>CAJNDS010001591.1:399539-699539 GCA_905221605.1 Symbiodinium natans | reverse complement strand
CTTCTCTCTTTCTTTCTCTCTCTTTTTCTGTCCCTCTCTTTCTTTCTCTTTCTTTGTCTCTCTCGCTCTCTTTCTCGCTGCTCTCGCTCTCGCTCTCTCGCTCTCTCGCTCTCTCGCTCTCGCGCTCTCGCGCTCTCGCGCTCTCGCGCTCTCGCGCTCTCGCGCTCTCGCGCTCTCGCGCTCTCGCGCTCTCGCGCTCTCTCGCTCTCTCGCTCTCTCGCTCTCGCTCTCTCTCGCTCTCTCTGTCTGTCTCTCTGTCTCTCTCTCTCTCTCTCTCTCTCTCTCTCTCTTGCTCGCTCTTACTCGTTTCCTGTAATTTTACAGAAAAGTGCAAGATTCTCAGAATAAAGCGCTGGACATAGAAACAGATTGAGACAATCATATACCAAGATCAACACATGTTGCTACAACATCTTCAAGTACAATAAGAGAAGAGTCCATCGCCCTTTACAGGGGCTGGCCCCGGCCGGCACGTGGACGACTGCTGCGCAGCTGAGACGGCCCATGCAGATCGCGCTGCCCGGCTAGCCATACACCTAAACCCTAAACCCTAAACCCTAAACCCTAAACCCTAAACCCTAAACCCTAAACCCTAAACCCTAAGCCCTAAGCCCTAAACCCTAAACCTACTTAAACCTTAAAGGCCTAAACCTACGGAATCCTGGCTTTCGGTGCAAGCATGAAGTTTTTTAATCCTTCTTGGCTTTGAGCTGAGGATGTCGAACACGGAGCCTGGGACTAAGACTTGACAAGCGAGCTGCCAGAGTAGTCCGGGGTTTAGGTCTTAGGGTTTGAGGGTGTTAGGGTTTTTTGGTTCAGGGTTTAGGGTTTAGGGTCTTAGGGTTTAGGATTCAGGGTTCAGGTTTTTCGGTGTAGGGACAAAAAGGGACATGCTGAAGGCCTGTGCTCTGGGACGTACGAATTTTTGACAGAGGTGGGGCGCACCACGGTCCCTGACATTTGTGGACACCGGGAGCGTGAGGACCTTGGTGCATGGGAAGGGTTTCGTTTCAAGCCAACATCTTGCAGACGCCGACATCATTCTGTCGCTGCACTCTTGTCTTAGGCCATTGCCCGCTTCGTGCCGCTGGGCACCCGCGTCATGGAGGCTTGGTCTCGGTTGGTCACAGTTGGTCTCCCTTGAAAACTTGGGTTCTTTGGAGCTCAGACCCTGGAGAATCCGTTTTGTGATGTGTTGATCGGCCAAGCCCAAGCTGCCCGGCGAATCTGCTGGCGCCAGGGCGCCGTTCAGCACGTGATTGGCACCGGCGAACAAGGTGCGTCACGGTGGAGGGGGGGCGGACTTCAAATTTGTAAGGCTTCCGAAGGTCTTGGGGAGTCTGCCTTCAGCCGTTCACACTCGAGTGGGTGTGCTGACTTCTGTCCATGCTCACGAATGCCAGGATACAGGCAAAATGCAGCCAAGACGAACCTGGCGTTGGACAACCCGGAAGGCGCTGCGACGAGTTGGGGTTTGGAAGTAAAGTGAATCTAGACATGCGTGCGTGCGTTGTACTCGTCGTGGTTGCAAGAATGTGGGGCGATGCCCTGATTGTCAAAACTTCTCGATCTTAGGCGTTTTGACCGATTAACTTGAAATACGCAGACCCTAAATGAGTCATTTTGCATGATGGTCCCGATCCCAGCTTTGGATTTCTTGAACTATGGTCCCAGCAAGGTAGCAAAATACCAAGGGCTCTCGGGCAGAAGTTGTGTGGTCTTTCTTTGGTAAAGCCTAAACAACCCTGGAACTAAGCCCTAAACCCTAAACTTAAATCACCCCCTGTTTGAACCTTAGAGGTATCGCGGCCCACCACTCGACGGTCTTCGTGTCCGACACGGTCAACCACCGCATCGTCATGGCTCCGGGCTTAAGGAGGGGTCCATCGCGAGGGTTCAGGGTTTAGTTAGGGTTTAGGGTTTAGGGTTAAGGGTTCCTTAATCGCCTTCGCTAATAATTTCAATAAACCCTAAACCCTAAACCCTAAACCCTAAACCCAATTGTGGACATACAAAAACATGTCTTGATGGGGGCTTTCTCGGAAGATAGTCGCTTTTGAAGGTGATATGCCAGCGAGTGATCTCATGAGGTGCCCATCCTCGAGTACGAGCCCTTGGGCTGCTTTGAGGTGGGCGGGGGAGGGGGGTTTAGGGTTTAGGGTTTAGGGTTTAGGGTTTAGGGTTTAGTCGTGCCAGCGGATGGTACCTGAAGTCCATGGATCACTGAGAAGGGGTGTAGCCTAAACCCTAAGCCCGAAACCCCTGAACCCTGAACCCTAAACCCTGAATCCTAAACCCCAAACCCTAAACCCCAAACCCCAAACCCTAAACCCTAAACCCTAAACCCCAAACCCCAAACCCAAACGCTCAAACGCAGACCACCACTCATGCCAGGAGGTGACCAATGGCGGCGAAGGAACCCTTATCGAGTCCTTGGAGGGTGACGTGGAGGCCGCAGCTGATAGAAGCTGTGGGTTCAGGGTTTAAGGTTTAGGGTTTAGGGATATGGAGCTGATATGGGGGTGTACAAAAATAGGGTATCCCTGAAATCAAGTAGTAGGATCCCTTGACAGGAGGACCCCAATAAGCTACCCCCCAGTTTCGCAAGCCCCCCATAGAAGCTGTCCGCCTGAGGGTGGCCTTGTCCCTGCACGTGAATGCAGCTGGCTCCCCAGTCTGGGATTGCAGCCGCCGTGGCGCTGTTTTGTCGCAACTTGTGGCTGCAAGGTCGCATGGAAGGCCATGATGCATGTCTCCATATACAGATCTGCATACATACGTAAGTGCACAAACACATGACACACACACACACACATACATATATATACACATATATATATATATATATATTTATTTATTTCTGTATATATATATACACATATACTTATATACATATTACATTATATATATATATATATATATATATGCATAATATATATATATATAGGGTGATCTATACACATGCTATGAAAGCACATCATATATCATGTATATATATGCATATATGCGCGCCCTTCAGGTGGGACCATCCTGAATGAACCGGATGCACCTCTGGCAGCAAAGAGTGGTGTAGACCCAAACCAGGGTTTAGGGTTTAGGGTTTAGGGTCTTATGGCCTTTGGGTTGTGTATTCGGTCCCCACCCTAAGCCCCAACCGGGCATTACCAGCTGCATGCCAGGCGGTGGCCAGGTGCGCCACTGCCACAGTCCGGAAGGCATATGGGAGTGACTGGATCACCTTTCGTGGGCACCTGTATGTGACATGCCATGGCACGCCTCACTTTGCTCGCCTTGCCCGGTTTCTTCTTCGGTGCTACCAGTAAAGTATGCTTCAGATGGACCCTTGCCGCCCCGGATTCTTGCCCCACCCACCCTTTCGCTGTGCTTCACAGTGCATGCAGCGAGTATTGTAGCATGTTTTGCCACCCAGGTGTTGCTAGCGAGAAGGCGGGAGTTGTTTGCTGCACGACGCGATGCCCGTGGTCGGTATCTGGCCCAGGGAGGATCGCAGGCCGATGCTGCGTGTCCTCACAGGTTGACTGCTAGCCTGATAGATCTACGTTTTCACTTCTTTGCCCGCCGGGGGGGAGGGCTTAAAGCGACCCCCCCGGTGGAGGGAGGGAACCCTGCGGGACAGCAAGTTCCAGAGACACCCACGGACTGCACAGTTCAGCACACCCTCTTAGTAGGCCCTGGCTGCTACAGGCCACGAGACATTTCTAGACAACCACCGATTCCAACACCTTGGCTGAATCGTAGGGCTTGCGCCGTAGTCGCAGGGGTTTCCTCAAAGCGCGTCCTGTCCCATGGTTGGCCGTGCACCGCTCCGCCAACAGCCATAGGACCCTTTCTTGCCGGGGGCACGGGCTGTCCAGTAGTGATGCTGGGGTCCGTTCTGCTCCTGAAGCCCTAAACCCTAAACCCTAGAACCCTAAACCCTAAGCCCTAAGCCCTAAGCCCTAAGCCCTAAGCCCTAAGCCCGAAGCCAAGCCACATGCGTGCCTGGCGACCCTTGCCAGGATGGCCCCGTTGCAGAGGCCGGTGGGCCAAAGTGACGGGGGAGCGGGATTGGCCAGAACTTCCCTAAACCCTAAACCCTAAACCCTAAACCCTAAACCCTAAACCCTAAACCCTAGTCCCTAAACCCAAAAAAAGAAAGAAACCCGGGAGCCCCTCAGGCTGCTGCCCCTTCTGGCCCTCGGGGCTGCGCAAGAGGCGAAGCCCCTCGCACCTCGGCAAATTTAAAGGGGGGAAGGCTCTTGTCGGTGTAGCTTTGACATTGGGGCACCTCTCGGGCTGTTGCTGTTTTTTCGTGGGTTTAGGCCCACTCGGGTTTTCGGGGTTTTTGGGGTTGTTTAGGGGCTTTCTTAGTTCAGGGGTTTGAGGGTTTAGAAGGCCTCTGGCTTCGGGTTTAGTGGGTGCAGGGTTTGCGTGCACTCAAGGTTGCAAACTACCTGGGCTGCTATGCTCCCCGGCCAGAATGGGCGGGTGCCGCTTCAACACCTTCTGAGACACGGATGGTGGGTTTAGGGTTCCCAAGTAGGGTGAAACTCTTCCGTGGAAGGATACGCGAGATCGCGAGAACTATGGCTTTCGCAAGAAGCACTGGGCATCGTCGCTGGATGACGTCATGTTCAAATGCAGTCACTCGGCGAGGTTGGAGTTGTTGGCCAGCACTCTCGGCTTGTGCGATGGCTGATATATGTATGTATATATATATATATATAATATAAATATACACATAAATATACATATATATATACATATATATATATATATATATATTTTTGTATGTATGTGCTGTCGGGAGGGGGCCCTTTTGCAGATTCGAAGTTGTCCCTGAGAGCGGACTGTGTAGATGCGACCAACGAGGCATGTCTCCCTTAGCTTTCCGACGTGTAGGACAGTGGACGCCTTGAGCTTGCGAAGTCATGCTCTGTGGACTTGCCAAGGCATGTTCAGGCGCGGTCACCCCGGCTGCACCACCGGAGTTTGCAGAGAGCTGGCAGCGTTGCAGTATGCCGCAACGTACTGTGTGGCACTTTCGCGGGCTTCCATGGACCCGCGGAAATGGCTGGAGAGCTCGAGGTAGTTTAGGCCTAGGGCATCCTTGGCTGTAGTGATCGGATAGTGAGTTGGCTTCTTCGCTTCGGCTCTGCTCAGATACGTCGTCCTGGAGTGCCCGTCGGAAACGCGGGCCGTGCTTCGCGGCAGCAGGACTTCTTCGACCCCCGCCATGGCCCCCGCCCCCCCCCCCCCTGTCCTCCCTTCCTTCAGTCCTAAACCCCTGAAGCCTAAACCACTAACCCCTAAACCCCTATAAAGCCATGAAATATAGAAAAACCCTGCAGAAAAATCCTCAACCCCCAAACCCGCAACAACCCTCGAGTGGGTTCAGGTTTTGGTGTACCAACCAGCTGTTTCCGGAGACCACGAAGCTCGAGCATGGCAACTGCTACGGGAACCCGGGCAGCAACTTGGCTGCCAATGGGGCCCTAGACTCAGTCCTCGATCAGTGTTAGGGCTCCTTTTTGAATTTTACTTTTTGGGTTATGGGCTTTCTTATGTATGAACAAAAAAAGGATGAATTTTTCTTCCTAGGGTTAAGTAGACCCCAAACCCGAAGCCCCTAAATCCTAAACCCTAAACCCTAAGCGCGAAACCTAAATCCCAAACCCCAAACCCCTAAACTTTGCCAAAGCCATCGCGCTTCTCCAGCTTGGTCATGCTGCTTTTTTCGCCCCACCCTCCCCCCCTCCAAACTTACCCCGTGGGAGGTGCGAAGAAGCTGAATGGAGGGAGCAACGGGCTCTGCTCCGGCCCGTACTGGAGCCCCGGCCAGGGTTTGGCACGTTTTGTGAGATATTTGGGAGAGAATCTCAGAGACACCCCGGCCCGCCGGCCCACCAAAAAGCATAATTCAATTAATTAAGTGTTTTTTTTTTTTCTCCTCAGGTGGCCTCTCCTGGAAGGCTCCGTTGCGCTCGGAGGCTGTGGGCCAGGGGAAGGGAAGCGCCTAAACCCCAGGCCCTAAACCCGAAACCCGAAACCCTAAACCCTTAACTCCGAACCCCGAACCTAAACCCTAAACCCTAGACCCCTGAACCCTGAACCCCCAAACCCCAAACCCCAAAAAACCCGAAGCTTTTTCTTTCGTTTGCCCTGCAGGCTGGCAGCGCGGGGCCGTCTACGGAGCCTTGACTGGGTCTGCTGCGAGCTTTCGTCCCGGCGTGCGAAGGGTTTCAGATGTCTTGTAGAGGCTTGTTGAAGGAGCCCAGCAGTTCGAGGCTTCTTAAAGGAGCCCCAGGACTTCACGAAGGTTCGGAGGAGTCCTTTAAGAGGCATGGGAAGTTTGTCGGCCGCAGGGGGTGTCCCTGTGCAGCCGAGGCGTCGTGCGCGACCTGGGCTTGCTCGCGGAAGCGCCAGGCGCTTTTGTTTTCCTGGGGCTGTTTGTTTCCAGGGCTTTGCTGCTGAGTTTGATGCTCTAGGACGCCTGCGTGGCGACAGCTTTAAGGAAAGCCCGAGACAACCCCCCAAAGTTCGGAGACTTGGGTTAGTGATAGTGGGTTTAGGGTTCGGGGCTCTGTCAGAAGCTGGGTGTTGGCAATGAAGCTTCGGAGAGGCAAAGACGTTGCGACGCAGGGGCAGCTTGGCTTCATATCAGATTCGTCGCAATGCTGAAAAGAGGTTAGAAGGCTCAAAGATGCTCCAAAGGAACGGAGGCCCAAAGGAAATGATCGAAGGAAGGGGTTTAGGGTTTAGGGTTTAGGGTTTATTGTTTAGGGTTTAGGGTTTAGGGGCTCAAAGGAGGCACAGAGGGCATCTCAGGGCATTCGGGGGGTCCCTAAACCCTAAACCCTAAACCCTAAACCCTAAACCCTAAACCCTAAACCCTAAACCCTAAACCCTAAACCCTAAACCCTAAACCCTAAACCCGAAACCCTAGGACAGTCCTGGCGCACAGCTAAGGACCGGCCTGGGCGTTCAGGAGATCAGCCCCTTGGCGAGTCTAAGGGAGCTGCCGCAGCCCACCCACTGCGGAGTTCCGAAGATTCCCAGCCTCCTCTGTTCTTATTTAATATTCATAGTATTACTAATATTAATAGTATTATTAATATTAGTAGTATTATTAATATGTGATCTTGCACGTCACACACGCCGAGGTGAAGATGGCAGCTACTTCTATGTGCCTTGGCATCAGCATGGGGATCAAGTGCGCAGTACTTCGGCTTGGGGGGCCCTAAACCCTAAACCCTATACCCTATACCCAAAACCCTAAACCCTAAACCCTAAACCCTAGACCCTAGATCCTAAACCCTACACCCTAAAAGCCTAAAGGCCATATCAGCTCTTCCGGATCCTTGGTGGGGTCCCAGAAGACTGAAAACGTCGATTTCAGGTAGAGAAGCGGGACTGGCAAATCCGCTTTGGTCCCCTGGAGAGCGAAGACGGCATTGCCCAGGCGCCTGCGTTCATACTTTCCTTTACTTTGCGTAGCCGGCCCTTGACTTTGCAGGCAGTAGTACATAGAAAGTTGCGACCAACATGTTGCATTCATAGTTTGTACTAACAATACGAACAACAATGGTAGCACGATAGTACCAACCTATGGGAGCGCGGTATGAGGCCCGGCCGCTCCTTATCCGAGAGCACCTAAACAGCTCAGAGAATTCGATGAGAGTTTGACCTCTGGCACCGGCGGTGCATGCGGGCACCGCAGAGAATGCTACGCAAGCCCTAAACCCTAAATAATGTGTCGTCAGGTCGTGGAGCAGCACCGTGATGGCGAGTTGGCTGGGGCCTCGTTGGGGGGTCGAGTTCCGCTGGCTTGTGTGCTGCTGCTTGAAGCTCTTGCGGTTTAGGGCTGAGGGTTGAGGCTTAAGTTGAGCTCTCCCCGATGCTCGCAGCTCCTTCTTCCCACCTCTCCCAATCAACTGCGCGGAGCAAGCTGGCGCGCAAGCGCTCCGGTGCCCATACTCAGGTTTGGACAGGATCCGTCAACATCTCCTTGCCTGGAGCAGTCGCCTGAGTTGCTTCCATGGCACACTGAAGACCACTGAGCAAGTTGCCTTCCTCCTCTGTCGTTTCTAGCTGTCAGGACATGGGGGGTACCCTTTTGGTGGTTCCTACAGTAAGGACTATTCTATATGTTTGGAAATACCCACATTGGCTGCTGTGAGTACCAGACAAACCGAGGCCTCCGTTTCTGGACCAACCACAACCACTCCCACCGCGACGACCACGAAGGTGGGCATCGGGCCTGATGCACATCGGGTCAGTTCTCTAAACTATGGCCCCTTGAGGGGTACGCTACATATTAGGGGCCGCCGAATACCGTATAACCGTTTAGTCTGAAAAGGGATCAGAATGTAGAGAAGTGACCATCTGGGCACGGTCTGACTCACTAAGTATTTTGGCCCTTTTTGAAGGAAGGGAGGCGGTTCGAACTCGAGGTTTCGAGGGGCAAGGAAAGCGCTGAAGCAAGATCAGTCTTGAGAACGTGCTTCAACATGGGGCCGCAAGGGGAGGGTCTCGCGGCCCCGTCATGCCTACGAAGTAGCTCTGCAGACAGCAGTTGCATGGTGGAGGGTTTGTGGGCAGCGTTGTGGAGAGCACGCGCTCATTCCCTGAGGCTCCGGCCACTGGGCGGCGCATCAAGGTCAGGGGCAAGATATGGCAAGACACACCCTCGAGACGGTTTCATGTGGAGCTTGCACTCCAGAAGATGCGAAACATGGGTTGGGATGTTCCCCCTTATGTTACCAGTCCTTAATCATAGCCCCCGATTACAATCCCTATTAACGACTGCTAGTATCAGGGGGAACATCCCATCTCATATAATGTTGGGGACTTAATAATGAGAACAGGGTTTTCGGGGTTGCTATAGTATAATCACAAAGGGACTATTACTAATCATTCCGACCCAAAAAATACCATTTCACAGGGTCTGGAGACGTCCCGAAGGAGCAGTGCAGCCTCTCCTTCCCGGTCCCGAAAATCGCGAAGTTGCTCCCGGGGCGACTGAAGTGTCGCCTGGCATGGTCGCTAGGGGTTTAGGGGCTTAGGGTTTAGGGGCTTAGGGTTTAGGGTTGAGGGTTGAGGGTTTAGGGCTTAGGGCAGGCTCGCGCTCCAGAATCTTTTGCTCTAGTCGCTTTCGTCCCTGTCTTGCCTCGAGAGGTTCTTCTTGCCAGCGACTGGGGCTTCACGTCTTGGGCCACAATAATATGCAACATCATAGAATCTAGTGGAGTCCCATCATGTGTAGACAACATGTATAGATATAAGGATATATATATATATACACATATATATTTGTACTTCAAGTGGCCTCAGAAAGGGGTCAGTGATGGTTCGCACTGAGCTCCCCAAGGTCACAGCATGGTCCTCGCCTCCGCCGGGTCTGAGGCCGGCCGGCAAGCAACATGCTGCAGAGCTTCTGGAAACAACAGCTATACTTCTATACCTATATACATACACATATTTTTGTTATGTAAGATGTAAATATACACAATTTTCAGTGAATAAGTAAGTGTTAATTATAGAAAGATACAGGTATATACAGGCGTACATTATATGACATGCTTGGACTCCTGCAAGGTCAAGGTCAGCAAGCTGAGAGAGGCACCCGGGGGGGGGGGGGAAGAATTGGGAAGAACTCCTTCCTGTCGCCTTTGTTGCACCGGGTTTAGGGTTTAGGCCCTGGGTTTAGGGTTTAGGGTTTAGGGTTTTTGGGTTATAGGGTTTCAGGGTTTTGGGGTTTTGGGGTTGTAGGGTTTTAGGGTTTTAGGGTTTTAGGGTTTTGGGGTTATAGGGTTTAGGGTTGAGGGGTTTAGGGTTTAGGGTTTAGGGTGCAAAAGGGTTTAGGGTTTTAGGGTTTTAGGGTTTAGGGTTTAGGGTTTAGGGTTTTAAGGTTTTAGGGTTTTGGGGTGTAGACTTGGGCTCCAGGTGGGGAAGCTCGGGAAGTTCATCAGCGGGAAGCTGCCGGAGTGGAGGGCCTACCGCAAGAACCTCTACGCGACCCAGCCTGACTCAGATTCAAAGTCCGCGTCTTTGGGGGGTTTAGGGGTTTAGGGGTTTAGGGGTTTAGAGGTTTAGGGGTTTAGGGTTCAGGGGTTAGGGTTTAGGGGTTTAGGGGTTTAGGGGTTTAGGGGTTTAGGGTTTAGGGTTTAGGGTTGGGGTGTTCCCCCCTTTTACTAGCAGTCCTTAATCGGGATTCTAGTACCCCTTCCCTATGAAATCCCTTAAGGACTGTGAGTACAAGGGGGAACATCCCAAGTTTCCCGTGTTGCTCTTTCCGTTTAGCCGCTGTCGCTGAGCCGAGGACTACCGAGCCATCGGCATGCCGGGTACGAAGAGGCGGATTCTTCAAAGCCTATGTAGCCCTGCACACCACCCTGTAAAGGGTTCAGGGTTTAGGGTTTAGGGTTCAGGGTTCAGGGTTCAGGGTTCAGGGGGTTTAGGGTTTAGGGACCCTAAAGCCTGAGCACCCTCTAAAGAACAGCAGAAACTGGGGGGGAAGTCTCGGCCTGGGTGTTGTCCCTCAAGCCTCTCAACCCTTGCGAATGGCGAGGAGGTGCAAGGAGGCCGATGAGAACATCTCGGACACAGCAGCTTGGCTTGTGTTTTTTTTGCAGCCGGCCTGAAATGGAAACCTTGCATGGTAATTCCCCGAAAATCAGGGTACCCCGATATACCACCACCCCCCTCCCCCCCAAAAAAAATGAAGAAAACTGAATGAACAACAAGCACACCTCCAAAGAAAAGGGAACCCCTGTTTTGGGAACCACTCCTCAAGCCCTAAACCCTAAACCCTAAGCCCTAAACCCTAAACCCTAAACCCTAAACCCTAAATCCTAAACCCTAAACCCTAAACCCTAAACCTAAAAAAGCAGATCAGAAATCAGTATCGGCCTCCTGAGGTCAGCTTCGAGTTCTTCCCGCCTGGCGCCTATGAAGTGCGCCTCTACAATGGCCGAGCCAGGCCAAGGGAGCCCGCAAACATTTTTGCGGGGCTTTAGGGTTTAGGGCTTAGTATTCAGGGCTAGGGTTCAGGGTTCAGGGTTTAGGGTTTAGGGTTTAGGGTTTAGGGTTTAGGGTTTAGGGTTTAGGGTTTAGGGTTTAGGGTTTAGGGTTCAGGGGTTCAGGGGTTCAGGGGGTTTAGGGTTTAGGGTTTAGGGTTTAGGGTTTAGGGTGCAAGGTTTAGGGTTCAGGGTTTAGGGTTTAGGGGCTCATGGTTGGGATGTTCCCCCTTCGAGGATTATTGTACACCCTACGAGAATCCCAATGAAGGACTGCTGGTATAAGGGGGAACATGCCAAGTTCAGGGGTTCAAGGGTTTAGGAGTCAGGGGTTCAGGGGTTTAGGGTTAAGGGGTTTAGGGTTGGGGGTTTTTTGTCTGTGTCTTTCTAGCCATGTCCGCCTTCTCTGAGGGTTTAGGGTTTAGGGTTACAGATGCTCATGATCTGATGAGTATCGTCAGGGAGGAGAGGAACGTGACTTTCGTGAATGTCGTGCAGATCACGGGAGACTGCCGCGTGAAGGCTGGAGTTTGGGGTCTGGGAGTTTGGGCCTTTAGGGGCTTAGGGGTTTGAGGGGTTCGGGGGTTCAGGGGTTTAGGGTTTGCGGGTTTGGGGGTTTCGGGTTTAGGTTAGATCATCCCCAAACCCGAAACCCCAACCCCCAAACCCCAAGCTCCAAACCCCCAAACCCTGAACCCGAAACTCGAAACCCTAAACCTTATCAACCCTGCAGCTCTTAGACCTAAAGCCCTAAACCCTAAACTTGAACCTTTTCAGCCCGAAGCCCGGAGCGCTACACCCTACACCCCTGAAGCCTAAACCCCTAAACCCCCTAAACCTAAACCCTAAACCCTAAACCCTAAACCCTAAACCCTAAACCCTAAACCCGAAACCCGAAACCCGAAACCCTCTAAACCCTGCGAGGCTGGCTGTGGCACTCGGGGAGAGGCCGGGGTTGGGGCGAACCGGGCCTGCGTCTTCCCCTTCCGATACGCCCGGGCCTTAGGGGTTTAGGGTTTAGGGTTTAGGGTTTAGGGTTTAGGGTGTAGGTAGGGGGTTTTGGGGGGTTTAGTGTTCCCCTTCCGCTACGCCCGGGCCTTGGTGCTTTCCAGGGGGTTTAGGGAGTTTAGGTGGTTTTTGTTATGGGATGAGGGGTTTAGGGGGGGGTTAGGGGGTTTAGGGGGTTTGGGGGGGGGTGAGGGGGTTTAGGGGTTTAGGGGGTTTAAGGGGGTTTAGGGGGTTTTAGAGGGTTTAGCGGGTTTTAGGGGGTTAGGGGGTTTTAGGGGTTTAGGGGGTTTAGCGGGTTTAGCAGGGTCAGGGGGGTTAGGGGGGTTTAGGGGGTTTATGGGGGGCTTCGAGTTTAGGGGTGTTCAGGGGCTTAGGGGTTAACGGTGTAGGGCTCCTGCCATGTACCCAGATCATGTTGCCCATCCAACAGAATAAGGGAGCTGCTGCAGAGCTGAGGATGGCGTCATGTACACCGAGTGCACGATGCAGAAGGCCCCCCCGAAGCACCCCAAAACATGTTGGGGGGGTCTCAAAGCGAGGTTTGTTTGTGTGTGTGTGTGTATTTTTTTTTTGCTTTTCTCCTCGCAACTCTCGATGTCCCGGCACCAGGCTTCAGAAAAGTGGTGCGCTACCGAAACAGATGCAAACGGCGTGAGCCCCAACGCCGGAGATGGGTCCCTGCCAGCGTGCCAGCGAGAGATCCTCAGGGATGCGCAGCCTGAGGTCACTACATCTCCGGACGATGGGGCCACTGCAATGATGCATGTGCCAAGGCAGCCCGTGCAATACTAGTACAATGCAACGCAAGTCCCAGAGGTCATAGATCAATGCCAAGTTTGTCATGCAGTATCTCGGTTCGCAGATGTTCGCAGGACTCTGAGTCAAGCGAAGTGGAGGTGCCGGTGACATACAGCAAGGTTGGGGCAGGCGCGCCCGAACACGAAGCAATGAGCACCAGGTGAGTAGAAGGTCACAAGATTGCATCTCCTGTACATCTCCCTAAACCCTAAACCCCCTAAACCCTAAATCCTAAACCTTAAACCCTAAACCCCTGTACATCTCCTACGGTGGCTGAAGACCTCCGGATCTGGAGGTGTCTCTTGCGGCACGGAAGCCTACCGAAGCTCGGACTCCCCAGCGCAGTGCCGCGAGTGGTGTACGCAGCCCCGTGGCAGCAAATGTCATTGTTCGTATTAATTACAATCATTCGTATTAGTATCAGTACTGGTCTTATTCTTATTCTTATTGTTATTGTTATTCTTATTCTTATTACACATAGGGATCTCATCATTCTGATTATGAATATCATGATTATCGTTGTTACTAATTACTCTTGTTGTTCTTAACTCTTGTGATCATGGTTTTATCGTTTAGTAGCATCATAAATTTGTGTACGGTTTTTTCATTGAATACGCATGCTGGCACACTTGCTCGAGCTGCAGGCGAGACGACTGTCAGGCCTATGTGACTGTCGTTGCTCGGCGCCAGCATTTAGAAGTCGCCAGCGGCACCCAAGGGATTGGAAACCCTCTATACGGGGGTTTTCGAAAACAAGGGGACGCTTAGTAGAGACCCCGAATAGTAGGCTTCCTTTGTTAGGACCCCATGAAGAAACTTCGAAATTCGGAAACCCCCATATTGTGCTCTGTCGCAGTGAGCCTGGCAGCAAGTTCTCGTCCAAGGAGGACAGCCCATGTGACAGTTGCCTCGCGTTTACGGAGAACGACTGCTCCTTGGCAAGCGTGCAGTCGCCGTGTGAGCCTTCCTTTCGCTTAAGTGAGCCCGAACGAATGACTGAAACATGGCAGCAGTCAGATTTGCATCAGTCGACGGCGATCCTGAGCTTTCAGAGAAGAACCAAACTCAAAGTGCATTCACACACGCTGACTGAATGACCAAGAGCACCGTGCCTCACGTACGTCTTGTAAAGCCATGGCGGTCGTGGCTCTGAGTGCCAGCTTCATGAAAACGGCATGCCTGCGGGTGGGGCAGTCGAGCCGGGAAGAATGGGAGCTGGTCATTCTATTCTGGATGCCCATGAGGTCGTTCCCTTGGGTTTGGGGACGGAGCGGATTCAGGGGACCCTTTGATAGGACAGCCTGAGTCGTAGAGGGATTCAATTTTTCTCTGCCGCGGCGCCCTTGTGCTTAGCCGAGGCTCCCTGGAGTACCAGAAAGCCAGCAACTGCACGGGCCAGATCTCTGCATACAACAAGATGGTCTCGCCGGGGAAGAAAAAGGCCCCACACCCTTCGATTGCGGACGTTTTAGAGTTTAGAGTTTGGGGGTTTGGAAGTTGAGGGAGGGTCTAAGTAACCCGACACACCGAGAGAAGTAGTCCGACTATAGACCACTGTTAAACTGGACTTAGCTTGATTTTGCCCCCAGCGAGTCCGGACCCCACACCGAGAGTTTTTTTTTTAAATTGCAGGCGATGACCAACGAGGAGTGCACTGCACCTCGGATGCAGCTAGCCCCTTCACGATGGACACCTCTGCACGCCATCAGATAGCTGTGAGCCGTTTCCTAAACTCCTGGAAGTTGGGATGCTTATACTAACAGTGCTTAATAGGGATGATAATCGGGGGTACTATAACCTACTATAATCCCTATTAAGGACTGGTATCAGGGGAACATCCCAACCTAAACCCCACTTCTCCGGCCAATCTGCAAACCTTTCTCTCGACCGGCGGCGTGGGTTTAGGGTTTCTCGCGCTGTAGGGTTTAAGGTTTAGGGTTTAGGGTTTAGGGAGGATTTGTTTGGGTTGAAACTGCTTGGAGGTTCATCTGGGTACTTCGAAGGTTTAGGGTTTAGGGGAAATGGTGGGTTTTTCCGGCAAGCAACATCAGTGATGAGCCCGACCAACAGTCTTCAGAGGGGCACTTCCCAAAAGACCCTACATCCCGTACCGTCCGCTTAAGGATCCCGCCCGCCTCCACGTACCCCCAAATCATGCATCATCCCCTTTTCTGAGGAATCCCCGCCCCTCCCTAAACCCTAAACCCTAAACCATAAACCCTAAACCCTAAACCCTAAATAAACCCTAAACCCTAAACCCTCAACCCTAAACCCCAAACCCTATACCCTAAAAGCCAAGGCCACCTTCACCTACAAGAACTGCAAGGACTGCACAGGGAGGGGGGGGGAGCCTAGGGAGCAGAAAAAGGGGGACCATCATCTGCCAGAACTGTCCCTAAAACCTAAAAAACCCAGACAACAACCCGCTTAGGAACTTGGCATGTTCCCCCTTAGACCAGCAGTCCTGAATAGGAAAAACCCCTGTAAGCCCTACAAACCCTCGAAACCCTACAAAGCCTGTAAACTCCCTTAAAAACCCCTACAAACCCTAGAAACCCTACAAAAACCTCATGCAACTCGGCAAGCCCTACAAAACCCCTGAGTCGTCCACCTCTCCGGTCTCAGGGTTGAAGAGGACGGCCAGGACGACCGCGACATCACCGTGGGCTTCACGGCCACCTACGAGGGCTACCCTCTGACCTACCGCGTCGAGCATCTTGGCTCCAAGTCACATGAGAGGCGTTTTTTTTTTTTTTTTTTTTTTTTTTCGCTTTTTTCGACTCTTTTAATTTGTGTTTCATTTATAGCAATATTTTCATACATTCCTTGTTCTGGCGTTCTTGAGATGCGATTGTACCTTATCATGTGTTCATGTATATGGACACTCCTCTAAATTACGCTTTTGGGGGTTGCTGTGATACCTCAGCCACTGATATCTTCGGGTACCATAAGGGACCCTAATTTACAGAACTCACCATATATTGTTCGGTATGGTGCTATCAGACCCCAAGCCCTAAACCCTAAACCCCTAAACCCAAAACCCTTAAACCCTAAACCCTAAACCCTAAACCCTAAACCCTAAACCCTAAACCCTAAACCCTAAACCCTAAACCCTAAACCCTAAACCCTAAACCCTAAACCCTAAACCCTAAACCCTAGCTTGTGGCCCAGGTATGGCGCCGAAGGGGGCGACAACTCCTTGGGCTGCCGCGGGAGCTACCGCCGCTTTTGCTGACAGAGAGAGTCACAAGAGGACTGAAGGGATTGTAGGGTTTAGGTTTTAGTTTAGGATGCAGGACCCTAAACCCTAAACCCTAAACCCTAAACCCTAAACCCTAAACCCTAAACCCTAAACCCTAAACCCTAAACCCTAAACCCTAAACCCTAAACCCTAAACCCTAAACCCTAAACCCTAAACCCTAAACCCTAAACCCTAAAGGTAGGGTTTGAGGTTTGAGGTTTGAGGTTTGAGGTTTGAGGTTTAGCGTGAGACCTCCATTCCGAGTTGAGGCTTCAGCCGAGGCTCCGAACGCAGGGCTGTGGCAAAGGCCTCTTTGCTAAGCACCACGCGCAACCCTAAACCCCAAACCTAAGCCCTAAACCCGAATTAGATTCCAAAACCTAAGCCCTAAACTCTAAACACCAATTGGAGTCTAAACCCTAAACCCTAAGCCCTAAGCCTTAAACCCTAAGCCCTAAACCCTAAACCCTAAACCATAAACCCTAAAGCCCAAACCCTCGAGTCTCGAGGCGATGCAGACTTGAAGTTCATGGATGCGCAAGGGGAGAATAAAGTGGTCACGCTGGTGGACTCCCGAGCTGCAGCGAAGTCTTCGGAAGCGCATTACATTATTACCAGGATGGGCGATTAGTAGGGTTTAGGGTTTAGGGTTTAGGGTTTAGGGGCCTTATAATCGCCCTATACAGGGCCTTTTTCAGGGATTTCAGGGTATAATGGCCCATCCTGATAGAATACTTTTCATATGCTGATATATACATTCACATCTCAAAATAATCGTGTAATACAAAGTGTTAGTGTAAGAATCGTATGATTACCCCCTCCGCCCCCTACCCAAATCAATGCGCCCTTGCAACATCTTGCGAACTGTTTCGGTACATTTTTTGAAGCTAGCTGCCTGTTGCAGCCTGGGACGGGGTCAAAGCTCGCTTCCTTTGGCTAAGGACAACGATGTGGCAGCGTTGGAAGTCAGCAACCTCCGCTTCAGCAGCAACTGCGTGGATCCCCAGCGAGGGTCTCTTGCGGGTGCAGCAGGGATGCTAGCCTCCCAAACCCTTAACTCTAAACCCTAAACCCTAAACCCTAAACCCTAAACCCTAAACTCTTAACCCTTAACCCTCCCCACCCTTGGCAAGCTGGGATCTTGAAGGAAAGCCAAAGAAGCGGTTCTCGAGTCGTCAACTCCGCTCCCCCTCTTCCGTTTGCGGAGCCGCACCAAATCTTGAACATAGCACCTAACGACCCAAACAAACCCCCTAAACCCAAAGACCCTAAACCCTAAACCCTAAACCCTAAACCCTAAACCCTAAACCCTAAACCCAAAGACCCTAAACCCTCAACCCTAAACCCTAAAAGGGAGGGGAGACCGAGGTCCGATGAAGAAGGCGCCGAGCAAGGAGGCTTGCAGTGTGACTTTCTTCTACAGGCCGGAAGGGTCGCGAGTTTAGGGTTTAGGGTTTAGGGTTTAGGGTTTAGGGTTTAGGGTTTCTACAGGCCGGAGGGAAGGAGGGGGGAAAGGGGGGGGGGAAGGAGGGTTTAGGGTTTAGGGTTTAGGATTGAGGGTTTAGAGTTTGGGGTTCAGGGTTTAGGGTTTAGGGTTGAGGAGGGGGGGGAAGGAGTCCGGGTTCTTTGGGGGTTATTCAGGGGCTGCCTAGGCATCTAGGGGCTATATAGGGGTCACATAGTCCCTCCTTATGCCCCTTGGAGGAGGGAGGGAGGGTTAAGCTCCTAGATCGTTTGGGGGAGGAGGTGGGTGGGGGAGGGGGGGGCTCTGGGCGTCCTGGGAGCTCCTCCTTATTGGGCCTTTGCCTAGTTTAGGGCTCTTTTTGTGGGGGTGTTTTGTGAAGTTTAGGATTTGGGGGTTTAGGGTTTAGGGTTTGGGGTTTAGGGTTTAGGGTTTCGGGTTTGGGGTTTAGGGTTTCTCACCCAGGGACTGCGGCAACAGCGCCCAGAACCAGGATCGGACGGCTCCTTGCCAGCACGGAGGGTTGCCACCATGTGGGCAGTTCTCTAGGGTTTAGGGTTTAGGGTTTAGGGTCTGTTCTTTGAGTGCACCCGTATGGTCACTTCTCATAATTAGGGTCCCTTTTGGGGTCGCTGTTGTAAGGCGGCCCCTGTTTTTGAGGGTGCCCCAAAAAAGGGGGCCCTGAATTTGAGAAGAGACCATAGCGTGCTCCGTACTTTCACAGAAGCCCTAAGAGAGGGGTGTAGCAGTCTTGGAAGCTGCCCAGATGCTATCGAGAACTCGCATTCGGAGTGGCCCAGGGTGTCTCACTACCTTCGTCCGACGTCCCTTAGGTGACCTTCGCGGCGTACTTTGTAGAAGAGATGTTGGGTTACAGCCTGGACTACAGCAATGAAGGCCGGGGGGAAGCTTCTTGCATCCGATGCCCTAAACCCTAAGCATCCCTACACCTACACCCCTCGACCCCTAAACGCTCACACTTAAACCTCTGAGCCCCTAACGTTCCACCTGCTTTAGGAGGGGCCCCCTGAGTACAGTCAAGCTTGCCGACCTATTCAGGACCGTGTGACTGTTCGGGGACGTAAAACCTCATCCGCTTTAGAAGTCATACAAAGTCCCACGACCGTTTACAGACAGACAAGATCAGCTTCGACTGTTCAGGGGGGGATGGGGGGGGGGGCGGGCACACTGAGGCACTAGGCCGGTGGAACATTAAACCCTAAGCCGAGGACTTCACAGAGAACATTGAAGTATCAAACTGCTGAGATCCCGAGGCGGCACCAACACGGATGGCTGTGGCGGAACTTTCCGTGCCTTTGCATTACATTGGTTTTTAGGGTTTAGGCTTTTTGGGACCCTTGCATGATTCAATTGCAAACGCTTGCGTGCGCCGCCTGGAACGCGGGGTGTATGCGCCGGTCTAAGGGGTTTCAAGCAGGGCGTTTAGGGTTTAGGGTTTAGGAGGGTTTACCGGGTTTAGGGTTTAGGGTTTGGGGTTTAGGGTTTAGGGCCAATCTGGCAGAGGGGTGGGGGTGGTTCCAGGAAGGGTTTTAGAGGCGGTCTCAGAGGGGTCCCCAAGATGTGACGCAGACTATCTTGGGGGTTTATAAGAAGTTGCATTGTGGTATATTGGTGAAGCTGTTGTTTTTGTACCGAAATTGGGGGTTTCCCAATTAGGGTTGGACCCTTCTGGCGGGTTCCTCCAACAAGGAGTCTTCTGTTTTATTCTATTTTTGGGGGTACATAAGGAGTTCCCTTTCTTGCGAAATGCCTGTATTCTGCATTGGTAGTGCTCGAGTGACTCTCCCCCACGTGCTTTTGGCCCAACCAAAGCCAGGCGACGCAAGCCTCAACTTCGTGGATGCCAACGAGCAAGAGCAGACTGTGGTGCTGGTGGAGCCTCCGCTTTTCAAGCAGAAATCTAGAGTTGATCGAAGTAAGCTCAAGCTTGTCGGCGAAAGATTTGGTGGCAGCTCTCAATTCCGTGAAAGCCTTGCATAACAGACTTCTGGGAACAGCATGCCGGCATGGTGTAGGGCAGTACAGTATTGTGTTGCAATGTAGGATGTTGTTCTGTGTTGTATTGGTATTGTATTGCACAGCATTGCACTGTATTGGGCTGTATTGTTCTGTTCTGTGTTCCTGTATTTTACTGTATGGTATAGTCTGCTCGGCTAACAATGCACATTGCAGAGCAGTGTAGGTTGGAGGGATCGTAGGTTTCTGTGAGGTCGGATGGAGGGCGTCGTGGTTGCGTCGAGGTTGTGTAGTTGAGATGCCAATTCTGATGCCAGAGCGGAGCATGATACCAGATGTCTTGCGAAAGGGGGCGCGACAGTTTCACGAAAGGGACACTACTATCTCGCGAGGAAACCGTGATCCGTATGAAAGAATTCCGATCTACGTTCAGTAATATGTAGTCATATCTCTCATATTGATATTGATATTGATAGTTGATATTAATCCCTGTACATATATAGTATGTATGTATGCATGCATGCATGTATGTGCATGTATGTATGTATGCATGCATGTATGTATGCACGTATGTACGTATGTATGTACGTATGTATGTACGTATGTATGTACGTATGTATGTACGTATGTATGTACGTATGTATATGTATGCTTGGTGTTTCTTGAGATGTTTCCAGAATTCTCCCGGCAGCGTATAGGACAATAGCGGACCGGCGGCTGAAGTCAGCAACTTCCGCTTCAGCAAGAACTGCCGCTGGACAGAAAGCGTGAGCGTTTACACTAACCCTAAGCCCTCAACCCTAAGCCACATATAACCCCGAACCAGTATATAAACCCTCCTAAACCCTAAACCCTGATCCCCAATTTTGGCGCACTTTTCGCGGTTTCTGCTCTGAAGCGTTCCAGCGCAGGTCCCATGAAGCAAGTGACGCTGCCGACCGTGGCAAACGTGAAGCCGGTAGCTCCACAGCAAGCGGAGAGCAGCCTGGGGTCTGTGGGTTTAGGGTTTAGGGTTTAGAGTTTAGGGTTTAGGGTTTAGGGTTTAGGCAGGGTCTGGAGGGGTTAAAGCCCTAATTAAATCGGAAGCGCCTAAGGACTGGTCAAAGCCGCTGGGATCCGTCATGACGGCGCTGAGCAGCCCTACGCACTCCAATGGCCCGTCGCATGACAAGAGCAACGAGTCAAGCGTCTCTAAGGTTTCGGGAAGTTAGGGTATTTAGAGACACTTCGCGCATTTAGGGTATTTCGGGTATTTAGGGTGTCCAGGAACAGATTTTGTAGTTTTTTCAAAATAGGGTCACTTTTTCTAGTAAGGCAGCTTATCGAAAGGAGATCCCTAATTGCAGACCCCCAAGTAGGAGACCCCAAAAAACTAACCCCAATTTCCGAAACCTCCATATATCTAGCCGGGTTTCTACTGTTTCTGTTCTCTCCCTTCCCTGCGGAATTGAGATGACTGAACGGGCAGCCCCCTAAACCCTAAACCCGAAACCCGAAACCCTGAACCCTAAACCCTAAACCCTAAACCCTAAACTCCTAAACCCAAAACCCTAAACCCTAAACCCTACAACCTAAAGCCTAAGACCCTAAACCCTAAACCCTGAAGCAGAGAGCCGTTGAGTTTCTGTTCCCCAGGATCCAAAATCTGCTGGATGCAAGCAGCGACACCTATGCCAACTTCGGAGGCATGTTGGGGGCTTTCCGGAATAAGGGGCTCCTAAACCCTAAACCCGAAACCCTAAACCCTAAACCCTAACCTTAAACCCTACACCCTAAACCCTAAACCCTAATCCCTAAATGAACCCTAAAATTTGGGATCATGCACCCTCTACTACTTAAGGCAGTATGGGGGTTTCCGATAATGGGGGATATATGACCCCCGGAAATAAGGACCCCAAGAAGGCACCCCCAATTTCGGAAACGCCCATGTCGCGGGCCTTGTCAGGGCGTTCAGAACCCTAAACCCTAAACCCTGAACCCTGAACCCTGAACCCTGAACCCTAAACCCTAAACCCTAAACCCTAAACCCTACACCCTACACCCTACACCCTAAACCCTAACCCTAAACCCTCAACCTAAACCCTAAACTGCGTGGGGTGCATCTGCAGGTCCAGATTGGAGCTTTCCGACCTGGGTTGTGCATTTTGGCATCCAAAGAGCGAGAGGTTTGGGGTTTAGGGTTTAGGTTTATTGTTTAGGGTTTAGGGTTTAGGGCTTCTTCGCATGTTGCGTTCATAAGGGGGATATCGGTGGGCCCCATGGCCATGGCCGGTTCAAGTCGAGGTTCGATTTGCACAGCACGATTCAAGTCGCTGGCCTCGAGATGAAAGCCGCCAACGCGGTGCCTCGGCAGCGTTGGCTTCGAGCCAGAAATTCGTCGTGGCACGCTGTTGCAGCCCAACTCGACAATCCTCCTGGGGGAGGAAGCATGTGGGACGATATTGGGGATACCTTATTGGGTCCTTATTATCAGGGAATCCTTCAATGTGGGTCTATTTTAGGTGTCCCTGTTTTCGTAAACCCCCATATCGATGGGGAAGTTTCTTTTGAGGTCGAAAGCCCGAAGCTGTTTGCCATCAGCTTCAGTGATGACTCGACGGCTGGCCCGTGGCAACCAGTGACCTGTCAAGCCTACCCGAAAATCTTAAACCCCAAACCCTAAACCCTAAACCCAAAACCCTACACCCTACACCCTACACCCTACACCCTACACCCTAAACCCTAAACCCTAAACCCCCCAATTGGACAGAGAGTGTGTTCTGCAGGCATCTTGAAGTGTCCTCAAGCGAAGAACCGCTCTCACAGGTGGACACCTTCCGCATCCACGCCGAGTGGAACGGAGTGAAGCGCTGGCCCTTCGCTGGCTCCTACGCAGGAGGGGGCGTGTTCAGCGTGCTCTGGTGGTTTCAGGAACACTCTGTTCTCTTAGGCCTTAGAACTGCTCCCGGTGTATGTTTCCAGCCACGCGCTCCCAAAACACAGTGACGACGCAAGAGCATCGCATGGCATGGCATGGCACAGGCCGCTTTTGGAAGCTCAGCTTCCTGGAGACCTTCGATGGTGCGGCCGCAGCCTCGGAAGACTCCCGGAGTGCTTCTGAGAGTGCTTTCTCGGTGTTCAGAGTGCAACGAGCCTCTGCTCTCCTTGAGGCTCCCACCATCAACTACGTGCGCCTCTACCCGCCGGAAGGCGCAGCGCCGAAGTGCGGAAATGCGAGGGAGCGAAACGTACGACGCGCGTTTACGCGGGTTTTGGGTTTAGGGTTTAGGGTTTAGGGCGGACGGCGCCAGGTGCCCTCAACGAGCAGCCACCCGCAGCCTCCCTCGCGCCGAAGTACAACACTGTAAGGGTGAAGATGGGCGCCCCGGACCAAAGCCCTGAAACCTAAACCCTAAGCCCTAAACCCTAAACCCTAAACCCGGAAGCTCCCAGGAGCGAAGTCGGTGGAGGCCGGCCTCCAGCATCTCATCATCATGGACATCCTCGCCTTCGATGCCTCAGGCGCCTCGTTAATCATTTCTTGTAGGTTTCCGGCAATGGGGGGTTGAGGGTTTAGGGTTTAAGGTTTAAGGTTTGGGGTTGAGGGTTCGGGTTTCCCCCCCCTATGTTTGGAAAATGCCCATGTAGCCACCCCCCAAGCCCCCCCCCTCCTCACCCTCTACCCCCCCCCTCCTGCCCGAATCGCAGATCCTGGCAGGGAACCAGCTGCAGATCATGGAGCTCCAGGTCTTTGCGGACAAGAACGGCGCGGATGCGATTGCTCCCGGAACCTACACAGGCGGCCCTCGGTTAGCGTAGGTCCCACCCACAACAGCCGAAAAATGAGAGCTCCTCCCTTGCCGAGCAGAGCTCCGGTACACACTTGCTTTAGGCTTTAGGGTTTAGGGTTTAGGGTTGCTTTTGAGGTGGCATGGCCATGGAGGCGGTCACTGATGGGTCCCACACGACTTTGAGTGACGGCGGCTGGGCACCTTGACGCAGAGCGACAGTGAGCGCGCAGCCTGCTCGTTTCTCAATCGTCTCTCATCGCTCTCTCTCTCTCTTTCTCTCTTTCTCTTTCTGTCTTCCTGTCAAAGCCCTTAGAGCCGACACAATTATTTCAGCACCATGGGCGTCGGCATGAGCTGCAGGTCAATGGCGAGCGCGGGCGCGACCCACACATCGGCACCCAGACCTTCACAGAGGGGGGGGGGCCTTAATATGGTCCCTTACCCTCTTAAAAGGGTTCTGATGCGAGGGCCCTTAATTTGTATCGGGTAAATAAGGGGATGTAAGGGGTCCCCTTTTTGGGGGCCCATGCTAAGAGACCATGAAACTACGTAAGGTAACCGAGAACGACTAGCATCCAACATTTGATGGAAGTGGTTCGGTTGGTGCGGCGTGACCGAAAAGGTCTTGAAGCCCGAAACTTCACGGAAGCAGCCCTAAACCCTAAACCCAAACCCCTAAACTCTCTAAACGTCTCTAAACCCTAAACCCTAAGTCCTAAACCCTAGACCCTTGAAGCCACGTAACGTTCTTAAACGCAAACCCTAAACCCTCAACCCTCAAACCACAAACCCCAAACCCCAAATCCCAAACCCCAGACCCCAATCCCCAAGCCAAAACCTCAAACCCTAAACCCTAGCTCAGGTGTCCATGGCATCACCGCCGTGGGCAGCGAGCTTTTCGAGATCGTGGCGGATGGCGACATCGTGCGCTTGCAGGCCACTTCTTCGCTCTTTCCGAGCGGGGATCACGTCATGTTGTGGTCCTCTTTCTTCATATAGGATTAGGACTAGGGTTTAGGTTTTAGGGTCTAGGGTTTAGGGTTTAGGGTTTAGGGTTTAGGGATTCCGACACTAGGGGTACCTTCTTGGGGTCCTGATGATAAGGGAATCGTACTATTTGGGGGTCTCTTTGTCGGGGGCCCCCTATTTTCGCAAACCCCCATCTTATAGAATACAATATGATCTTTTCTGGTAAAGTATTGTATTCAATCATATTATGTCAAATCTCTTTTTGTATACTCATAAAATATGCAAAATCTCATATTATACATACTATCCGATTGTATATATATATATATATATGTATCTCTTTAATAGTATGATACAGAATATAGTCATCCTCCTTCAACTCGTTCCGTTGCCTGCAACTCTGCATTCGAAGGTCGACTTCTGCCGCAAGAACGACGCCACCCGGCAGCAGATCCAGGGTGGGAGCGGCGTGCAGAAGCCCAGTCCTTTTGAGAGTCTGAATGCAAAAAATGCAATGCTAAAGGATTTTAGCATAAGTTAGCTCGGGCACTTGAGCTTTATCTCCTCAGCCTGCCAGCGGCTCACCAAACCAACCCCCCCCCCCCCCAAACCCCCCTAAACGCCCCTCAACCCTCCTAACCCCCCCCCCCCCTCCAGACCTCCCTAAACCACCCTAAACTCCCCCAAGCACATAAAACCCCGAAGCCCTAAAGCCTAACCGTCCTCTCACAAGCGTGCGACGAGGCTCCGGCACTGCGCTTCGTGAGGGGCGATGGCGCCGAGTCCATCAGCGACCAGCAGACTGGTATGGAAGGCGCCTCTCGAAGTGGGATTGAGGGTGTTTAGGGTCTTTGGGTTTTTTGAAGGTTGTTTTGGGGGTTTTTAGGGTCTTTTTAGGGCTTTGTGAGGGCTTTGTGAGGGCTTTTTTTTTGGTGTTTTTGAGGGTTCTTTAGGGCTTCTTGAGGGCTTTTTAAGGAGGAGAGGCCTCATTTTCCTTTCGAGTTGCTCCTCCTGCTCTGAGCAGGGATTCCACGTGCTCCGAAAGCTCTCCAGGCGTGTCCGAGCAAGTTCACTTCCCTTCGCCGCCGTCGCTTGGGCTTAAAGAACATATGAGCATAAATGCACAAATACATACTACATAAATAGAATTAAATAGATGACTAAATATGTATGTACTTACATGGTATAAATATGTATACATATATACATATATATATATATATGTAGGTATATGATATGAGTTTATGTATTTCTGTTTCTGCATGATGTGTAACATATTTGGCATAGTTCGAAACTATGTGTGCTGGAACGAACACTGTGCCTTGCAGACAGCCGCTTCAGGACGACACTGTGGGGCCATCGCCTCTTCGACTCGGAGGAATCCCAGCGCCCAGAGGGAGATTATGAGAAGCTAGGGTATGTTTTGGGGTCTGGGGTTTGGGGTTCGGGTTTAGGGTTTAGGGTCGCCCCATCCACACCCGTAAGCCCTGAAACCCTTAAACCCTCAAACCCCTTCTAAGCGATTCTCAAGAAACCTAAACCTTAAACTCTAAACCCCAAACTCCCAAACCCCAAGCCCTAAACCCTAAACCCTAAATCCCGAGGTGGAAGGTGGGCGATGAGCTCCTGCCCCCGAGTCTCCCCAGCGGCTGGAACTACGCCTTTCCGCCCTGCGGCCGCGGGAAGGGGTTTAGGGTTTAGGGTTTAGGGTTTAGGGTTTAGGGTTTAGGGTTTAGGGTTTAGGGTTTAGGGTTTAGGGTTTAGGGTTCCCGCCTGATGTCGCCAAGAAGCGGACCGCTAAACCCTCCGTTGGCTGAGGTCCTTTGCCACTGGCCTCTGCAACGCAAAAGTCCTGCGGGTGCAGCGGAAAGTGCCTTTGCCTGGTCAATGGCCTTCCTTGTTGGGAGCACCCTGAAACCCTGAAACCCTGAAACCCTGAAACCCTGAAACCCTGAAACCCTGAAACCCTGAAACCCTGAAACCCTGAAACCCTGAAACCCTGAAACCCTGAAACCTGAAACCCTGAAACCCTGAAACCCTGAAACCCTGAAACCCTGAAACCCTGAAACCCTGAAACCCTGAAACCCTGAAACCCTGAAACCCTGAACCCTGAAACCCTGAAACCCCGAAACCCTGAAACCCTGAAACCCTGAAACCCTAAACCCCAAACCCCAAACCCTAAACCTTCCTTGGTCCCTCGCAGCGGAGGTCCCCAGCAGGGTGGCCTGCGAGAAGCACCTTCGGCATTACTCCTCTCCCCCATTAAATACCCCCCCCCCCCCCCCTTGGGGTTTTAGGGTTTAGGGTTTTTGCCCCCCCCCCCCAGCCATACTGGAGGGTAGTTAATCTTAGTAGGGTAGGGGTGGGTGGGTTTCAATATTGGGGGGTTCCGATTACGGATCCTTCTTGCGTGCCCCTCGCTTTTTGGAGCTTTAGGGTTTTACGGTGTCGGGTTTGGGTTTAGGGTTTAGGGTTTTAGGTTTTATCGTTTAGGTGTAGGGTCTAGGGTTTGGACGGTCTAGGGAGTCTACAGGGTTTACAGGGGTTAGAGGGTTTAGAGGGTCTAGAGGGCTTAGAGGGTTTAGAGGGTTTAGAAGGTTTAGGGTTCAGGGTTTTAGGGCTTTAGGGTTCAGGGTTTGGAGGGCCAGGGTTTAGAGGTTTTAGGGTTTAGGGTTTTAGGGTTTAGGGTTTAGAGGGTTTAGATTTATGGGGCATAAGGTTTCGATGGGGCGATGCAGCCGTGTCACTGTGTGTCTGAGGAACTGCGCAGAGTCCACCTCGTGCCATTACTTCGCCTTCTCGTCAGGAGGCCTCATGGGTCCCAAACCCTAAGCCCCTAAACCCTGAACCCTGAACCCTAAACCCTAAACCCTGAACCCTAGGCAGCTTGGCGAGTCCTTGTCTCATATGTGCGAGGAGGCGAGTGCCGCTACTTCCCAGCCTGCGACCTCGATGGGACCGCTGCTGCTTTGTGGGCTGTGGAGCTTATGACTCGTCAGACGATGTCGGGTTTAGGGTTTAGGGTTTCGGGTTTAGGGTGTTGCCCGAAAATAGGGGTACCCCTTTTGGGGGTCCCTTGAAGGGGATTCTTTTCTATTTGGGGGTATAAAAGGGGTACCCCTATTGTGGGCAATGCCCATATAAGCATTGCCATGAGTGCCATTTTTTTGGAGGATGAACTCCACCGCCGATTTCACTACGTACAAGAAGACGCTCAGCTGCCGCTCGCTCGCAGAAGTTCGCTGTGCGTGTAGGGCAATGATGAAAGGACGTTGAAGTTATGGTTGAAGCCACGCAGACGGATTTCCGAAAATAGTGGCTCCCTCCTCTTTTGCAACACGCAGATCCTCAGTATTTTGGCATTCCCCCAGACAAGGGCAAGACCTCGTGAAACCTCCCAAAACCCTAAACCCTTTTCTTCGGAACCCTCCATCCCCACCCATATAGGTATTTCCCAGAACAGGGATACCCTTTTCATCCCCCAAATAGAACAGAATCCCTGAAAGGGACCACCCGAAACACCCATATCTGAAGCAGGGTTTTTCTTACTGTTATTGGTGAGTGTATATAAGGTTCCTTCCTAATGTTGGTGAGTGCATATACCGGGTGTCAAACCCTAAACCCTAAACCCTAAACCCTAAACCCTAAACCCTAAACCCTAAATCTTAAACCCTAAACCCTAAACCCTAAACCCTAAACCCTAAACCCTAAATCCTACTTCATATCCTGAGATATCTGGGAGCCCTGGAGGTGCCACCGCCATCGCCACGGCGGCCGAGTCCGCCCTTAGCCCGCCACTCCCGGGCTCGAAGACTCGCCACCAGTGCCAGGCCCTAAACCCTAAACCCTAAACCCTAAACCCTAAACCCTAAACCCTAAACCCTAAACCCTAAACCCTAAACCCTAAACCCTAAACCCCCTAAACCCTAAACCCTAAACCCTAAACCCTAAACCCTAAACCCTAAACCCTAAACCCTAAACCCTAAACCCTAAACCCTAAACCCTAAACCCTAAAAACCCTAAACCCTAAACCCCCTAGACCCTAGACCCTAGACCCTAAACCCTAACCCGAAACCCGAAACCCTAAACCCTAAACCCTAAACCCTGGACCTAGACCCTGGACCCCAGACCTTAAACCCAAAACCAGAGACTCCGACAGGTCGCGAGGTTGTTGTTTGTTTTTGTTTTTTTTTTTTTGGGGGGGTGGGGGGGGGGGGGGGGGTGGGGGACTTAGGGTTGATTTAGGACTTATAGGGTTTATACAGGGTTTTTTTGGGTTTACATAGGGTGTATATAGGGTGTATATAGGGTTTACAGGGCTTTTAGGGTTAAAGGGTTGAGGGCTTTAGGGCTTTGAAAGGAATTCTTAACCCTAAACCCTAAACCCTAACCCTAAACCCTAAACCCTAAACCCTAAACCCTAAACCCTAAACCCTAAACCCTAAACCCTAAACCCTAAACCCTAAACCCTAAACCCTAAACCCTAAACCCTAAACCCTAAACCCTAAACCCTAAACCCTAAACCCTAACCTAAACCCTAAACCCTAAACCCTAAACCCTAAACCCTAAACCCTAAACCCTAAACCCTAAACCCTAAACCCTAAACCCTAAACCCTAAACCCTAAACCCTAAACCCTAAACCCTAGACCCTAAACCCTAAACCCTAAACCCTAAACCCATAAATTCCCCGAAGCCCTAAACCCTAAAGCTGGCCCAGCTTCCAGGCGGCTTGCTCCTGGCAGGGGTCCTCGTTCACAGAGTGGAGCCTCCCGGCGCCAGGTTGGGGTTAATAAAACCCTAAACCCTAAACCCTAAACCCAAATCCTAAGCCCTAAACCCTAAACCCTAAACCCTAAACCCTAAACCCTAAACCCTAAACCCTAAACCCTAAACCCTAAACCCTAAACCCTAACCCCTAAACCCTAAACCCTAAACCCTAAACAAGTTAGTGGAGACCATTTCCATTGTCTAGCCATGCACCACCGCCTAGCACCCAAACCAGAACAACCTATGCCCCAACCTCAACTCCACCAAGAGACCCCGACCCAAGACCCAATGATACAAACCATAGTCTGGAACCACGCATACCGACGACACCCAACCCGGAACCCCTAAGCGTAGAAAGCACAAGTGGTCTTCTCCACTAAAATATCTACAATAGGAATAAGGTTAGGATTCAAGTCGGCTGGAACTGGGGTGTATGGTTTCCTTTGAGGATGGGACCGGACTCCCCCAGATCCCCAAACGTCAGGCCAAAGCTGCTACTAGCGAAGCCGACGCCGCAAAGAGGAGCCTTACCCCAAACCCTGAACCCTAAACCCTAAACCCTAAACCCTAAACCCTAAAACCTAAACCCTCAACCCTCAAACCTAAACCCTAAACCCTAAACCCTTGATGCGAGCTCAGGAAAGGATGCCGACGTCACTGTTTGCCGCTGTGGCTTCCCAGGCACCTCGTACCACCAGGCCTGAGACTGCCGTGTAAGGGTCCTTAAGGTGGGTTTAGGGTTTAGGGTTTAGGGTTTAGGGTTTGGGGTTTAGGGTTTAGGGTGTCCGAGACCCTATGCCCCTAAACCCCTAAACCTAAACCCTGAAACCCTAAACCGTTGGACCCTCGCCTTAAGGACCGTGTAGTGAAGTCTCCCCCCCCCCCCCCCCAAAGTGCGCAACACGGCCGCTTCGGAGCAGGTGCTGATCGACCGGGGTACCAACAGGAAGCCCTATGACAGTCATCCTGAGGCAGGGCGGTTCAGGGTTCAGGGCTTTAGGCTTTAGGGTTTCGGGTTTAGGGTTTCGGGTTTAGGGTTAGGGTTTAGGGTTTAGGGTTTAGGGTTTAGGGTTTAGGGTTTAGGGTTTAGGGTTTAGGGTTGGGATTTTTGTGGAACATAGTGAGCAGAGGTCATGCCCAGTATGGCCAGGGCCAGACGGGTGAGGATTGTCGGTTTCCGGTTCCAGGAAGCAGGCTAGCAGGCTGTTGCCCAGAAAGGCCAGCAGGACCCTGATCTACGAATCTAGGCACCGCAGGCCCACAGACCAAAAGTTCCATAGGTCTCCGAAGCCACAGGGACATCTTCCAAAAAAAGTAGCCTGAGTTGAAGAGTTGGGTTCCATGGGCATGACCGCAGAGGTCTCCCCTTGCAACGACCTCGATTCATGGAGCCACGGCTGGTGCGTCCTGGCCGCTTCGGCTGCAGCCACCTTCGCCTTTGATGACCAGAGTTGTCCCTGAGCCCTAAACCCTAAACCATAAGCCCTAAACCCTAAACCCTAAACCCGAAACCCCGAACCCTAAACCCTAAACCTTCGGACGTCTTAAGGAGATCTGCCCCTCCACGGAGGAGGCGACCAGCGAGACGGAGTTCTCACCCTTTGGCGCAGGCAGCCCCTCTAGAGTGGAAGTCTTCTTTTCTTAAGAGACAAGTCTCAACCCCCAAAATGCCCCCCAAAACCTCCAAATGCCCCAAAATGCCCCCCCAAATGGCCCCAAATGCCCCCCCCAAAATGCCCCCTCCCCCCCCCCGAAGGTGGCCACTGCAAAGAGGGGCTGCTGCGGAAGACGAAGGCCCTGCCCAGTGCCTTGTTCTGCATGGGTCCCCGCCCCCACCGCCAGCTTCCCCCGAAAGAGCCGCTTTTGCAGACATGCTCTCCTCTCTCATACCCCTTATTTAAGGAATATTCCTTAAGCCATTTTCAGGGTCCCTGTATAATTTCAGGTCTATTCCTTAATTAAGGAGTACTGGGCTGAGATCTCCATGCTCCCAAGGCATCGGCGGCTGCCAGAAGCTCTGCGAGCGGGAGGCGGACTGCCGCTACTTCTCCTACAATGAAGGAGGCCAGGTAAACCCTAAACCCTAAACCCTGAACAACCCTAATTCAACCCTAAACCCTAAACCCTAAACCCTAAACCTTAAAGCCTAAACCCTAAAGCCTAAACCCTAAACCCTAGACCCTAAACCCTAAAGTGAAATCTTTTGTCGGAACCTGCAAAAGCGCGTGTGACTTGCCTAGCTCAGCATTTGCTTTCCTTCCTCTCTTAGCGCCGCGCTGATCCTTCTCCCTCGCTTTGCAGGGACGGACACTTCTGAGTATGGCGCCTGTGTTCGCTACGCCAAGTGCCAGGACTCTGCTGTGAAACAGGATTTGCTTAAAGAAGTTCTGAAGGAGTTCTGAGGCGACTTTGAAAGAGGGCTGCCGACATCTACTGTACCCTGGCCCATGCACAAGCTAAAGATCGTGTATCGCAAATTTTTTGCTCAGGAGGAGTCGCTGGTCGCGCCTGGCAATACCATGTTTGCCACGTTCGCGTCGCTTGGCAGAAGCGGCCTGTTGTAGATAGGCAACGAGCTCTAAGGCTTTGCCAGAAGAAGATTTGGAAAGCTACGTCTACTTCATAAACCCTATAAACCCTTAACCCCAAACCTGTACACCCTATGAACCCTATAAACCCTAAACCCTATAAACCCCAATCCCTAAACCCTATACACCCTAAACCCTATAAACCCCAATCCCTAAACCCTATGCACCCTAAACCCTATAAACCCCAATCCCTAAACCCTATAAACCCTAAACCCCTGTAAACCCTAAACCCTGTCAACCCTAAACCCCAAAGCTTTCAACCCTTTCAACCCTTTCAACCCTTTCAACCCTTTCAACCCTTTCAACCCTTTCAACCCTTTCAACCCTTTCAACCCTTTCAACCCTTTCAACCCTTTCAATCCTTTGGACCCTTTGAACCCTTTCAACCCTTTCAACCCTAAACCCTAAACCCTAAACCCCAAACCCCAAACCCTCGGCCAGGAAGAGCTCCAAGGGCCGGGACAAGCCCCCTTCCTGGCGGCTCTTCACCACTTCGACCTTTCGCCGCGGGGCCAAGCAAGAGCGATTCTCGGCCCCGGAGAACTCCACCGAAGTTTCTCGGGGGCTTCGGGTTTGGGGTTTAGGGCTAGGGTTTAGGGTTCTAGGGGGTTTAGGGGCTTTAGGGGGTTCGTTAGGGCTCCAAGCAGATCTCTAACGCCGGACCATAGTCGTATCAGTTTTGCATCGGGTCTTCCTAGTAGTCCGGTTTCACTGGAAACCGTAAGCCCAAACCCTAAACCCTAAACCCTACACCGTAACACCCTAAACCCTAAACCCTAAAGCCATCACCCCCAAACCGCAAAGCCCTCAACCCTGAGGAAACTGCTGGAAAATCTCCAAGCTCCAGTTTTTCGATCCTTGTCTGCGATCAGATGTTGTTCCACCACACAGTCGCCTCTGAATCCCCATTAATAGGGTTTAGGGTTTAGGGTTTAGGGTTTAGGGTTTAGGGTTTAGGGTTTAGGGTTGAGTGTTTAGGGTTTAGGGCTTCGGGTAAATCATGAAGCATCCCTACACCCAAAACAATCCCGAAGCCCTAAGCTTCAAGCCCATGGTGGTCTCTTTTGGGGTCCTTGTAAAGAGGCGGCCCGTGCTATTTGGGGAGCCAAAAGGGAACCTGAAATTAGAGAAGACCCCATATCCCTGTTGACGGAGGCCAGCGAAGACTGCAGCTCATTGGAGTTTGGGTGGCCTGCTTGAACTGGACGTCACTGGCTCTTTGTAGGGGAGTCTGGGAATGTGGTTCCTAAGCCACAAGCCCTTCAAACCCGAAAAACCCAAACATCCCAAACTGATATGTGTCTTTGAGTCTATAGGGTTTATGGCGTTCAGGGCTTTTGGGTTGCTTATTGGTTCTGAGTAGGGAATCTGGGAATGAGGTACCCCCGTCCCTGTGCTATGGAACATGTTGTGCCTTGAAGACACAGGTTACCAGCTAATAATCAGATATTTTTCTTCCCCCTCTTTTGCCAACCATCTAAATAGTATTCTCCCCTTCAGGCGGGTAGGGGTCCCCGGCCAGGGACCCCGGGACCACGAATATAAAAGTAAATAGATAAATAGTAAGAAGAGAAGTGTACATATATATATATATATGTACAGATAGATAGATATAGATGGATAGATAGATAGATAGAGGGGAATATGTATCATACCTAATGCCCAACTTCCGGCAGCATGGTCTTGTTTCTGTTGACGCAAAGGATCGCACCTGGAAAGCAGATCGCAAGTGGCTTAGCCCAAGGCACGAAAGCGAACACATTTTGTGGGGGTAAGGCGCGGTGTAAGGGGGGTGAGGAGGGGGTAAGGGGAGGGGGGGCTCTGGTTTGTTGTTGAGTTTTCGAGCCCAGTTTGAGAGCTTGTTGGCAGGTTTCGACCTGAGCCACGTCTTCGGTCAGGACCGGGAATGTTGACCGCACGCCCCATGCGCAGCCCATCCTAAACCCTAAACCCCAAACCCTAAACCCAAACCCCAAACCCTAAATCCTACACCCTAAACCCTAAACCTACACCCTACACCCACAGCCAGGAGGGAACTGCGGCAGAGCTCCGCTCGGCTGATGGCGACTTCGGATCGAGCGAGGCGACATCTCCGCTTCCAAGTCCTCAGGGGGAGGGGGGGGGGTTAGGGTTCAGGGTTAGGGTTTGGGGTTTAGGGTTTCGGGTTTAGGGTTTCGGGTTTAGTGTTTAGGGTTTTCATGCGAAAAATCTAACAATATGTCAATATAGGGGTACACTTACTTCAAAACTATGGCAATCTGAAAATATGCTAACGTTCTCAATTACGGGGCGATTTGTTTGTGTAATATATACAACTCCGTATTGGGTTCGCATAGGGTTTAGGGTGTAGGCCTGAAGGTGCCCTAAAATATCACGATGGGACCCTCAAAGGGAGGGCCATCATGTCGAGAAACCCTAAACCCTAAACCCCAAACCCTAAGCCCTAAGCCTTGAGACCTCAACCCTAAACCCTAAACCCTAAACCCTAAACCCTAAACCCTAAACCCTAAACCCTAAACCCTAAACCCTAAACCCTAAACCCTAAACCCCTCTCGCAGTGTCTGTTGATTGGAGGTATGGATTGGTGCCCGGGAGCTGGGCGGCCGGGGCCTTTCTGCAGGGCACTTTTGCACTGAGGTTCTCCCCCCCTTCGGGTTTAGGGTTTAGGGTTTAGTTGCATATTCAAGTAGTATTTTCTCTCCTTAGTGCCTTAGTGTCGACGTTTTGCCGAAGCAGACATGTTATGCTCTTGTATTGCGTTTCTCTTATCTGTTACTTCGTTGCTCCCTTCTCTTGCTTCTTGCAGTCTGTTTCATAATCTATTCATGGCACATTTGGTGGAGGACTAAGCAATAAGGGTACCAGCTATGAAATTTCGAAGATTTCTCTTACTGTCCGACAAAATGCCGTTTCAAGGAAAGTGTTCCAGAGACGGAACGCAAAGAAAGGCGCACGAGAGCCAGTTCATTCGGGTTTTTGAGAGCTGTTACCTCCGGAAATAAGAAGAGCCTCATGATTCTTTGCCAAAAAGCATCATGAACAAGCTCTTGGCGGTGTCATTTGCTTGATACCATACCCTTTCTTTTGCTCTTCGTTCGCTTTGTTTCTTTCTCTAATGACCTTCGTGCTTTGTTCCTTTCTCTAATGACCTTCGTGCTTTCATTGCGAGTCTGTTAGAGAGAAGCGATGGAAGAAAGAACATTTGTATCATGTGTTGTAGGTCTCACCACGAGAAAGATCGCCAATCCTCTGAGGTGTCCGCTGCATCCGGTTCGAGCAGGATCCGCATAAGATCGATGGCTGGAAGGGCGTTTTGTGGCAGCTGAACAGTTGTCTACATCCCTTACTTGGCCTGCTGGGATGATAAGGGGACCCCTAGTATAGACCCCAAAATAGTAGGATCCCCTTATAAGGAGGACCCCAGGTAAGGCACCCCATATTTCTTAAACCCCCATGTCATCTGCAGGCTGCAGGCTAGAGCCTTTTCCGCTGTCAGGAGCCCTCCACCCCCGCCGGAGCCAAGCAGAGTGGCGTGGGCTGCCGCCCTCTCGCAAATCTGGAAGTGCAGCCGCTTGGATATTACCACGCAAGCCAAGAAGAACATAGTATATCTTTAGCATCTAAGCATAAGGATGCGCATGTGAGCCTCTAAACAGAAAGAGACATATATGTAGACACAGAACTGAACGTGGTTCAGTTCACAGTCCTGAATCGGGAGTGTCGTATTGTAATCCCTATGAAGGACTGTTAGCATAAGGGGGAACATCCCAATGTATGCATTCAAATCGTACTGCACGCAGCCTTTGTGTCTGTACAAACACTAAACCCTAAACCCTAAACCCTAAAAAAACCCTAAAAAAACCTAACAAACCCTAAGCCCTAAACCCTAAACCCTCAACCGAAAGCCCAGGATCGGAGACTTCGATGGGGGCAAATGGAAGACAGTGGCCTCCCTCCCCTGGAGCTTGAAGAAGGATGGGGTCCGCAGCTCAGTCGGCCGCTTCCGGTTCTTGGGGGTTTCGGGGTTCAGGGTTTAGGGTTGGGGGGTGTCAGGGGTTTAGGGGTTTAGGGGTTGGGTTAGGGTTTAGGGTTTAGGGTTTAGGGGTTAGGCTTTAGGCTTTAGGCTTTTAGGGTTTGGGGGTTTAGGGGTTTAGGGGTTTAGGGGTTTAGGGGTTTAGGGCTGCGCCTCAAGAAGCCCAAAGCCTGCCTTGTTTGTGAGGCTCGTGCTCGAAGCGCCTTTAGCTCACTGAACCGTCACATCTGGGTGCTGTAGTTGGCACTCCGGTCTGTCCACCCTGAACCCTGAACCCTGAACCCTGAACCCTGAACCCTGAACCCTGAACCCTGAACCCTGAACCCTGAACCCTGAACCCTGAACCCTGAACCCTGAACCCTGAACCCTGAACCCTGAACCCTGAACCCTGAACCCTGAACCCTGAACCCTAAACCCTAAACCCTAAACCCTAAACCCTAAACCCTAAACCCTAAACCCTAAACCCTAAACCCCCAACGCAATCCGAACCCAAGAGGTGAACACGTTCCCGAACTTGGACCGTGCCGCAGCGGCCGTCTTCACTCTCGATACTTCCTTGGCACCGCCCAAGGCAAGACTGAGCTACCTGTGACCCGCATGGAACCCTGAACCCCATAAGCCCCTTAGGTTTAGGGTTTAGGGGTTTAGGGGTTTAGGGGTTTAGGGGTTTAGGGGTTTAGGGGTTTAGGGGTTTAGGGGTTTAGGGGTTTAGGGGTTTAGGGGTCTAGGGGTTTAGGGGTTTAGGGGTTTAGGGGTTTAGGGGTTTAGGGGTTTAGGGGTTTAGGGGTTTAGGGGTTTAGGGGTTAGGGTTTGGGGTTTGGGGTTTAGGGTCTTAGGGTTATGGAGCCGAAGTCTCTGAATGGCACGTAGTGCGCATTGCCAGACTCTGACCTGCGTCTTCCAGATCAACGATCACCTCAAATCTGTCCTGCACCTGGGCTGAGGGTTTAGGGTTGTTTAAAGGTTTAGGGTTTAGGGTTTTAATGGTTTTTCAGGGTTTGGGGTTTAGGGCGTGCCCCTGCAGTCTGCAGATCGCTTAGGGTTTAGGCTTGGAAGTCTCTTTAGAGGGCCTCTGATATCCGCAAAGCTGTGAGCTGCTCGAGGTATGGTGGCGTGGATCTGATGTCGCTTGCCGGGATGGGCGAAGGTCGGCTGCGATTCCCCCGGGCTTGGGTTTAGGGTTTAGGGTTTAGGGTTTAGGGTTTAGGGTTTAGGGTTTAGGGTTTAGGGTTTAGGGTTTAGGGTTTAGGGTTTAGGGTTTAGGGTTTAGGGTTTAGGGTTTAGGGTGATTTCTGCTACATGGGCCCTCAATTTGTATAGGGGATGTAAGGGGTATATAAGGGGCACCCCTTTGAAGGGTCCAGACTAAGGGACCATGTAACTACCCTTAGGTGATTGCGCGCCAGGAGACTCCGAGAAGATCCGTGTCGTCAGCTTCTCCGTGAAGCCAGGCGTGCGATGGGTTTATAGCTCAGGGCCTTGCAAGAGGCGTGGTTTCACGGCGTTGGAGCCCTCAAGCAATTACTTTCCGGGCAGGCGCCTACCTCGTGATCACTGGTGAAGATGCAGAGGCTTCTGTGCTTGTGGCGGTTGTGCGGTCATTCTCGCAAGTTGCACACTTGCGCAAGCAAAGCATCCCTGTGTTGCAGGGGGATTTCCATGACACGGGCGGGTTCTGGGCGGACTGTGGCAGCGTCGCCCCGGGATCGTCACTTGATGGCACGTTTTCGTTAGGCTCAACTGGAGGCTTGCCCCCCGGAAATCGTTCCTGAAATTGATGGCTGCAGGTTGTATGAGCCTACGACGTCTACGATACAGTTTCTTTGGGCTTTAAGGCCCAAGGGTTCAAGGGCATTCTCTTAAACGGCTTCAGCCCGAAACCCCAAAGCCGGAACGCCAAGCCTTTCCGGAAAAGGCCCTTTAAACCTCGGCCCCTAACCGACAAGCTTAGCTCGAAATCCCCATTGGCTGAGGGAGCTCCAGAGCAGATGGGAGCTCTACTGTAGCAACAGCAAGATTGATGCCGCTTGGGTTGCGGTGAGCTCATGTCGCCTTTTGCATGTTTTCTCACGCGTGCGCATGACGCGCGCTGGAGTGCGAAACCCTAAAACCTAAACCCGAAACCCTAAACCCTAAACCCTAAACCCTAAAGCAACAACCCGAAACCCTAAACCCTAAACCCTAAAGCAACAACCCTAAACCCTAAACCCTAAACCTCATGAGGTGGCTCACCGAGAAGGTGCCGGAGCAGGCTGGGTGAAGCCTGGCCCCAACAGCTACAAGGCGGGTCAGAGGGGCTCGCAGAGTTTTCAGAGAGTTTACACGCAGCCAATGGGGTTTAGGGTTAGGGTTTAGGGTTTAGGGTTTGGGGTTTAGGGTTTAGGGTTTAGGGTTTAGGGCTTAGGGTTTAGGGTTTAGGGTTTAGGGAAACATCATGTGTGCTTTTCACAAGCTCCCGAATGCAGGCGAAAGCCAAGCGTATCTTCGGGGCAGACAAGGCCAGACTAAGCTGCCTCAGACGAGTAGCAGTCAGCATCCCTAAACCCTAAACCCTAAACCCTAAACCCTAAACCCTAAACCCTAAACCCTAAACCCTAAACCCTAAACCCTAAACCCTAAACCCTAAACCCTAAACCCAAACCCCCTAAACCCTAAACCCTAAACCCTAAACCCTAAACCCTAAACCCTAAACCCGAAACCCGAAACCCTAAACCCTAAACCCTAAACCCTAACCCTAAACCCTAAACCCTAAACCCTAAACCCTAAACCCTAAACCCTAAACCCTACACCCTAAACCCTAAACCCTAAACCCTGCACCCTCCTGTCTTCTAGTGCGAAAACAAATCTTGGAGGCCTCCATTGGCTCAGAAGGAGCCCGCTATTGCTCCTTCCGTGCCTGGACATCAACTCGGCCTGAAGATCGGCCCTGGAGAGCCATATATGGGGGTTTCCGAAATTGGGGATACCTTCTTGGGGTCCTTAAACCCTGAACCCTAAACCCTGAGCGCTAAGCCCTAAACCCCCCCCCCCCCTAAACCCTAAACCCTAAATCCTAAATCCTACTATTTGGGGATTATATTAGGGGTCCCTTACTTTCGTACACCCCCCATGTTTGGCCAGGGTTCATAGCTTCCAACCTATCCGTGTGGATGCTCCTGAAACGGCGGCCGCGCGTCATTGGGATGGTGGGGTGAGAGGAGGTGAATGGGCGAGACGTAATATTAGGGCCGGAGTAATTACTAAGAATAACATTCCCTTATGGCCCCTGTGTATCCAAAACCTTATTGAAATAAGAATATTCCCTTATGGCCCCTGTGTAAATACACTATAATAACCCCCCCCAAACCCTATTCTAATTATTCAGGCCCCTATATTCGCCGAGGTATGCTGCCCAAACCCGCGATCAGCTTCCGAACTTTGCGCTCCAAAGGCAGCGAGGTTGCATGAGTGGACTTTGTGCAGTCGGGGTTTAGGGTTTAGGGTTTAGGGTTTAGGGTTTAGGGTCTAGGGTTGAGGTCCTTAAGCCTCATACTCCTGATGTTTCTCAGCCTCCCAGCCGCCCCCCGGCAAGGTCCTTTGCGAAGCGCATAGAATACTCCTCAGTTCAAGAGCGCAGCATGCTGTACCTGCCAGCCTGTTCCGTGGAGGCCTTTTTGGTCATGTCGAGCTGAACATGGAGGAGCCTTTTGGGAGCTTCATGGCATTTATAGCACGTGGGAAGACCCGAGAGCCCTGAAGGAGTTCAACACGCGCTTCCGAGATGCGGGCACCGGCGACCTGGCTGATATTACGGCATCGCACCACCGAATCGAGCCGAATCGAAGGGATCATTGCATGGGTTTAGGGTTTAGGGTTTAGGGCTTAGGGTTTAGGGTTTAGGGTTTAGGGTTTACTTCTTGGCCCTCGCACTTCGATCCTGCCGGCGTCTCTGGGACACCTTCGCACCAGGTATCCTTCGGCGAGAGTGTCAGGACTGCGCTGACAGCCACAAGAAGATTTACATGAGGCACCCGGGTGTCTGCTCAGATGGCGAAACCCTGAACCCTAAACCCTAAACCCTAAACCCTAAACCCTAAGCCCTAAACCCTAAACCCTAAACCCTAAACCCTGAAGAAAGGCGCAAGAAGGGCCTGGACACCTGGGACGCGTATGGCGGAATCGTGGCCACCTGGTCGGAGCAAGGCGATGAGGGTGTCGTCAGTCAGTAGAGTCCCGTCTGGTACTACTATACAGTAAGCTCCAGAAAGTTGGAACGTGATTATCCCAATACCGTTAAGGTAAAGCAGAGGGACACCCAGCACTAATCATCCTAAAGCTCGTGTTCAAAATTTCTGGAGTTCACTGTAGAGTGCGTGAGCCCGGAAGACTTGGGCGAGACCAACAGTCGTGGGCACACTTCTGCAGAGTTCTGCAGTCTGCAGGACTCCACACGGACTTCGACTTGTACTCAACGCTGCAGGCCTGTCCGAAGAAAACTTGCTCCAGCAGCGCAGAAGAACAGGGTTTAGGGTTTAGGGTTTAGGGTTTAGGGTTTAGGGTTTAGGGTTTAGGGTTTAGGGCTTTAGGGTGCATCTGCCATTGCAGGATGCTCTGGACGATCGGAACTCCTGGCTGAGATGCGATGGCGTCGGCCAGGACGTGGGCTTTCCCGGTATCGTGGCAGCTTAAATAGGGTTTAGGGTTTAGGGTTTAGGGTTCAGGGTTTAGGGTTATAGGGTTATAGGGTTTAGGGTTCAAGGTTAAGGTTTAGGATTACGCTCCACATCGGCTGGAAACTAAGGCAATTGCGCGCCTGGTGAGGCGGGAGAGGTGTAGCATGAAGCATGGGCGCGACATGGCTCATGAGTTTTGAGCACCCTAAACCCTAGATCCTAAACCCTAATCCCTAAACTCTAAACCCTAAACCCTAAACCCCAAGCCATGACAAGCCTTCTTTCCAGGGTTTAGGTTTCAGGGTTCAGGGTTTTAGGGTTTAGGTACAGCACCCTTAAGATAAGGACCGCAAAATAGGAACCCCAATTTTAGAGAACCGCCCAAAGTAGGAAAGGCCCCCAAGCCGCCGTGGTGGCCTCGGAAGGTGCCGACGGAGCCGCAGTGGACGTCCCTGTCGCCGGGGTCCGGACGCCAGAACTACGAGTACGCTGCCTACCAGGCACGGTTTAGGGTTTAGGGTTTAGGGTTTAGGGTTTAGGGTTTAGGGTTTAGGGTTTAGGGTTTAGGGTTTAGGGTTGAGGGTGTACGCTGCCTACCAGGCAGGAGACACGTCGCAGCTCTTTGAATAAATTTCTCTCACTGGTGTTTCTTAAGACCCGATGTCAAGCCTAAACCCTAAAAGACGAACAAGCCTCCTAAACCCTAACCCTCAACCTAAACCCTAAACCCCCAAACCCTAAACTCTAAACCCCTGAACCCTAAACCCCTCAGCCCTAAACCCTAAGCCCCCAAACCATCCCAAACCTCAAAGCCCACCCAGAGCTCCCTAACGCCAGGTCGGTGAACGGAACGTCATGAACTTTGCTTTCCATGGGGACGGCCTCTGCAGCCCCCTGGTTGCCGCATTTTTTGAGAGAAGTTGGTCCTGACTAAGTAGAGACCCGCCCCCATGTAATCTTTACTAAACAGGAACCCCCTCCCAAAAGGGCACCGGCCCTAGTTTCGGGACCCCCCTCCCCCAGTTGATGCAACCCTAAACCTAAACCCCCCCCCCCCCCGCCAATTTGATGCCTTCTGTGACGAACCGGCTGGCGAGGTGGCGTGCCGTTGCGCTCTGCTCTGGGCGTCGAATCGGCGGAGGCGAGGGCCTTCTTTTTGTGAACATTGGGGTTATGGTTTAGGGTTTAGGGTGTAGGGTTTAGGTTGCCTTTTCCTTGTAGCTTTCCACGAATGCGCCGGGGGTTGCAATCTTCGTCAAAAGGGGCATGTGGATGGGCAAGTATGCTCACGGGTTAGGCCTTAGGCCTCGTCCGTCCGGCGAGCTGGGGTAAGCTTGAGTGTCGAGTGCTCCACCTGCACAGACCCTAAACCCTAAACCTTAAACCCTAAACCCAAAACCCTAAACCCCAAACCCTCAATCCTAACCATCGTCCCCCAAACCCTTCTTGAGAAGCGTGAGGCCTGCCAGGAGCTCTGTGCTGAGGAGGAGGAGAGGGCTGGTGCTCAAACAGGTCAAAAATCGGTCCCAAATGGCGGGCTTAGGGTTTAGGGTTTAGGGTTCAGGGTTTAGGGTTTAGGGTTGCTTGCACGTCCCCATGACACGTGCCGCTGGAGGACTGCGTCTACGTTAGCCATGGCGACCCAACAAGTTTGTCCTGCTCCTTGGCATAGGATTGCTCGGCATCGATCTACTGCATCTGTGGCTCCTTGATGATGTGATGGAATACCAGGATGGGCGATTAGGCCTTATAATCCGCAGAATCGACCCTACAAAGGGCGTTTAGAAGGGATTCGAAGGTATGATAGCCCATCCTGGTATAGTGCTCCAGGCACGCAATTTGGTGGGGCTGCCTGCTCCTCGCTCCAGTTCCCCGCCTGCGACGCGCAGAGCTGCGGTTTCCAGACCTTCGCGAAGCAGCGCGACGACGCTCAGGCAGAACAAAACTCAGGATTTGGATTTGCTCTTTCAAGGCGCGCCCCCCTTCTTCATCGAGTCATTGCTGTCATTTTTGTTTCCTGCCCCTTGTTCCGCTGCGCTGTGTGGTGCTCTGCTCCCCAACCACCCCCCCCCCCCCTCCTCCGCCAACAGGCGCTGAGAGAGCGATTGCTTGGCCAAGGGACCCAGAACAGCTTGCAGCCTCAGAGGCGCACTGACGCATCGCATCCATCCCAGGATCGCGTCAACTGTGACTTCGTGCTAAACGATGAGATCGACTCAGTCCGAAGCCCAGCCTTCAAATGAAATGAAGAAGGTGCAGAGCAGTAATAAGTAGAGCATTGCGGAACAACTGCTGGCAGCCTCCGCACACAGCACCAGCTTTCGCGCCCACCGGGCGCCCAACTTGGGCGCCCAAATGCGCCCAACGCACCGCGACGTGCAGGTCTTCTATGGCGTGGATGTAACGGACCTCGTGATGCCAACTGCGGATGCGGCCAGCCGGCTGGGCGTCGTCGCGAAGCCAGGCCGGGAGAGCCAACCGCCACCTTTTCAGTCCCCATGGCACCTCCCCAGGTGAGTACCTCATCATCACTGGCCACAGCAAATCCGGGGACATGAAGTTCCGAGGCGGGCTGTCCTCAAAGAACACCCCTGGACCCTAAACCCTACACCCCAAACCCGAAACCCGAAACCCTAAACCTTAAACCCTGGAACCTGAAAGCCTCCCAGCAACTTCCGACTTCGGAGCCTACTCAGCAGCCCTGCAGTGATCCACCCTATCAGACAGAGGTTTTTTAAGGCCTGCAAACCCCAAGCCATCCTAACCCCTAACCCCTAACCCCAAACCCTAAACCCGAAACCCTAAATCCTAAACCCTAAACCCTAAAACCTAGACCCCCTGAGCCCCCCCTCCCCCCCTCCCTGTGTGGGGGGATATTCTCAAGAGGTGGGTTCTGGGCCGACTGCGGCGCAGCGCTGCCGCCAAAGAGCTTGGATGAGCTCTGGGACTCCTTCTGCTCAGAGCCCCGGCGAGGGAACAAGGAGAGAGAGGGAGAGAGAGAGGGAGTGAGAGTCTAGATTGGGCGCTCTTCCCTGGACTCCATGCCCTGCAGCAGAAGAAGCAGAAGAAGCAGAAGAAGCAGAAGAAGCAGAAGAAGCAGCAGAAGAAGAAGAAGAAGCAGAAGAAGGAGAAGAAGAAGAAGACGAAGAAGCAGAAGAAGAAGAAGAAGAAGAAGAAGAAGAAGAAGAAGAAGAAGAAGAAGAAGAAGAAGAAGAAGAAGAAGAAGAAGAAGAAGAAGAAGAAGAAGAAGAAGAAGAAGAAGAAGAAGAAGAAGAAGAAGCAGAAGAAGAAGAAGAAGAAGAACAAGAAGAAGAAGAAGAAGAAGGATAAGAACAGGAAGAAGAAGAAGAATAACAAGAATAAGAAGAAGAAGAAGAATAAGGAGAAGAACAGGAAGAAGAAGAATAACAAGAATAATAAGAAGAAGAAGAAGAATAAGACGAAGAACAAGAGTAAGAGGAAGAAGAAGCTGAAGCTGAGGCGAGGGTTCGGGTGGTTCCCTTTTGTTTTCTGGCTTCTTTTCAGAGGCAAGGCACCCCCGAGTGTAGCTGTTGTTGAGTGGTGCTCTTGGTGAGGGTGAGGTGTGGGGTCCAAGTTACGGGGGAAGCAGCTGAGAACCCATGCCTTACATGATGGGCCTTACATGATGGGGCAACCCATACCCAAGGACAACGAGAGAGAGGTGCTTTCTTGCTCGGTCTCCTTTGCTTTCCCTTCCCTTCCCTTCCTTTCCCTTCCTTTCCATACCTTTCCGTTGTTTTTTCTTTCCTTTTCCTTCTCCTTTCCTTCTCCTTTCCTTCTCCTTTCCTTCTCCTTTCCTTCTCCAACAACCATGCCACGAATGACGACTTCGTTTGAGCTCTCCCCGTGGATGTGGAGGGTAGTTGCAGTCTGCAGAATGCTTTTCAACATGCCATTTTCTGTTAGAGGAATGTATTATTTCATCGGACATGACTTGGGATGTGTCCCCCGTTATACTCGCAGTCCTTAATGGGGACGAACATCGGGGGGTACAAATAGTCCGAAATGTGCTGAGGACACGGAGATTGATGAGATCCACCGGCGCGGTGGTGGGTCAGGCTGGAGGCCTCCCATGGTGAGGAGAGCCAGGGGGGGAGGGGCAGAAAGCGGCAGCAGTGTTTAGGGTTTGGGGTTAAGGTTTAGGGTTTAGGGTTTAGGGTTTAGGGTTTAGGGTTTAGGGTTTAGGGTTTGGGGTCTAGGAGGGATTTAGGGCTTAGGCTGCGGGGTTCTGGACTTAGGCTTGGGATGTTTGCCCTTTTCCTAACCGTCCTTACTAGGGATGAAATAGGGGGGGTACAACAGTGAGGGGTTTGAAGGATGTAGGGTGAGTCTTTAGGGTTTCAGGATGAAGGTTGGGATGTTCCCCCTTATACGAACAATCCAAAATAGGGATTATAGCACCCCCTATGAAACCCTAAACCCTAAACCCTAAACCCTAAGCCCTATAATCCCCATTAAGGACTGCTAGCATCGGGGGTAACATCCCAAGATTTAGGGGTTCTTTACAAGTGGAGGTATAGGGTTTAGGGTTTAGGGTTTTTGGTTATTAGACTCGGTACAGACTTTTCTGGTGCAGTAACGCATATCCACAGTATGTATGTAGACCGAGACTACCAGCCTTTTGCCAGAAGAATAAGCTTCAACCGTTGAGCTTGGCAATTTGAAGTTTGGTTTTTTTGTGTCCGCCTGTAACTAGGAATAGTTTGGAGCATTGCCCTAAGCCCCAAAGCCTTAAACTCTAAACCCTAAACCCTCAAGCCTAATCCCCAAACCCTATCGAGACATACCCATTAGAGGACCGGGGGGGGGGGGATCAACCTAAACTCTAAACCCTAAACCCTAAACCCTAAACCCTAAACCCTAAACCCTAAACCCTAAGCCCTAAGCCCTAAACCCTAAACCCTAAACCCTAAACCCTAAACCCTAAACCTTGCGTTGAGCCAGCAGGAGCACCGGCCAGGTGGCGTTTCCCAAGACGCTGGGAGACGACGGGATGCGCTTTGGATGAGAAACCCTACGGGAAGTCTTAAATCCTGACCCTGCACCCTAAACCCTAAACCCTAAACCCTAAACCCTAAACCCTAAACCCTAAACCCTCAACCCTAGACCCCTGTGGATCATGTCACCTCAGCTGCTGCGAAGACTCAGGAAATATTGCGCTTTCCGGGCCGTGCCGGCCAAGATTTATCCCATCTGGACCAGCGCTTGGAGCCTCTGGCTGGTGGTGGGATTTTGCCAAGTTGGGGTTTAGGGTTTAGGGTTTGGGGTTTGGGGTTTGGGGTTTAGGGTTTGGGGTTTAGGGTTTGGGGTTTAGGATTTTGGTTTAGGGTTTGGGGTTTGTGGGTTTGGGGTTGCGGGGTTTGGGTTTCGGGGTTTTTGGAGTTTCAGTTAGATGGGTCCTTGCCTATTTAGGCGCATGGCACTCAGATGGTGGTAGGCATTATTCCTCGGATGGTAGCTTAGGTTGGGATCTTTGGGTGGCTGGGTGGTGCCATACGCTTAAGTAGGCAACGTATCATCGAATTTAGGTGGTGGTTCAACCCTAAACCCTGAACCCTAAACCCTAAACCCTAAACCCTAAACCCTAAACCCTAAACCCTAAACCCTAAACCCTAAACCCGGCCTACCTCGTCACCGGCCCTTAATCCTAAGCCCAAAGCCCTGAACCAAGGTGCAAGAGTGCAACAATCTTTGACAACTGGCCGGGTGGTGCCGGTGAGTACGAGACGGTGGCCTGTATGAACGATTTGCCTGCAATAATATATATATATATATACATATATAACTTAATACAATATGAATGTATGTGTATGGATATTTATACAAATATACATATGCATATATATATACACACAAATAATAAATGTTTATAATATTTCACGGCTTTGGGTGGACAGTCGACTTCACAGCCGCTTTCGGACCCTGGGGCGAAAAAGTGTCAACGGAACAACCATAGGTCCTGCAGACATGAAGTGCTCAGTGTAACTACTGTATATAAAAAACTACTACACACCAAAAAGTACAAATCCATATGCATACATGTAAATATTATCGATAAATCGGTCAAAATAACCATAAACTCAACAAAGAAGGAAATAAATGAATAAGTAGATGAACAGGTATATATATATATGTATATATACACATATCTGTGTGTGTGTGTGTGTGTGTGTGTGTGTGTGTGTGGGTGGGTGTGTGGGTGTGTGTGTGTGTGTATGTGTGTATGCAAAGGCTTTTGCTTGCAGCTCCGCCTGCTCTCTGGACGAGAGATGCCGATTTTTCGGCTACGGGCAGGAGCCGTGCCTGCGGGGGGACAAGAACTCTCGTGACTTAGTGTTGGCTTAGTAGGGAATGAGGGATTGAGGTACCCTATGTAATCCCTTAAAGGGTATCTATATATGTATATATATATATATAGGGGGACGTAGGGTACCATTGCCTCATTCCCTACTAAGCAACAGTAAGATGATTCTCCGGTGGAGTATTGGGTTTAGGGGTTAAGGGTTTAGGGTTTTGGGTTAAGGGTTTAACAGACTTCCATGATTTCAGGGGTTAGGGTTAGGGGTTAAGGGTTACGGGCGAAGGGTTTGAGGTGTTTAGGGGGACGGCAACGGGCGGAAAAAGGGTGCTCTTGTTTGGTCCACTGCCCACACGAAGCTTCGGAGAAGGACTCGCGGGCTTCGTTCCCTCGCTGCGCCTTCTTTGAGACCTGCCGAGATCGGCGCCCCTATCCGAAACTTGGTTGCATCCATGAGAGGGTGTAGTGTCATGCGACCCCTTGGATCTTGCAGTAGCATGCAGCCCTAAACCCTAGACCCTAGACCCTAAACCCTAAACCTTAAGCACGAATCCTGCAGCATTCTGACTCCGTGCCAGGCAAGGCGACATCCACGTCTACAAGGCGCGCTTGACATGCCAAGTAGCCTGATTCCAGAGGACCTTCGAGCCACATATTATATGATCATTATAAAGCTTCTGCCCTAAATCCCAAACTCCCTGAACCCTAAACCCTAAACCACTTATGCCCTGAACTCGCTAAGCCCTTGAAAGCAAGGTTCCTCCCCCCCCCCCCCCCCCCTCCGCGATTCCCGAGGCAGAGGAGGTGCGTACGGAGCTGCGTTGCGCCTTTAAGCCCAGTGCGGCTGGCAAGAGGGGCATCTTCTATGGAGCGTGCCTCGCCATCTGCACGAGACTTCTCCGGCCATTTTGTGTATGCGTGTATATGATACATACATTATTTACAATACACTTAAATATTTGTTTAAACATGTGTAAGGATGCACTTCTTTTTACTCTGTGTGTATACATATATATATACGTATATATGTAGACGTGTTTCTATATATGTCTATATATGTACATATATGTACATATGTATTGTATCTTCGCATAGAGTTTTTTGTTCCAAGTGGACATGTCGCATGCTTTTGTCATGGATGTGACTTAGCAGGTACATTCCCCAGGCAGACACCGTTCACATCACCGTCAGGCCAGATTGCGTTGCGCTTCCAGCCCTTGCCAGCAACAATGGTAAGTTGCCAGCAACAATGGTAAGAAACATAGGTCCGTGATGCTGGTGTGGCCGCAGCCAACGGCAGCCAATTAAGTGAACGATTGAGTTCGCACGATGTCGCGCGCAGGCCTGGATCGTACTTGGTCTTCTTTGGCCCAGACCTGGGCCGTTCCTTGGTGTTGAAGTGCCTGGCAGTGGCTTCTCATGCGCAGCTCATGCCCAATTGTCAACTCCCCAGCTTGGTTTTCAACTCGCGCCAGGTGGCTTCTGGGCCGACTGTGGAGCACTAGCACCGCGCAGCACCATGCAGGACAGCGCCGGTCCAGAGATGTTGAGGGGGTGACTGATGGGAGACCTGACCCTAGGGTTTAGGGTTTTGGTTTAGGGTTTGGGGTTATCCGGCGCATGTTGCAGAACCCTCGACGACTTGACCACAGTGAAACCTTACCTGAACACACGCCAAATAGCTCCTCTTCGAGCGATACGTGCTTTGCAGGATGCCTGGGAAAGCTTCTGCTGCTTGGATGCGTGGAGAATGTTCGAGAACTGACCTTGTGCCCTGGTCTGCGATTGTGAGGTGACACGAGCTTGGACACCGTGCACAAGATGGGTGCAGGTTGCCTGGGATGAAGTTGATGCCTTCTCTGCTGTCTCACGTTGGTGATGCAAAGGTCTGGCCGAGAATTCCAGTCATGTGCATGTGGTCAGGAGGTCATGCGCATTGTGCTTGACCTGCTGCACTTCCTGCCGTTTTTTCAGCAAAGACCAGCCTTTGCGCGCCATGCAGTTGACTCAAGTTACCTTCAGAGGCACTGGCTGGCGGACGCCAAACCTCTCAGCGGACGACGAGCTCGTCGGGTACGATGGCAAGGAGCCGGGACGAAGTTCGGGTGCAAGGCATGCCAGGCGTCGTCCCTGCCTGAGACATCCTGAGACCTCGGCGTTGCGAGTTCCCCCGTAGTGATTGTTTGCAGGAGCACTGCGCCTTCAGGCTCAACCCGCATGCCCTCCAGTTTGCACCGAAGGCGACACTGGGGTGCAAGTTCCCTAAATTAGCTGCAGCGTGTCCTTCCGTAAGTGCGGCGGCCCAAGCAGATGCCGCTCGGAACCCTAAACCTTAAAGCCTATAAACACCATAAACCCCACAAACCCCTGTAAACCCTGTAAACCCCATAAGCCCTACAAGCCATAAACCCTAAACCATAAACCCTAAACCCTAAACCCTAAACTCTAAACCCTAAATCCTAGACCCTGAAGAAACCCTAAACCCTAAAGCCTAAACCCTGAACCCTGAAGAGCAGGTTGCCACCCAGCCACCGGAGCCGACCTACAAGAAGGCGCGAATCGCAAAGCTGGACATGTTCGGTGCTCCCAAGCCCGGACAAGTGCACGAAGCCGCCTAGCACAACATGTCCCATATATATAGATATATATACACATGTACATACATATGTATATATATATACATACACATGTACATATGGATGCACAGAAATATGTATATATACATATGTGTATGTACATATACATGGTGCCACCCCCCCCATGTACCTTTCTTTTGTTATTATGATTACCAGCAACGTCTTTATGTTTAGGGTTTGGGGTTTAGCGTTTGGGGCTTAAGGTTTCAGGTTTCGGGGCAGCGGCCAGCAGATTCTCAGGTCGATGATGAACCCTAAGCCCGCAACACCACATCCTGACACCGTAAACCCTCAACCCTAAACCCTAAACCCCAAACCCTAAAAACTACACCCTAGTTCTGATGTTGCAAGGCCCTGGACGCTGGCCAGCGCTGGCTGAGGGGACCGGCAGGGGAGGAGAGGGAACTCTGATGCCTTCTGTCCTTTAGAGTTTGGAGTTTAGAGCTTAGGGTTTAGGGTTTGCAGGGCTGGGGTCTTCCTCCTTATACTAGCAGTCCCTTAATAGAGATTATAGTCCCCCTAATATAATCCCTATTAAGGACTGTTAGTAGAAGGGGGAACATCCCAATCTTCTGTTTCTTTAGAGTTCGGGGTTTGCAGGGTTTTTGCAGGGTCTAGGGCTTAAAGGGCTGAGGCCTTAGAGTTGAGAGGTTTTCCTTGGGTTTAGGGTTTGGGGCTTGCAGACGAATTCTTCAATCTGGCTGTTTCTTCACGTCTCGGGACCGGTCGATTCCGTGCCGGCGCGCAGGAAAGTGATGCTCCTGGCGGAGAAGGTGGGGGGAAGTGTATGAGTGTTCGGTGCAGCAGTGGCATGGTAGATACTTTCCGAGGATAATCTGCGTAGGGCGCGCCCTCCTGCACTTTAGAGTCAGAGACCTGCCAGATGTGTCAGGGAACCAAATGGAACGATGGCCTCACTTCTCACGAACATGACGAGCCCTCATGCGACAGGCGCATACCTCAGCGGCGAGTACGAAGCATCCTGGATGCATGGGAACGTGCAGTCGAGTTGTCCGGCTCGGTTTCGCACGACTGTGGCGCTTGATGTCGGCCTACAGTCATGCCCTAAATCGCTGCACCCCCCAAACTGTTTCCCATACGAGCGCCAGACCACGGGATCCCTAAGTTAAGCTGAAGTCCCCAAGAAGGCCTCACCGACACCCTTCAAGAGAGGCTGCGAAAACGTTGCGATCCCCAGGGGCCCTCGTAGTGAAGCGGCGGAGCTCTGCAAGTCCTCAAAAAGGCATCTGCCGGTGTGCCAATGCAGGGTTTATACTACTGTTTCTGGTGAGTGTATTTAAGGTTCCTTTTTCATATCGGTGAGTGTACATATTGGGTGTCCTCTTGGGGATACAAGGAATATAAGTCCTTCTTCATGTGTGCCAGTGCCCTAAACCCTAAACCCTAAACCCTAAACCCTAAACCCTAAACCCTAAACCCTAAACCCTAAACCCTAGACCCTAGGTGCAGATGAATCGGTCTCTGGAACAATGCCAAGCACTGTGCAGTGATCGACTCTGGGCTGAATCTTAGGGGTTTTAGGGTTTAGGGTTTAGGGCGTAGGGTTTAGGGTTTAGGGCGTCGGGTTTCGGGTTTAGGGCGTGGGGTTTCGGGTTTAGGGTTTAGGGTTTAGGGGGCGGTCGCGAGGCGTCGGCCCGAAGAAGGGGAAACGCGCCTGTTTGTGAGGCGGCTGGTGCCTGGGCTTCAACTACAAGCACTCGGACGACTATCAGACTTTGAGAGATTGGAAGGCGCGCTGAGCGCCTCTTCGCCTGAGACTCATGCCAGGGATCGTCACGATGTCGTTAAGTGGATTTCCCCGGTCTGAGCCAGGCGTGCGCTGCTTTCTCCAACGTAGGGTTTAGGGTTTAGGGTTTAGGGTTTAGGGTTTAGGGTTTAGGGTTTAGGGTTCACCTACACTGCCCTCCTTGCCTGCCGTAGGTGGGCACCTGCCAGCTGCTGAGCAAGCTCCTTTCTACAGACACAGGCCTCTGGGGACATCTTGAAGGTTGCATTTTTTTTCGTCGATGTTCAGCTCCCTTCTTCAACTTGTGGGTGAATGCAAGCATGGGTTCGCGCTCCCCCCCCCCCTTTTTTTGGTTTTTTGAGAGTTTTTTGTGGCAGTGGGGGGTCGTGCCTTCATCCTGCGTTTGAAGCGGCAGCTTGAAGCTTAGGGTTTAGGGTTCGGCGGTCCTTTGCATGACGCCGTTTTAATAACCAAGTCACTGTGTCTTGGGTGTGAAACAGTTCTTCCGGGCACGGTCTTTTACATGCGAAGTCCGCCCTCCCCTGCGAGATGTGACAAACGTCGACGCCTACGAGAAGACAGGTGGCTCGGAAGTTAGGGATTCTGGAGGGTTCACAGGAATTCAACATCCAAGCTACGTAACATTGAAGGGCTCCATGCTCGCCTTGCAGCTACCTGATATTCGTTTCATGAACTGGGGGTTTACAATAATTATTGGGGTCCTTACAATAAGGGGATCCCACTATTTCGGGGTCTACATGACGGGTCCCTTAGTATGGAAAACCCCCGACTAAATGCTGCGGCTATGCCAATGCAGTACTAAGCGGCAGGTTTGGTGACCAACGCGCCCACGCCACTGGGCTTTGAAGAAGGGCCGCTTCCAGATTCCACCGATCCAAAAACGGAATGGTGCCCCCTAAACCCTGGTCCTAAACCCTAAACCCTAAACCCTAAACCCTAAACCCATAAACCCTTAAGCAAAGGGCAGCACTTGCAGCTCTTGCTTGGTGATGGGCCCAAGGACCAGCACGACGACCACCACCGGACAGGTGCATCTCGTGGGTGTCGGCTTCCAGGAAGGGTCTTCAAGTCCCCAAACCCTAAACCCTAAACCCTAAACCCTAAACCCTAAACCCTAAAACCTAAACCCTAAGCCCTAAACCCGAAAGCCGCAAAACTCTAAACCCTGGATTTGAGCCTCCCGCTGTGCGAAGGATGGCGTAGTTCCGACAGTTTGGCTGCCAGGATGGGCTACTAGGCCCTAGAATCCCCATAACCAACCCTATAAAGAGCCTTTTTGCAGGGGTTTTAGGGTATCCTGCTATAATCCCATGATCAACCCTATAAAGGGCCCTTTTGAGCTGGGGCTGGTGTTTGGTGTGTGTCGTGGTTGCGTACTATCTCAGCGCAAGGTCTTCAACTTCACGCTCGTGGGCCAAGGTATCTGTGCCAGCGGCTTGGCTGTAATGGTGGTTAGTTTCAACAGTTTCTGACCATTTGCGCCTTTTTTTGGGGGTCCTCGCAAGGTCTGTTCTCTTCTTTCTGGGGTGTCATGATAATAAAGACCCGTTTTGCGAAACTCCCTGGTGATCGGACGAAGAAGAAGAAAAAGAAGAAGAAGAAGAAGAAGAAAAATAAGAAGAAGAAGAGGAAGAGGAAGAAGAAGAAGAAGAAGAAGAAGAAGAAGAAGAAGAAGAAGAAGAAGAAGAAGTTTGGGCCCTCCCTGTCGGAGGGTAAAGCATGCACAAGAAGAAGAGTTTAGGACGTAACTAGGGTTTAGGAAAACAGGGGACCCAACATAGACCCCCAAATAGTAGGATCTCCTAATTTCCTAAACCCTAAACCCCAAACACTTAACCCTAAACCCCAAACCTAGGGTTAGGAGAGCTGAAGCTGAGGTATGGAGCGGATCACCCATCAGCCCGACGTGGGCTCGCGCGATTCCTGCCAGGAGGGGCTGACCGTGAAATTGGGGTTTCCGAAAGTAGGCGTACCCTTTTCGGGGGCACCCTTTTCGGGGGCCCCTTGAAGGGGATTCTATTCTATTTGGGGTAGGAACGCGGTACCCAGAATTTGCCAGATTGGTTGAAAGGGGTGGGCCATGGTAGGCTTCCCCCCCACCCGGGGCAGTTGGTGCAACAAAGCCATCGTGGAGCGTCCTGGTAGGGTGGAAGCCCTGAACCCTAAACCCTGAACCCTGAACCCTCAACCCTAAACCCTAAACCCTAAACCCTAAACCCTAAACCCGTTCTTCCCTAAGCCGCTGCAGAGCTTCCACAACCCGGGAGGAGATGTGCAATCGGATGGACAGCTGCTGGGAAGCCCGGCAATTTGCTTGGGCTCTGGGCGGCAGGGTGCTACCGCAAGCAGCACGTGGGCGTTGATCGGGGTTTAGGGTTTAGGGTTTAGGGTTTAGGGTCGGGCATTACAAGCCACGGTCACACACAGCTCGCTGCAGAGTCTGGGTGTGCGAGGGAGAGGTTTTAATGGTACTCTTCTGAGTGTCTATGTGGTTTCTTATAAATATTGGCGAGTGTATGTAGTAGGTGTCCTTTTGGGGATGCTGAGAATCACAATCATAGCTTAATTTGGATTTCCAGACCTACTTCCTTCGACAAGCCAAGAGTGCATCTCTTGCCAGCTGCAAACCCTAAAATCTGCACCCTAAACCCTAAGCCCTAAACCCTAAACCCTAAACCCTAAACTCTAAACCCTAAACTCTGCACCAACAAACCCTAAACCCTAAACTCTGCACCAACAAACCCTAAACCCTAAACTCTGCACCAACAAACCCTAAACACCAAGGCCTAAACCCTAGAAACACCCTGCCGAGGCCGGGCTTACTCCTACTGTTCGGCCTCTTGGCGCGTCTTCTTTCAGTGAGTGACGAAACGATGGACCTCAAAGCTCGCACAAGTTTAGGGTTTAGGGTTTAGAGTTTAGGGTTCGCAAACTGAGGATGCCGAGATCTCTGGGTGCGCTGGCTTCTGTGGCCTCTACACAGGCCTGCGCTGCGAGCGTGCCCTCATGTCTGGGACCGGACACATGCGGTTCAGGGTTTAGGGTTTAGGGTTTAGGGGTTAGGGCAAAGCTGTTCGCGCTCTCCAGGTGCCGTGAAGCACGCAGACAACCAGAACACCAGCAGCTGCTGGGCATCTTTCTTGCAAGAAGCCGGAAACGCACCAAGACAGTTGGAGAGGCAGCTGAGTCCATAGCACCGTCTGAAGGCCAAGACTGTCTGCAAGACCATCATCCTCGACACACCCAATGCCACAATCGAGCCTTGGCACGAGGGCTTAGGGTTTAGGGTTTAGGGTTTAGGGTTTAGGGTTTAGGGTTTAGGGAGAGAACTGCCTCAGGGCTTTCTACTCTGCTCACGGCCGTCTGCTGTCAGAACTGACGACATCTACGCTCGATGGTCTAGCTTCTGCATCACGAGGTAAGGTTGGCAGATGTTCGCAATCTACCCGGGGGTTTACGAAGATAGGGACCCCCTAAATGGACCCTCAAAGAGTCGGATTTCCTGATAATAAGGACCCCAAAAAGGTACCCCTAATCTCGGAAACCCCCACATCCTAAACCCTAAACTAAACCCTAAACCCTAACCCTAAACCCCAGAGCCCTTGCAATGACAAGGAGGGTGATTGGACCACAAGCCGAGCCGTGCCCGGCTTCACCGGGCGCAACTATCTGCTGGACGGGTTTAGGGTTTAGGGTGAGGGTTTAGGGTTTAGGGTTTAGGGTTTAGGGTTTAGGGTTTAGGGTTTAGGGTTTAGGGTTTAGGGTTTAGGGTTTAGGGTTTAGGGTTTAGGGTTTAGGGTTCAGCACTCCGGGTCGAGCAGCTTTATGGTTAAGCTTTATTTACGGCTCGGATATAACACCCACCCACCCAGAGAATCCCACTACATTGAGAAAGCCAAAAACGGCCAAAATAAAGCGGCCAAATTCTGAAAATAAAGCGGCCAAATTCTGAAAATAAAGCGGCCAAATTCTGAAAATAAAGCGGCCAAATTCTGAAAATAAAACGGCCAAATTCTGAAGCGGCCAAATTCTGAAAATAAAGCGGCCAAATTCTGAAAATAAAGCGGCCAAATTCTGAAAATAAAGCGGCCAAATTCTGAAAATAAAGCGGCCAAATTCTGAAAATAAAGCGGCCAAATTCTGAAGCGGCCAAATTCTGAAAATAAAGCGGCCAATTTCTGAAAATAAAGCGGCCAAATTCTGAAAATAAAACGGCCAAATTCTGAAATTCAATTAGCCTTTGGCCTGATTTTGGCTCATTCTGAAAATAAAGCGGCCAAATTCTGAAAATAAAGCGGCCAAATTCTGAAAATAAAGCGGCCAATTTCTGAAGCGGCCAAATTGTGAAAATAAAGCGGCCAAATTCTGAAAATAAAGCGGCCAAATTCTGAAAATAAAGCGGCCAAATTCTGAAATTCAATTAGCCGTTGGCCTGATTTTGGCTCATTCTGAAAATAAAGCGGCGAAATTCTGAAAATAAAGCGGCCAAATTCTGAAAATATAGCGGCAAAATTCTGAAAATAAAGCGGCCAAATTCTGAAAATAAAGCGGCCAAATTCTGAAAATAAAACGGCCAAATTCTGAAAATAAAGCGGCCAAATTCTGAAAATAAAGCGGCCAAATTCTGAAAATAAAGCGGCCAAATTCTGAAAATAAAGCGGCCAAATTCTGAAAATAAAGCGGCCAAATTCTGAAAATAAAGCGGCCAAATTCTGAAAATAAAGCGGCCAAATTCTGAAAATAAAAACGGCCAAATTCTGAAATTCAATTAGCCTTTGGCCTGATTCTGAAAATAAAGCGGCCAAATTCTGAAAATAAAGCGGCCAAATTCTGAAAATAAAGCGGCCAAATTCTGAAAATAAAGCGGCCAAATTCTGAAAATAAAGCGGCCAAATTTTGAAAATACAATTAAGGTTTAAATATATATGGTAGAGAGGGTTTAGGGTTTAGGGTTTAGGGTTTAGGGTTCAGCACTCCGGGTCGAGCAGCTTTATGGTTAAGCTTTATTTACGGCTCGGATATAGCACCCACCCACCCAGAGAATCCCACTACATTGAGAAAGCCAAAAACGGCCAAATTCTGAAAATAAAGCGGCCAAATTCTGAAAATAAAGCGGCCAAATTCTGAAAATAAAGCGGCCAAATTCTGAAAATAAAGCGGCCAAATTCTGAAAATAAAACGGCCAAATTCTGAAAATAAAGCGGCCAAATTCTGAAAATAAAGCGGCCAAATTCTGAAAATAAAGCGGCCAAATTCTGAAAATAAAGCGGCCAAATTCTGAAAATAAAGCGGCCAAATTCTGAAAATAAAGCGGCCAAATTCTGAAAATAAAGCGGCCAAATTCTGAAATTCAATTAGCCTTTGGCTTGATTTTGGCTCATTCTGAAAATAAAGCGGCCAAATTCTGAAAATAAAGCGGCCAAATTCTGAAAATAAAGCGGCCAAATTCTGAAAATAAAGCGGCCAAATTTTGAAAATACAATTAAGGTTTAAATATATATGGTAGAGAGGGTTTAGGGTTTAGGGTTTAGGGTTTAGGGTTTAGGGTTAGGGTTTAGGGTTTTTTCGGTTTCGGGCTTTAGCTAGAGGGTCCTGTGGCTTCTCGGAGTAGGAGCTCGCCGAAGTTGATGTACGCTGACTCACGGGCCCGGTGTAAAGTTGGGACCTGGTGTGGGAGAGCTGGGACAATATGGACCCTAAACCCTAAAACCCTAAGAACCTAAAACCCTAAAACCCTAAAACCCTAAACCCTAAAACCCTAAAACCCTAAGACCCTAAAACCCTAAAACCCTAAAACCCTAAAGCCCTCAAAGCCCAAAGGCCCTAACAGCCCCCAACACCCCTAAAAACCCTGAAAACCTCACACAGAATGGGGTTTTGTAAGCCCCGAAACCCGAAACCACTGAACCTAAACCGCTAATAACCCCCAACCCCTCAACCCTTAAGCCTCTAAACCCCTAAGCCCTAAACCCTTAAACCCCTAAAACCCTAAACCCTAAGTCCTGAGGTAAACCGTAAACCCTAAACCCTAAACCCTAAAACCTAAACCCTAAACCCTAAACCCTAAACCCTACGATTTGTGAGAGGACAAGCGCGCTGGCGGCTCGGTGACCTGGGCGGTGCCTTCAGGCACCTTCTTGGTGCTGCTGAGTTGCCTGGAAGCGCTACAAGGGTTTAGGGTTTAGGGTTTAGGGTTTAGGGTTTAGGACAGTCGTTCGCAGCCGGCTTGCTTTGAGCCATTTTTCGGCTCTTGTTCCTTTCGCGCTTGCAAGTTGCGGAGCTGAGGCTACACGCCGTATCCAAACCGAGCCTCCAACGTGCCCGTCGTCATCACACAGGGAGGCCAGTCAACCACCCTGCGCGTGAACCAGAAGCAAGGCGGGCAACCGAACAGCAGAAGTCAGATAGTCACTTCTCCAAATTCTGGTCCCTTTTAGGGTCGCTTTTCTAAGGCGGCCCCTACTATTTAGGGTGCTCAAAAAGGGACCAGAATTTTGAGAACTGACCAGATGCATCAGGAGGTCAGCTCACTGTTTTTTTTTTTTTTTTTGCGTGTTGGCGTCGCCTGCCGAAGGCCGCCAGAAGCTGTTGGGGAGGCTGGGAAGATCTGCTTGAGCGTTGTCACGGCGGCTCACACCATCTCACTAAAACTTAAATGGGCGGCTTCTCAAAATCAGCGGTGCCTATTTTGGTGGGTCCTTTTTGTAAGTGCTCTATTTTGGGGTGAATAAGGGGTACCCCTATTCTGGGAAATCCCCAAATGCACTCAACGCCACAGACCCCCCGCCCGCCGATCGCCCAACACCTCCACAGAATTTGGGCCCCTTTGTCCTTTCGACAGAGGTGGACACTCCTTTCAGGGTTCCTTTTTAGGATCTCAAATCAGGGTTCGAGCAGGACGCATGCTCGACATCGGCGGATATAGTCACCACGGGAAGGTACACCTTCACCAAGGGTGACACCATCAAGCTTGCCACGTACGGCGTGGATGGCAAGGTCGTCGGTTCTTCTACCCCAGGAGTTTGCCTTGAGATGCTTGTGCATTCTGCATCAGGTGGTCGCCGATGCTCTGAAGCTGTCGTCATGCCGCTCGGTTTCACCTGGACATAGCGATTCATCTCGGGTTCTAGCCGGGCCTTGTTTGCAGTCGATCGGCCCAACCCCACACGCCTACAAGCCCGTGGCCGCATCGAAACGCGTGGCGCCTACGGCAGGCAACGATGACTTAACCTCGGAGCTACAGGCCCCATCTGAGGCACGATCTTGGCTGTCAGAATTGGGCTTCCAGAGGGTATCCATACAGGGGGCCGACTTAATAGCTTTGAACCCGAAACCCGAAACCCCTAAACCCCCCATTTCCCCCCATTTGCCCCCAAAACCCTCAAAACCCCCAAAACCCCCCCAAAACCCTCAAAAACCTTCCAAAAACCTCCCAAAACCCCCCGAAACCCAAACCCCCCAAAATTCAACCCCCAAACTGGGCAGGTGCCCGAGACGGAGTGGAAGTTGGTCTTCCGGCAGACGTCTCGGCCTTCAGACGGTGGCAGCCCAATTTAGGGGGCTTTAGGGGTGTAGGGCTTTCGAAGGGCGGGTGTGTAGGGTCTGAGGGTAGACGCTCAGGGTTCGAAGAGTTTAAAGAGGGTTCTAAGAGGGTATTAAGAGGGTTTTGAGAGGGTTTCCGTTTAGGGCTAGGGGTCTTGGATTCACATGAAGCAGGGTTTATATTACTGTTCTTGGTGAGTGTATAGAAGGTTCCTTTTTAATATTGGTGAGTGTATATACCTTGTGTCCTTCTGGGGGTACAAGAATTATGTACCCTACTTCACATGAGTTTGCTTTCCGCAATTTGCAGATCTGATGCTCTCCCATGCTCCTCCAGTCTCCAGTCTGCTCTCTTCGGCACGACCTTGACCCTGACTCTAAACCCTAAACCCTAAACCCTAAACCCTAACCCTAAACCCTAAACTCTAAACCCGAAACAGAAGAGCCAACCAGCAAGGACTCTTCAGGAAGGGCGAGTGGTCCTTGGACTCGAAAAATCCTGCCAGTGAGAACTTTGCTGACCTGGAGGACCGAGCTCCCAAGCAATGCGCATCGTCGGGTTTAGGGCTTAGGGTTGAGGGTTTCGGGTTTAGGGTTTGGGGTTTAGGGTTTAGGGTTTGGGGTTTAGGGTTTGGGGTTTAGGGTTTGGGGTTTAGGGTTTAGCGGCTGCCCTTGAACTGGCAGCCTCTGCGCAAGTCGGTCTTCTTCATGTGGGGTTTGCGAAAATACGGGGCCCCCACAACATATAACAAGGACCACAGTAAGGTATCCCTATTTTCGGTAACCCCCATGTCTGGTTCGGCTTGGACATATGGCGGTTTACGAGAATAAGAGGATAGCGTAGTATTCACCCCCCAAATAGTAGGATTCCTTTATGATACGGACCCCAATCAGGCACACTTCGGTCCCCCCCCCCATATTCAGCACAGGATCTGGAGCTGTACAAGATCGATGGAGCTCCTTGGAAGTTATATTCTTGCGTCAGCTGAAGTCGCATGAGGGCATGGCTTCTGCTCTGCAATGGTCATCGCCTCATCGGCTACTATGAAGAACGGCCGGCGCAGGTGCGTAGATTCCCTAGACCCTAAACCCTAAACCCTAAACCCTAAACCCTAAACCCTAAACCCTAAACCCCTAAACCCTAAACCCTAAACCCTAAACCCTAAACCCTGTTGCTTGCTCTCCGCAGCCGGGAAGGTCCCAGCAGGGTTGGCTAGTGGCTTGACCACCCCTAGGGCTTAGCGGTTCCGCATGCTTTTCGCCAAAGCGTGGAGAGCCCGTGCCAACGAGGGCGGAATCTATGGGGTTTAGGGTTTAGAGTTTAGGGTTTAGGGTTTAGGGTGTAGGGTTTAGGGTCTAGGGTTTAGAGTTTAGGGTTGCGTTTTTGTGGCACGCCACGACAAGCAAGACCAGCTCCAGTTGGAATGCCGCATGGCGGATGCGTGCCAAGATATGGAGCACAAGGCCTGCTGCCATGGGGGGCATGACCAGCGCTGCACTGCGTCCCAGACATTCCGCTGCTCCTGGTTGTGCACCCTTTAACTCGATGCTAAACCCTAAACCCTAAACCCTAAACCCTAAACCCTAAACCCTAAACCCTAAACCCTAAACCCTAAACCCTAAACCCTAAACCCTTAAACCTAAACCCTAAACCCTAAACCCTAAACCCTAAACCCTAAACCCTAAACCCTAAACCCTAAACCCTAAACCCTAAACCCTAAACCCTAAACCCTAAACCCTAAACCCTAAACCCTAAACCCTAAAACCCTAATCCCTAATCCCTAAACCCTAAACCCGAAACCTCTTGATTTTGGGCAGGCAGATGCCTTTTGGAAGCTGCACGCAAAGCTTGGCGAGGTGTGGGTCATGAATGTGGACGGGTGGAACCCGAAACCCTAAACCCCAAACCCTAAACCCTAAACCCTCAACCCTCAAACCAAAACCCTAAACCCGAAACCCGAAACCCTAAACCCGAAACCCTAAACCCAAACCCTAAACCCTAAACCCACCTTCCAGCTTGACACAGGCCCATCGTCAGGCCATGTCAGAGTTGACGCTCAAGCTTCAGCTGGGTCAGGCCGACCACGTAGTATTTCTGCCCAGGGGTTTAGGGTTTAGGGTTTACGGTTCAGGGTTTTAGGGTTTAGGGTTTACTTGCACCTTTGCCTCATGATTCGCATGCCGTGGATCATAGATGAGAACATAAGAATCTTAGCCGGGCAGCAAGATACGACATGTGTGTTTAAGCACATACGTGCGTGCATACATACAGCAGGGGTAGTTTTGAACATAACTTTTATACTTGCTATTGCCCTTAATCCCTACACAATCCTTGTAAAACCCAAAGAATATGTTGTTTATAGGGTTCCCAAACCTACCCCAGACAGGCAGATAGCCAAATGATGCCAGAAGGTCTCCTCGTCTAAACGCAGCGGCGGGTCACCAGAATTGCAAGACTCTGCCGCCTGGCGAGGGATTGGACAAGCCCCAAACCCAGACCCCGGGGAGGATCCAAAAAGTAGAACCCACAAATAGTACCCTATACGACTATTGGGTCATTCTTCGGAACCCTTGAGGGATCTGCTTTTTGGATCCTCCCAGGGGTCTGGGAATCCCACGCCCTGAGCCATGAAAGGTCCGAGGAGCCTCAGCCACAAGAAAGGGAAGCAGGGATGGTTGAAGTAGAGAGTAGATCAGAGGGATCGCAACAAACACAATTGTGGGGCATTTCCCGAAATAATTCAAGGGCTGGCCCCTGACAGGCTCCCCCAAAATCAGCATCCTTCTTCGAGGCACCCCCCCCAAAGCCCCCAAACCCCTAAACTCAAACGCTACATCTCGAAACCCTAAACCCTAAACCAGAACCCCTAAACCCCTAAACCCCTAAACCCCTAAACCCCTAAACCCCTAAACCCCTAAACCCCTAAACCCCTAAACCCCTAACCCCCTAACCCCCTAACCCCCAACCCACCCCCTCCCGAGGTCGGTTCTGACGGGAGCGAGGCTTCGGAGGTCTGCGTTTACATGTTTCCGCAACCTCCAAGGGGTGTAGGGCTTAAACCCTAAACCCTAAACCCTAAACCCTAAACCCTAAACCCTAAACCCTAAACCCTAAACCCTAAACCCTAAACCCTAAACCCTAAACCCTAAACCCTAGATTTTGAGGCTTACCGGGCCTCTGAAGCCTGAGGGCATGCAGGGCCTTGACCTGACTCTCTTGAAGCGGTTTAGGGCTGTTTAAAGTTTAGGGTTTAGGGCTTAGGGCTTAGGGTTTAAGGCTTAGGGTTTAGGGGTTTGGGTTTAGGGTTTAGGGTTTAGGGTTCAGGGTTTAGGGTTTAGGCCTTAGGGTTTAGGGTTTAGGACCAAGAAAAGGAGGGAGTATTGAAGCCCATCGACGAGGCACGTTCTGAGTGAATCACATACACTTTCTAATTATTCTGGCCTTGAGGGTTTAGGGTTTAGTGTTTAGGGTTTGGGTTTTCGGGTTCGGGGGTTTTAGGGTTCAGTCTCTGCCTCTGTCTCTGTCTCTGTCTCTGTCTCTGTCTCTGTCTTTCCCTCGCCCTCTCCCTCTGCCTCTGCCTCTCCCTCTCCGGCTCCCTCTCCCTCAAACCCTAAGCTCTGAACTCTAACTCCAAGCTCTGAACCGTAAACCTTAAACCCTAACCCTAATCTCTCTTTCTCTTTTTCTTTTTGTTTTTTTTTGTTCTCTCTCTCTCTCTCGTTCTCTCTCTCTCTCTCTGTCCCTCTCTCTCTCTCTCTCGAAGCCAGGAGGACGAGTCCGTCGCATCCCTGAACCACGACCGAGATCGCTCGTTAAACGAGGCCGTTGGCTTCTCGGCGATGTTCCCGGCTGTTTAGGGTTTAGTTTAGGGTTTGGGGTTTGGGGTTTAGGGTTAGGGCGTAGGGTTTAGGGTCTAGGGTTTAGGGTTTAGGGTTTACGGTTTCCAAGATCTCACAACTGCAAGCCCCCTTCAGGAATTGTGCCGTATTCTTTTGGCTATATAAAGGTTCAAGGGAATATTTTCAAACATCTTTTTCTTGTGGTTCCAGGTAAGAGTATAGATCTCGCTCTCCCTCCCTCCTTCCCTCCCTCCCCTCCCTCCCTAAATCCTGAACCCCATGATCGTTGCTTGCGGAGTTCCAGAGCACGACTGCTTTGTGTCTACACATCGCCAAACCCCAAACCCCAAATAGTCCCAAACCCCAAGCCTCAAACCCCAAACTCCAAACCCCAAACCCCAAACCCTAAACCCTAAACCCTACACCCTAAACCCTAAACCCTAAACCCCAAACCCTGAACCCCAAACCCTAACCCCCAAGCTCCATCCCAGGATCGGGTGGCTTTCTTCCGCGCAGTGGATCTAAGCTCAGCTTCACAGGTGCAAGATGTCCCAAAGTGGCAAAGGTTGAGGGTTTAGGGTTTAGGGTTTAGGGTTTAGGGTTTAGGGTTCAGGGTTTAGGGTTTAGGGAGGTTCATTGGTACATGCAAGTAGGGTTATCAGTAGTGTAACGATGGTTACGACCTTATTTAGGGTACGTGCATCTAAGTACCCGTGAACCTCCAAGCATGTGTTCCTTTGATTTTCTGATGCTCCGTTGCCTCGTGTGGCATCGGGTAGGACCTGCTAGTGACGTGTTGTGTCATCTCGGTTGTGCGGTCGGGGTGGTGGGGCCCTAAACCCTAAACCCTAAACCCTAAACCCTAAACCCTAAACCCTAAACCCTAAACCCTAAACCCTAAACCCTGAACCCTGAACCCTGAACCTTGAACCCTAAACCCTAAACCCGGTCTAAACCCTGAACCCTCAACCCATGTTGTGTTCTTCATTCTCTTTTCTTGCAACGTTTCGAGGCGGGCTCGAATTCTATTTGGCTATCACTAGTCCTGGGCGTGGCAACATGTGAAGTAGGGTACATGAACCAGAATATGCCCTATACTACGATACCCTCTTTTAAGGTATATTGGGCCATTCTTCATTATACTACTATTGCTTAAGAGCCCCGCAAAATGAAGCTAGTTCTCTCTATCTTACCCTTATAGGGTCAGAATCGTTTTTTTTGGGACTTCAGCAAATAGTAGTATTATCAGGGTGCCGTATTATAAAAGGGCACCCCATAAGGGACCTGTAGGAACTTGAGCAGGCGCCCAGCTGTCGGTGCCCATGCACCCGGCGTCGCAGCTCGGATGTTCTACTCACTTAGGGATTAGGGATTAGGGATTCGGGTTTCGGGTTTAGGGTTTAGGGTTTAGGGTTTAGGGTTGCATCGAGTTAAAGGGTGCGCAACCCTCGTTGCGGGCTACGAGCAAGAGGCCAGAGATAGCTTGGCACACAAGGTGGAATGATGGTTGCACGTGTCTCCTCCATGATTGGAAGTATGAGTACTCACTGGAAAATGAAGAGTTGTCAGAATTATCGCAGTATCGCCGAAGTTTAGGGTTTAGGGTTTAGGGGTTAGGGTTAACCCACTCTTATGTTTGTGGGGCTGCGGCTCTTGCGTTCTGAGTCCGCCGGCCTCCTCGCCCACGAACAGCATCAAGAGGCGGAGCGCGACCGCCGCTTGTCAGGAGCTCCCAAGTACGTGACCTGGAACTGGCTGGGCGTTCTCTAAGGGGTTTAGGGTTTAGGATTTAGGGGGCACCTTTTTTCAGAAGGCTACCTAGAGGGCCCCAGGCGAACCTACGCGTTCATCTTCGGCCAAACCCTAAGCCCTAAACCCTAAACCCTAAAGCCTAAACCCTACACCCTAAACCCTAAACCCGTTCTGAACGCCCAAGACGGTCGAACGTACTCACACATGGTGCAGCTGAAGCAAGCAATCATCTTCAAGCAACTCTAGGTGCATTCATTCAAATTTCCCGGGTTTAGGGTTTAGGGTTTAGGGTTCAGGGTTTAGGGTTTAGGGTTTAGGGTTCAGGGTTTAGGAATTGAGTGACAGATCAGTACGACGAGCGTCAAATCGATATGAACTCATCCCAACAAAGCACACCGAAACTAGTCAAGAGAGTTTTGCTCTTGGGATCAAGATGGGGATGTTCCCCCTTATACCAGCAGTCCTCAGTAGGGATTCGAGTACCCCCTTTTTGCAATGCCCATAAAGGACTGTTAGTATGGGGGGGGAACATTCCCAGACCAAAGATCACGATTTAACACCCTAAACCCAAAACCCAAAACCCAAAACCCTAAACCCTAAACCCTAAACCCTAAACCCTAAACAGGTTGACAGCACTACCGGTCGCGGTGGTCGACAGCGATGCCTCAGCTCCTTGGCAAGACTTCGCGATCACTCAGCCATCAGCTGGCCATTCTTGACTTTGGACAAGGGGTGTGCCTTTTTCACCCTAAACCCTAAACCCTAAACCCTAAACCCTAAACGCTAAACCCTAAACCCTAAACCCTAAACCCTAAACCCTAAACCCTAGACCCTAAACCCCAAACCCTAAACCCTAAACCCTAAACCCCAAGCCCTAAACCCTAAATGAGTGAGGCTCCGCTTCCTTCATGTCGGGCTTGAATCCCGACTTCGCCGGCCTTAGCGAAGTTGGTGACATCTCGTGGCCTGGATCATGCTTTGAGACTCAGGGGTTAGGGTTTAGGGTTTAGGGTTTAGGGTTTAGGGTTTAGGGTTTAGGGTTTAGGTGGTTGAACTTCAGCTTTTTTGCCAGTTGAGGCAAGCAATCGTGGGAGCGGACGAGGACAGCAAGGCGAGAGAGATCGCGGCCAAACTTCAGGCCGGGCTAAGCCGGCTGTCAGGCGGCACACAATCCGTGGCTCTGAGGTCCTAGGTAGGATAATTAAGGGGGACCCTTCAAAGGGAACCCTTCCTAACCTTCTTCTGGCTCTCTTAAACAGGGACCTTATTCAGAGGGTCTATATCCCCAAGAGTCCCCCTAAACCCTAAACCCTAAACCCTAAACCCTAAACCCTAAACCCTAAACCCTAAACCCTAAACCCTAAACCCTAAACCCTAAACCCTAAACCCTAACCCCTAAACCCTAAACCCTCAACCCTCAACCCTAAACCCTAAACCCTAAACCCTAAACCCTAAACCCTAAACCCTTATCCTAAACTATTAGGGGAGGCAGACAACGCAGGATGAGTGCTCCCACGGTGCCTTTCACGTCATCTGAGCGCAACTGCTGCAGGAAGCTGTGGCAGCCCTTGAGCCCCAGGACGCCAAGAGTTTCAGGGTTTAGGGTTTAGGGTTTGGGGTTTAGGGTTTAGGGTTTGGGGTTTAGGATTTCTTCCTTCTCTCGGGGGCTTGGGAGGGACTCTGGGGACGGGTGTGGTCCGATTTTTTTTTGCTGCTGGAGGAACACGCAGCCCTCCTCAACCGGCACGCCATTCCCCACCTGCGCCTTGGGGGCGGGTTTAGGGTTTAGGGTTTAGGGTTTAGGGTTCAGGGTTTGCGATTTAGGGTTTAGGGTTTAGGGTTTAGGGCGAATTCCGCAAACCTTGGTAGCCCAGTGGTACCCTTTACTTTTTTTTTTTTTTTTTTGGGGGGGGGGGGTGGTGGTTATGGTTTCCCTGATAAAATCGCCCACCCAAAAAAGGGTGCCCTTGTTGTAAGATGGTTGCTGGGCTGCCAAGAAACTGTGTGTTCCAGGCCTAGGTTACATGGCGTAGCTCAGTGAGATGGGCGGCCTTAGCTGTGCCCAGAACGTGGTTTCGCGGCATTGGTGCCAGCCATGATGCATTTAGGGTTTCCTTTCCTTATGGTTTAGGGTTTAGGGTTTAGGGTTTAGGGCTTAGGGTTTAGGGTTTAGGGCTTAGGGCTTAGAGCTTAGGGCTTAGCAGCCTTGGCAAAGGAAGCAGAAGTTGCCAAGCCTGGAAGAGGACGAGGAGGATGAGACCGTTTTTGCCCCGAGGATGGAGCGGCTTGGACCAGAAAAACAGGCTCTGTCGGCTTTAAGGCGGGATGCGCCTGGCTTCATGAAGCCCGGGAACCCTAAACCCTAAACCCTAAACCCTAAACCCTAAACCCTAAACCCTAAACCCTAAACCCTAAACCCTAAACCCTAAACCCTAAACCCTAAACCCTAAACCCTAAACCCTAAACCTCTGTGGCTGAGCCCGGAGCTCAGGTGGTCCGCTGCTGAGCGTAACAGCAGGTCGAGGGCCTCCTCGCGGAAACGTGCCTCAGACTGGCTTGTGTTCGGGGGCGATGATTTGGGTTTGGGGTTTAGGGTTTAGGGTTTAGGGTTTAGGGTTTAGGGTTTAGGGTTTAGGGTTGAGGGCTTAGGGCTTAGCTAGGGTTTAGAGGATGGAGCTGGGTGCAATGATTTTGCCCTTCTTGGGGGTCCCTTTAAGGGGATGTTCCCTCTTATACTAACAGTCCTTAATAGGGAGTATCGTACCCCCCCGATAATGATCCCTATTCAGGAATGTTGGTATAGGGGGAACATCCCAAGCGATTCTGTTCTATGTGGGTTTTTAAAGGGGTACCCCTATTTTGGGAAGTGCCCATTCGGAGCTGGGCGCAATGGTATTTTGTAACGCTTGCGCCCACCGCCTCGGCACCTGCTCCCCCCAGGTTTAGAATAGGGTTTAGGGTTTAGGGTTTAGGGTTTGGGTTTAGGGTTCAGGGTTCAGGGTTTAGGGTTTAGGGTTTAGGGTTTAGGGTTTAGGGTTTAGGGTTTGGGGTTTAGGGTTTAGGGTTTAGGGTTTAGGGTTTAGGACTCGAAGTGCTCGAAGTGACTTCGGATTGCACCTGTACCAGGTGACTCTCTAAGGGGACCTTCAGTGCATACTAGAAGATCCCAAGTTTTCTCCTGCACATTGCAGCAAGTCGGAGTGCTTCCATCATGTTCGCCCGTGCGCTCAGCTGCCACGACGCTGACCAGCCAGATGGACCTAGCTGATGACATTCCAGAGATGGGACAGAGACTTTGCTCCAAAGGTGAGTGTACATGTTTATGGCGAGAGTCGGGCTCGCGGCAACCAACCGTGCTTGGTGTGTTGTGCATGTTTTGAGGCAATAAGAAGTGGTGTTGTAGATTGGGGCACATTCCTTTGAGTAGCCGATAGCCGGCACTGTGCAACAAGGACCCGACAGTTCACCAGCAATCTGTATCATCCGACGCGCCGTCGTTGGCCGCAGTTGCTTGGCTACATGCGCCCAAAAGACCTTAAACGTCGGCTTCTTTGTCTTGGACATCTGGTTCAAGGGCCTTCCAAGCGGAGCACCCAGAAAGTTGCGCTGATTGGTTGCGTCGAGGCTGGTCTTCATGCCCACCGGCACCTTCAGGACGCCCGAGTGTTGTTTCCTAGGTAGGATAAGGGGGACCCTTACATTAAAAGGGGAACCCTTCTTAACCTTCTTCTGGCTCTCTTAAACAGGGACCTTATTCAGAGGGTCTACATCCCCAAGGGTCCCCCTACTCCTATCCCCGATTGTCGAACTGGAGGATGCTGTGCACATCTTTGGTAGGGAGCACGCCAGCCGGCTGTGCGTGCGTCCTCTCCCCACCCTGAGCCAGCTACCCGAACCGCGCGCGGCCGCAAGGCTTGCAAGGTGTGTGCCTAGAGGAGGCATGCGTGCTGCGTACGTATATACGCAAAGATCAGCTTATGTAAATATACACATATGTATACGTCTACGTATACGCGTTATACATACATATCTATATCTATATATATATACACATGTATATACGTATACATGTATATATATATATAGAATCATGCGTAAACATGTGCGTACGTTGTTTTTCTTTATATACGTACACGCACACACACATATATCTACATATATATATATATATACATACACATAATATATGTGCATACGTACATGTGTATATCTCTGTGGGCTTCCACATTCCCCAGTGGCCGGTGGCTGCCAGGACGGCCTGGGATTTCTTCAACATTGTCGTCTTGACCCTGGAGCTGCGCCTCGGCGCAGCGTAAGGCGCACGTTCGCAGCATTCTGCGAGGCCTTGCTCCCCATGGTGTTTCGGGCTTTAGGGCTTAGGGCTGAGGGTTTAGGGTTTAGGGTTTAGGGCTTACGGTTTAGGGTTTAGGGTTTAGGGGCTTTTGGGTGGAGAGCCAAGCATTCGCAGCCCAGGATCCTGCTTCCGCTACATGTCTTCGAGGGGATGGTGCCCACACCTGGGCTCATCGGCCTATCATGGGTCATTCAGTGACACGGCTGAAGAAGAAGGCTGCGTTACTGTTCGTGTTCGTGCTTGGTATGCTTTGTATGCAAGCGTTGTCGAGTTGAGCTTTCGGCGCTTAGAATGTCTGTGGGATGTGCCTGGATTCTGAAGAGCGAGTGGCAATACATAGAAACGCTGTGCTGTAACAGTGGCGATGCTTGCAAAAACTGTGTGGAGCCCCCTACGTTTTGTCGAGCCAAATCAACTCTCATCAGAAAATCCGAGTCTCAATGTTGGTGGGCCTGAGTTTCTTTGGGCCATGAACTGCTGTCGCCACTGCTGAAATTAGGTCTATGAAGGTTAGGCTTTCAGGTAGAAGTACCGTCCTCCGCATCTCTGCAAGAATTGGAAGACCAACATGCCCCAACAAACAATCAAGATGGCCATGCTACCAACTGTCCGATTATGCTAGGTTACACAGCTCCCTCTTTATAAGATAAAGGTTTTCGGTTGTTCTTCAGAACCCTCAGCCCTATATGGGGAAACCAAAAGGGGGAACAGGAATATCACCCCTTAAAGTTTCAGACTTTTTGGGACTGAAACACAACAACCCTGAAAGGGTACCACCAAGCTCAACCAGGGGGGTCCGGTGGGGGCATACCAAGCCTAAGCTACCCTAAACCCTAAACCCTAAACCCTAAACCCTAAACCCTAAACCCTAAACCCTAAACCCTAAACCCTAACCTAAACCCTAAACCCTAAACCCTAAACCCTAAACCCTAAACCCTAAACCCTAAACCCTAAACCCTAAACCCTAAACCCTAAACCCTAAACCCTTAAACCTAAACCCTAAACCCTAAACCCTAAACCCTAAACCCTAAACCCTAAACCCTAAACCCTAAACCCTAAACCCTAAACCCTAAACCCTAAACCCTAAACCCTAAACCCTAAACCCTAAACCCTAAACCCTAAACCCTAAACCCAACCAAGGGTCCAACCACCGAGACCAACACCCCCGATCCCAAACCCTGAAGGGCTTACTCTCCTCTCTGCGAACGACTCCTGTGGCCATCCTTGAGCCAAATAGTTACGTATTTCAGAGGTGTGTTGAACATCCTCTCAACTTCTTTACAACATCTCCGCACCCTAAACCCTAAACCCTAAACCCCAAACCCTAAACCCTAAACCCTAAACAGGATCTTTTGGAACATGGACATTGTGGTCAACTTTCGGACCGGCTTCTACATGCGGGGCAACGCCATCAAGGAGACCAAGCAGATTGCGCTGTACTACCTGAGAGGTTGGGGGCTTAAGGTTTAGGGTTTAGGGTTTGGGGGGGTTTAAGGAGGTTTAGGGTGTACTACCTGAGAGGTTGGGAGTGTACCAGCTTGAGATCCTGCTTATGGATTGGGGTTTAGGGGCGAGGGTTTAGGGTTTTGGGTTTAGGGTTTAGGGGGGGGTTGAGGGCTTACAGCAGGGCTTGCCGCGAAACATGCCCTGTGCAGGCTGGTTACTTTGCGACTTTTCGCCGCTGGCCTTTGTTGTGTCTCACGCTTGTGAGTTGCCTAGCCGTAAGCCCAAAGCTCAAGGGACTAAAGGAGGGACCCTTATAAGGGACCTTAGGGGTTCTTTAGGGGCTATTTGGGGGCTACTTAGAGGTCCCTCCTCATACCCCTGAAAAAGCCCTAAGCCCTCAACCCTACAAGGAACGTGGTGTTGGATTGGTACGTGGACAGTGTTGACTCCTACCCCTCGGCCGTGTTGTCGCAGACCGACGCCAGCGCCGCCCCGCTCAGCTCTGCTTTGCTGTGAAACGCAATTGTCCAGGTAGCCAACAAAAGGAGGGTATATCCTAAACCCCAAGTATTTGGTACTTATTGTCGCTGAGGTGCTGTATTACTTGGTCATTACCAAGTTCATTCTCCGCCTGGTGCGCTTCGCCAAGCTGAACAGGATTGCGCAGCCGCCGGGCAACGATGTATGGCACCATCCAGTCGCAACACTGCGCGCTGCGCCCCAATTCCGTCCAGCGCGGTTCTGGACGAAAGCCCCGAACAAAAACCCCAAACCCCAAACCCCAAACCCCAAACCCCAAACCCCAAACCCCAAACCCACAACCCCCAAACCCCAAACCCCAAACCCCAAACCCCAAACCCCAAACCCCCAAACCCCAAACCCCAAACCCACAAACCCCAAACCCACAAACCCCAAACCCCAAACCCCAAACCCCAAACCCCAAACCCCAAGCCCCCAAACCCCAAACCCCAAACCCCAAACCCCCAAAACCCCCAAACCCCCAAGCCCCCAAACCCCCAAACCCTAAACCCTAAACCCTAAACCCTAAACCCTAAACCCTAAACCCTAAACCCTAAACGCCGGCTGCCCAAGGTCTCTCGTCCGTAGGCTCAACTCCGACACCGCCATCGCGAAGGCCAAGATCTTCCTGCTCTCGTGCCAGAAGCATGTCTGCGGTTTAGGGTTTAGGGTTTAGGGTTTAGGGTTTAGGGTTTAGGGGGTTGTGCAACATGGTTCAGGTTTCATGGTTGCGGGTGAGATTCGGGCAGCATCCCGCCATTCTACCAAGGATCCTGCTTATGCAGCATGTACTTGCGTCTCAGCCGCAGTCACACCTTCAGGGGAGGAACGTGATGCCAAGGGGGCTCAAGGAGGGGGGCAGGGTCGAGGAAACATCACGTTAAGTGTCCAGTAAGCATCATGTTAAGCGTCCAGTGTCATCCAGGCCAAAGGGATTTACCCTCTTCGGGCACCCTGCCATGCCCCTCTTCGGCTGCCGCAAAATGCACAGGATTTCTCTCCGGTTTCACGCAGCGGGACACCCGCCGTGCATTTTCCGGCCGCTGCAAAATGCACAGGGTTCCTTCCCGGCTTCCGCAAAATGCACAGGGCCCCACCCTGGTGCCACACGGCTGGAAACCTTTAAAAGCACAGCCTCAAACAAGCGAAGCCGTTAGTCCTTCAAGTCAATTCTAAACCTTAAAAACTTAGCAAGAGAATCCCAAACCTTAAAAGAATGGCCTTAGACTTCGAAAGGTTGCAGTTAACCTTAATTCTTGTCAACTAACACCTGATCCTGAACCATTGAACAGAGAAGTGTTACTTGAAACTCGACACCTTGGAAACCTTTCAAAGAATAGTCTGAAACCAAGAAGAGCCTGAGTCCTTCAGGAGAACCTAAACCTCCAAAATACAAGACAATCCTAAACCCGAAAAGGCTTATTTTCGAAATACTGCAGTCGGCCCTAACTTTTGAATAATAAAGAACTCAACATCCGATAGAGGCCATAGTTTTCAAAGAAGAAACCAACATCTCAAAGAGGATCTAAAAGAAGAGCGTAAACCCTGAACCGAAAAACCCTAAGGAATGAGAAGAAAACCCTAGGGAGTTAGGAAAAGCAACATAGGAAGACAGAACATTCTCAACAGGAAAACCAAACAAGAAACCCTAAGGCGTGAGGCAGTTGGTGACAAACAATCCTTTCCTAAACAGACATCCTGAAGAGAAAAGCCAAAAAGAAACCCTAAGGAGCAAGAACACCAACATGTAGTTGGTGACAGACAATCTTGTCCTAAGCAGAGAAGTGCAAAAAGACAAGCCTATGGAGTGAGAAGAAAGCCCTAAGCAGTTAGGAATAACATAGGAAGACATAGCATTCAACACAATTTGAAGGTAACAAAGGAGGGCGCGCACTGGAGTCCCGGCGTTTACTGGACGCGCCGCGGGGTCCAGTAAACGTTAAGCGTCCAGTGCGCATCCCAGGGCACACGCTGGACAAGTAAGTGCACGGGGACCCCCCGCAGGCAAACTCGAGTCCTGACATGATGTTTACTCGACCCTGGGCCCACTAAAGGAGGGCCCCTTACAAGAGACCTTCGGGGTTACTTAGGGGTTATGTAGGTACAAAGGGGCTATATAGGGCCTCTCTCTCTCTCTATATATATATGCATACACACATATATATATATGCATATATATATATATATACATATATATATATATGCATACATAGATGTATATATATATATATGTGTGTGCATACATATATATATATATGTGTGCATACATATATATATATATATATATACACATGCATACATATATATATATATGTATATATGCATACATATATGTATATATCTTGTTTATCTCTATATTATATCTATAGGGATCTATGGGCTTTATGGGGGGAATAAGATCGCCTTAGTGATGGAAGGTGAATCCTGTTACCCTATATAGTCCCTATATACCTCAGTAGCCCCTAAACCCCCCCCCCCCCCCCAATAACCCCTAAGGTCCCGCATAAGAGTCCCTAGTCCCTGAATTCGGAGGTGAGGGTTGACTTAGGGGTAATTGGGTGCACGGGGACTATATAAGGTATATATGTAGGGGTTATAGGGGAATAAGGTTCAGGGCCCCCTTTTTAGTCCCTTGGAAGGTGATGAAAGATGAGTCCCGTTCCGTTCGAGCGGCCACTAGGGTCAAACCCTAAACCCCAAACCCCAAACCCCAAACCCTAAACCCTAAACCCTAAACCCTAAACCCTAAACCCTAAACCCTCAACCCTGGGGGCATCCCGTGTGTATTCTGGGCCGCCGAGGCATGTGTCTGGTACAGAGTGGGCCGTGTCTCAGAGACGGAAGGCGGGTTTAGGGTATTTAGGGTTCAGGATTTGAGGTTTAGGGTTGAGGGTTGAGGGTTGAGGGTTTAGCGGACCACGGCATGTCATGCAAAGATTTTTCCCATCGTCTTGCGCCACTTTGCAGGCTGGGTAACCCAATTCGGCTTCGGCGAGCAAGATGCGGACTACAGGCAAGCCCTAGGCCCTAAGCCCTAAGCCCTAAACCTTAAACCCTAAACCCTAAACCCTAAACCCTAAACCCTAAACCCTAAACCCTAAACCCTAAACCCTAAACCCTAAACCCTAAACCCTAAACCCTAAACTTACCCTGAACCCTAAACCCTAAACCCTAAACCCTAAACCCTAAACCCAAACCCTAAACCCTAAACCCTACACCGTAAACCCTAAGCCCCAATCCCGAAACCCTAAACCCTAAACCTACACCCTAAGCCCTAAACCCTAAACCACGCTTTACCGTCCCCCGGCACCGTGATGTACTGCTTCGAGAGGATTCTACGCGAAGTCGCGTGTCAGATTCTAGCCATCTACATGTCTGAGGCGCGCAAAGGCCGCTTCATTTATAGGGTTTAGGGTTTTAGGGTTTAGGGTTTAGGGTTTAGCGTTTAGGGTTAGGGTTTAGGGTTTAGGGTTCATGTCAATCAGCCCCCGAGGTACACCACATCTCTGCATTGGATGTTCTGCCAGCTGGGCTTCGGATCTACGAGCATTGAGGCCACGCCGCGGGGGGGTGATTTTAGGGGGGGGGGGGTTTGTGTGGGAGGTACTCTCCGTATTTTACAAGAGACTAAACTCGATACCCTGAGGTTGGGGTTTAGGGTTTAGGGTTTAGGGTTTAGGGTTTAGGGTTTAGGGTTTAGGGTTTAGGGTTTAGGGTTTTGAGGTTTGGGTTTAGGGTTTAGGGTTTAGGGTTTAGGGTTTAGGGTTTAGGGTTTAGGGCTAGGGCTTAGGGTATAGGGTTTAGGGGAGTAGTCTCTGGCCCAGGCTGCTCGGCTTTCTGAGGTCTGTGCATGGCTTCGGCTGCACCGAGCTTGACCTCCCCTGAACCCGAAACCCGCAGCTCTCCTGGGCAATGTGGGCTTTCAAGTCCTAAACCCTAAGCCCTAAGCCCTAAGCCCTAAGCCCTAAACCCTAAACCCTAAACCCTAAACCCTAAACCCTAAACCCTAAACCCTAAACCCCTGCTGCGCAGCTTCTTGATGCATCCGAGGGAAGCACCACACTGGAGCGCACCTTCGGACTCATCGACGCTTGGCCTTTTTCGGAGCATTCACCACCCCAGAAGGGTTTAGGGTTTCGGGTTTGGGGTTTAGGATTTAGGGTTTAGGGTTTAGGCTTTAGGGTCCCTAACCCCTAGCCCCTAAACCCGAAGCCCTGAACCCTAAACCCCCCAAAGAAAACCCCAAGATTTGTCGGGAGTCGTGCCAAAGCTCAGATACCTCACTCATCCTAAACCCTAAACCCTGAACCCTAACCCTAAACCCTAAACCCTAAACCCTAAACCCTAAACCCTAAACCCTAAACCCTAAACCCTAAACCCTAAACCCTAAACCCTAAACCCTAAACCCTAAACCCTAAACCCTAAACCCTAAACCTTCCCAGAGCTATAGCTCAGGTGGCCTTCTTGGCCCTGGTGGTCTTCTCTACCCTTCTGGGTGCCTCAGCGGGCATGCTTCTTTTTGGAGACTTCTCTGGGGGGGTTCAGCAAGATTTAGGGTTTAGGGTTTAGGGTCTAGGGTTTAGGGTCTAGGGTTTAGGGTTTAGGGCCTAGGATTTAGGTTTAGGATTTCGGGTCGAGGGCTTAGGGTTTAGGGTGTAGGGTTTAGGGTGTAGGGTTTAGGGGTTTAGGGGGGGTTTTGGGTCTACAGTGCGTGGCAGGTGCCATCACAAGCCTTACGACTCAGCTGAACAAGGCTTCCGAGGAGCGCAAGCACCAGTTCCGCCAGCTGAGGCCGGGACATGTTTAGGGGGCTCCGGGCTTAGGGTTTGGGGTTTAGGGTTTAGGGTTTGGGGTTTAGGGTATGGGGTTTAGGGTTTGGGGTTTAGGGTTTAGGTTTTAGGGTTTAGGGTATGGGGTTTAGGGTATGGGGTTTCGGGTTGTTGGGGGCGGGGAAGTGGTGGTGAGAGTAATTAGCGGAGTCCCCCAGTGTGCGTGTCCCCTGCAGGAAGTACCTGAGCCAGCACCACATCAACGAGGACCTTTGCCCCCTAAACCCTACACACACACCCTGCACCCTGCACCCTAAACCCGAAATCCGAAACCCTAAGCCCTAAGCCCTAAACCCTAAACCGTAAACCCTAAACCGTAAACCCTAAACCCTAAACCCTAAACCCGACACCCTAAACCCTAAACCCTAAACCCTAAACCCTAAACCCTAAACCCTAAACCCTAAACCCTAAACCCTAAACCCTAAACCCTAAACCCTAAACCCTAAACCCTAAACCCTAAACCCTAAACCCTAAAACCTAAACCCTAGACCCTAACCAACGAGGATCTTTGCCTGCGCATCACCGGTTTCCTCGAGGAGGCCTACAAGCTGCGCCAGGCCCGAGTGTAGATGAAAAGGCATGGCAAGACCCTCCCCGAATTTCTTAAACCCTACACCGTAAACTCTAAACCCTAAACCCAAAACCCTAAACGCCTCACAGACCTGCGGTGCCCCTGAAAGGCAGGACTGGTCGAGTCCCAGGTTACGCTGCTGGAGTTGTTGTCCAAGCCCCTGCGGGGCGAACTGCCCCACGGCACCAAACATGCGGCACAGGGTTCAGGGTTTAGGGTTTAGGGTTTAGTTTAGGGTTTTGGGTTTTGGGTTTGGGGTTTGGGGTTTAGGGTTTTGGGGCTTGGTGTTTAGGGTTTAGGGTTTGGGGTTTAGGGTTTGGGGTTTGGGGTTTAGGGTTTAGCTGTGTTTTTTGTATCATCCCTGTGCTCTCATACTTTGAGAGCCTTCGACCTCCGCATCTGAAATGTGGTGTCGTGACGAGCCGAGGCAATATGCCAGGTACGAGAAATGTCTCGAGGCCAGGGATGCAGGTATTGAAGCGGCCTTTTGGGGTTTAGGGTTTGCGGCCTGGTTTAGAGTTTAGGGTTTAGGGTTTAGGGTCCCCTCCCTTTTGGGTTTGCATGTAGGTGCGAGGCTTCCTCTGTAGCTGGGAAAAGGCTTCCCTCTGTCTGGCAACTCCTCGCCGGGCATGTTTTGCGCCCTCGGGAGGAGATGTCCTTTGTGAGGGATGAGTTGTTGGTCCACGCTGCTTGGTCCGAGATACTTCTGGCTGGTAGGGGCGGGGGGGGGGGGGGAAGTTTGTTGAGCCCCTCAGACCAGATCTTGCATCCTAGTCTCTCCCAAGTGTCACTACATGGTGCAACTTGAGGGCGCTTCCACCATCACACGGGACACACGCAAAAACGTTCTGCGAGGTGAGGTTTATATGTCCATCGTTTTGATGAGCACACATAGGAGTTTCCGATTGGTACCCGGCCCCTGACCCCAAACTACGGTCATCCTGATTATCGGAACCCCGCAAAAGAGAAATAGGTACCGTACATCCCCTGACATACCCCGTCAAGGGATTACATATGCTACCTACCACCCCCTTGGGTACCTTGTTGGGGGTCCTTGCTATGAAGGAATCCTACTAAGGTGGGGTCTGTATTGGGGGTCCCTTTTTTTCCAAAAGAGTGGGCCCTAAACCCTAAACCCTAAATCCGAAACCTAAACCCTAAACCCTAAACCCTAAACCCTAAACCCTAAACCCTAAACCCTAAACCCTAAACCCTAAACCCTAAACCCTAAACCCTAAACCCTAAACCAGCATAAACGTGCCGAGGACAATCCTCGGAACCTCCAGGCGGCGAAGAACCTGGCCACCGAAGCCCTGGCGCACAGCTGCTGCCTTTGCATCGAGTTGCTGTGCGCTTTGTGTTTGACTTTGGGGAGGGGGGGGGGGGGGGGGATGAGGAGGGACCCTCAACCCCTAAACCCCTAAACCCCTAAACCCCTAAACCCCTAAACCCCTAAACCCCCCTAACCCCTAAACCCCTAAACCCCTAAACCCCTAAACCCCTAAACCCCTAAACCCCTAAACCCCTAAACCCCTAAACCCCCTAAACCCCCTAAACCCCCTAAACCCTAAACCTAAACCCTAAACCCTAAACCCTAAACTTTCCCTAGCGGGCTCCGAAGGAACCTTTGCTCCAGCCGACACCATCTTCGAGGCTGAGGCACCCCATCGGGGTGACGGTGTGGAAAGCCTTGGCTCTTTTGTGTCCCTTCTGAGCAAAGTTTAGGGTTTAGGGTTTAGGGTTTAGGGTTTAGGGTTTAGGGGTTCAGGTGTACTGTTGATGCAGGTCATTGCCAACCACGCCTATTTCCTGACCTCGGGCACCTTGGGCAGAGACTATGTCGTTGTGCGAATGAGGTTTGAAGTGCAGGGTTTAGGGCCCGGAAACCAGGATAATTAGCTGAGTAAAAGCTAGCAACTCCACACGGAGGGTTTAGGGTTTATGGTTTAGGGGGTGACAAAACCAATGGCAGGATCATGCGCGTGCACGAGCGTACACAGGCCGGGTATGCTGCCAGCGCCAACGGTCTTTGCTCTTCCATGGCCTGTGGCCCCATTTCCCTTGCCCTTGTGCCTTCTTGTCCCACGACTGTTGCATCGGCAGCAGAGATGCTGCGGCATCCAACATGTTCCTGCAGTATTGCTGCAGCATAGGCAGATGCCGTGGGGATCCTGGGGCCCAGTTACCCTAAACCCTAAACCCTAAACCCCTAAACCCTAAACCCCTAAGCCCGTAAACCTCGCCAATCCTTGTTTTTTTTTGGCACAAATCCAAGAGCCCATGTGGAGCCCAAATGGGCGTTTCCCAAGATAGGGGTACCCCTATGGTCCCCTTAAAAAAAATCCCAACAAGGGTACCCCATTTTCGGCAAAATGAGCAAAAAGAAGATAAGCAACTGCTGATGCTCGGGCTTTGTCGAGCCAGACTGAAGCTCCGGGTAGTCCAGGTAAACCCTAAACCCTACCCCCTAAACCCTAAACCCTAAACCCTAAACCCTAAACCCTAAACCCTAAACCTTCTAAGAAGGCTAAGAGGACGAGGCCAGGTCGTTCCCAAAGTTCGCTTGCCCACGAAAAGGCGTCGCGCCATTTCAGACAGGTTCCGTTCATTCAAAGCTCACAGGTCCGAAATGACCCAATGGTCAACCTGCATACATGTTTCGAGTGCGAGGGAGCAATGTGCGGCAGTGCGCGGCGACCGGCATGTAGACAGGCAACTAAACCCTAAACCCTAAACCCTAAACCCTAAACCCTAATCCGGTTCGAATTTCAGCCAAGGTCTGCTTGTCTACGAGCTCAATGGCTACAAAGTGCGGTTGCAAGACAGCCGGTGGAGACTTGGACTGCAAGATTGGGGTTTGCCAGCGTTCTGCCGACCTCTGAACCCAAAGAGCCCAATACCCCTTAATTACGGAATATTCCTTAAATCCCATTCAGGATCCCTTTATAACTTAAGGTATATTCCTTAATTAAGGAGTATTGGGCTCTCTGGGAAATGGTGTCTTGAAGCCTGCTGAAAGCTTCTTGGATATACGTGCTAGCTGCTAGCTATCAACAGATGAGGATCCCACACAGGGAACAGGAACAGGCATCTTGAGAAGGATGAAGATGAAGCGCCCTCTCATGCCTCTCAATGAGGCTAGTGGAGATGAGCTTGTGGATCCCCTGGCTTCACTTAGGCCGGACGGAAGCATAGGAAGTGGTTCACAGGGTTTAGGGTTTAGGGTTTAGGGTTTAGGGTTTAGGGTTCGCAGCATTCTCGCATTCCTTGTATCGCCAACCCCCCCCCCCCCCCCGAGCCTCCGTTCCTTGAACTCTGCATCCTCACGCAGGTGAACTCCATACGGAGGACCCTGGGCTGCTTCGTTGGGCTGTGCTGGCATTTCTGCACAATCCGCGTGATGTCATTTTTGCTTGAACTGCCTGAGGACGTCTCCAGCCTAGTCATGCTCGAGGCGTCGCGGACGTTTGCAAAGAGTGGAGCGATACCCAATCTGCTACACAAGAGTAGTTTGCTTGCTTACAGGGTTCGCTCATCATGTTTGGCGCCTCACCCTTCCCTCCTTTACCTTTCGCACCTCAGGGCTTTGTGATCCCAAGCATGGGGTGTGGTCCAGCTCAAGGATTCTCTTGTCACACAGACAGTTCTTGGGCCCTGGGGGGGCGATCGATGTCCGGAAGGTCGGAAAGTTTGCTGCCAGCATTCGGCGGTCCTCCAACGGTCAGAGCCTGGCACAGGCCTGAGTGGTGGACGAAGAAAAGGGGGCTCATGGCTGCCTTGGCCTAAACAATAAACCCTAAACCCTAAACCCTAAACCCTAAACCCTTAAACCCTAAACCCCAAACTCCAAACCCCCAAACCCCGAAACCCCCGAACCCTAGACCCCAAACCCTACACCCTCAACATGTGCAGGACTTTGCCCAGAAATACGTGCAAGCCTTGCAACTTGCCTGCATTAGCATGACATGCAGGGTTCTACTCGTATCCCCAAGGGTACCTTTTTTTAGGGTTTAGGGTTTAGGGTTTAGGGTTTAGGGAGACTAGGGGAGTACGTGAAACAGGGCTTATATGACTGTTACTTCGATGTGAGAGTATTTAGGGTTTTTTTTGTAATATTGGTGGAGTGTACATAATTGGTGTCCTGTTTGGGATACCAGTCCCAAAAGCCCTACTTCATACAGAGACGCTGAATCTTAAGCCCTAAGCCCTACGAACTAGCAACTGTCATTTGCTTAAGAACCCCCCAAAAACAAAAGACAATCATTCCGCATATTACCCTTATAAGGAAGAATGTATATATATATATATATTTATTATTATTTTTTGGGGGGTTCTTAAGCAATTAGTAGGTAAACCCTAAACCCTAAACCCTAAACCCTAAGCCTTAAACCCTAAACCCTAAACCCTAAACCCTAAACCCCGTATGCTCTTGACATCCGAGGAACGAGCTGGAGGTGCTTACAGACTTGTGGCAAATCCCGCCGAAGATCGAGTCGGCAGCTTGTTCTCAGAGGTGTAGGCGGTTTAGGGTTTAGGGGGTTTAAGGTTTCGAGGGGTTTCTGTGGTTGCGAGCGTCTGTGCGCGGCCGCGGACGGAGAATGTCCACCAACGCGTAAAGTCGACAAGTGTGAACAGTTCTCCAGGACGCGAAGAGTCGAAAAGTCCAACAGAGTCCAGAAAAATGCAAACAATGCCTCCCCGCTCCCCAGGCCAAAAAGTGGGAAAGGGCGAAACGCGGGACAAGTGCCGAACAGTTCTTCAAAGCTCCATGTCCGGGTTCTTTCCAGGGCTTCCTGGGGGCTTGAAAGGTTTAAGGGGGGGGGGGCTTGTGCTCTTCGAAGCTCCCAAAACTTGCGCAACCGCAATTGCGGCCCTTCACCCTAAACCCTAAAGCCAAAACCCTTTAAAACCCTAAAACCTAAAGAAGAGCTCCTGGAAAAGTCAAAGAGCACAAACACCACAGAGGGTTCAGCAGGCTTCGAACTCGGAGACACTCCCCGAGCCACCAGCCTCTTTTGGGTTTCATGTGGGGGCAATGAAGCAGGGTTTATATTACTGTTTTTGGTGAGTGTATATAAGGTTCCTTTTTTAAAATTGGTGAGTGTGTATACCTGGTGTCCTTTTTGGGAGTACAAGAAATATATACCCTGCTTCATATGGGTTCAGGGTATTAGGGTGTTTAGGGTTAGATGGGTTGAGGGTGCTGGGAGTGCAGAAGTTGCCAAAGGAGGTCAACGCATTGCCATCTTGCTGTATTCTCTGGTTATTTGCGCTTATGTTCATATTCTTTTCATATATATATGTGTATATATATATATGTATATATATATGTAAATATATATATTCTTTTACATGTGTATGAATGAAGAGTCATAGGTTCTGAAAATTCTTACCAGAAGGCGGGCTGGAAGTCTTAGAGCCCACTGAGGCGGCAGTTCACAGCGGGGGGCCCTTTTGGGTTGCGCTAAGGTGGAGGGCCCAGGGCGGTCTCTTCGACGTGCTACTAGGGGGGTTTAGGGTTTAGGGTTAGGCTTCCCCTGCCCCCAAAATCGGCAAAAACAGGCACTCTTAAGATTGCTGCTTCACGCAAGGAACTTCATGACCGCAAGCATTGAAAAGACGTGCACAGATGGACAAGTAGGACGCGGAGAGTCGAAACCTGCGGAAGCTCTCAAACCAGTCGAAGAGTGCTCCAGGATGCGAACAGTCGAAAGCTAAACGCCTTTCGGCTTTTTTGTGAGCTTTTCGCGCGCTTCCCTGTCCGCAGTCTTGCACGGCCGGGCCTAGCAAGGCGTAGGGCTGAGGGTTTTAAGTGGCGGCGTGTCTATGAAGATGGTACTTCAGAGGTTTGGGGGTTTCGGGTTTAGGGCTTTGGGTTTAAATTTAGGCTTTAGGGGATCCTGGGACATGTTGAGGTCGAGGATGGTTGAAGGCAGGTTGTTTGCCTTTTCAGACCCTGGTGAACTTCCTGAGCACGATAGAACCCAGCCTGGCATACCGCGCGAGCGATCCCTGAGACTACAGGAAACCGATCATGACACTCATCATCATCGACGTGCCAGCTTCGATCAAGGAAGACGCTCCCGGGAGTCAGTTTGTGTATTACCCAGATCTTCCAAAACCCCTTAATTAAGGAATATACCCTCATGTATACTAAGGATCCTTATTTTGAATTAGAGTACCTGAATTAAGGGGTTTTGGAAGGTCAGTGCACGTCTTGGCTTCACGGACCTGCCTCACTAGAGATGTAGCTTCGAGGCGCAATCGCTCGAGATTTTGTTTTGCTCCTAACCCCTCAGCCCTAAACCCAAAACCGTAAGAGCTTTCCATTAAAGTTTCCATTAAGCTGGAGCACACAGCGCACTCCCCGAAAACTCTGCAAAAAGCACGGGTGCCAGGGTTGAGGGTTTAGGGCCTACATCAGTGGGCCGGGAGCTCTCAACACTGAGGTTTCTTCCGGCGCTTCATCTCGATGGATGGTGACTTCTCGAAAATCGTCCCCGACAAGTAGCATCAGCTTGGACGACAATGTATTCCAGTCGAAATTTCTTGAATTCTGTGTTCAGACCGTCTGAAGTCTGCGCCAAGTGTGCTTGGCATGTAGGAGCAAGTGATGCGCACTATCAAAGCTTGGGGTGCGTGCTTAGGGCCTGTCCAAAAGAAGTGCAGATTGCAGAGGTGTGGCCAGCATGGAAGAGTATGCGAGTGCTGGCATGTAGCAAGGTATTCGTTGGAACAGACAGCCACAAGCTTGGACCTCTCCGTACCCACACCCTGATGTAATGGTTTTTGCAACCGTCCCCATTCAATCGCGCAACCCGTGGGGGTTCCGGGCTTGGATCCCCCTGTCTGCGAAATTCGTTCCGTGTTGTGCTCCGTCCTTCAGTGTAGGACATTCCGGAGGCCTGCAAAGGCTTGCTACAAGCTCCCGCGCATTTTCGGGGGCAATCTTGAGCAGCCTACTACAGGGCACTTCCCTTCGCGTCTCTTGTGATTCCTTACCGCATTTTCCGCAGCTAAGCTGTACCTCTTGAACAATGCAGCATTTGCAATCTTCAGCGAGAGGCTTCCAAGAAGCAGCATCGCTCACATTCTTCTTCCAAGTTGGGCAGGCATCTCTCGATCTGAGACAGTGCACATGAATCAACTACATGTGCAGCACTCGTATCAATCAAGGAACAGTAAGGCTGGCAAGATGCCAGCAAACCAGAAGACGGCAAGAATTGACACACCCTCTCCTCACACATCCTTGCTGATGCTCTGGTGATGCTTGCGATGTTTTACAACGCTTCAATGCCTGCGTCGCAGGCGGGAGCCTTTTCGGGCCTAAGGGAGCACGGTGCGGCTTGAATTGGTTCGAGTTTTCGAAGACCTTAAATCCTATAGGGGTTCGGGGTTTGGGGGTGTAGTGGTTTAGGGTTTCGGGATCAGCGTTTCGCGCACAATAGTTCAACTATTCCTGAACCGACTTCAGACGGTGGCTTGGTTCTAGAGACGGCTTCACACGAGCACCTCGTAGCCCCTGTCGGCCTTGAGCATTTTGCTCGAATGAACTTTCCCTGCACTTGGGGGGAAAGGTGCAAGGGCAGCAGTGGATTACGCTGAAGTCATGGCCGTGCTTTCAAGTCTTTAAATCAGGAAGCTGGTCTTTCAACGTTGCCGCGGCGGCTGTAGCCTATTTCTTACCTTCGCCAGGCGCTTGTCCGGCACACTCAGAAATGGCGCTCGTGCTACTTATGTGGGGGCTTACGAAAATACAGAACCCTTAACAAAAACACCAAATGGTGGGATCCCTTACAATAAGGAACCCAATAAGGTACCTCTTATCCCCATCTTTTCTGCAAGCCCTACCCTGTAGGGCCCCTTCTAAAACCTTGCTCCAGTTCTATCGGTTCTTAGGGTTCGTTAGAGCCGTACAGTGTAGGGAGTCTTTGTATTTTATTTCATGGTTTTTTTTTTTGGTGAGGGGTGGGGGGGGGGGGGGTGCAATAAAGCATAGTGGAAAGGGGGGGGGAAGGCATCATTGTGCTGCATCACCATTCTGTCGCCGCGCCTGCAGGGGAGTAGAAAAGCCACACAAGAACGCGCAAGAGCTTTCCAAGATGTATACCTGCTGGGATGTTCCCCCTTATACTAGCAAGCCCCCTGTGATCATCCCTAGTAAGCACAGTTCGTTAAAGGGCGGAACATCACAAGATACTTACCTGGTAGACTGCCTTCGAGTCGTCTGTCTGCAACCATGGCAGAAAGCAGCGACTCCGATGAGAGCTCCATCATCGCCTGTGACGCTCCTGAGCCCTCGCGCGCGAAACCCCGGAAGGCCGAGGACTGCTTCTTTGATATGGTATGTAGATATAGATCAAGAGAGGCTGTAGCACAGCCTCTCCTAGATATGTATTTGTCTAAGTACACACAGGTATAAATCTGATCATGATCATGTATACATGGCAGAGAATATGTGAGATCAGGTTCTTTGCATGGATTCACAAAGCTTGCTGATGCTGCTCGTATCGGCAGGACATGACCTTCTGGGACCTCCACACACTCCTCGCAGAAGCAGGGCGGGAGCAGTTTTTGAAGGTTTAGGAGTTAGGGTTCAGGCTTAAGGGTTTAGGGTTTGGGGTGTAGGGTTTAGGGTTTAGGGTTTAGGATTTAGGGTTCATTGTTTCGGGCTCATCCGGCAGCTGCTTTGAAGCACTCAGGAGCGCCACAAGGCGGAGCTGGACGACTTGACTCGCAAGTTTCAGGCTGGGACATGCTGCATGCTCCCTAGCCCTAAACCCTAAACCCTAAGCCCTAAACCCTAAACCCTAAACCCTAAACCCTAAACCCTAAACCCTAAACCCCATGCTCCTGAGCCTTGGGCCGTCATGGACACGACTTTGGCAAGGTGCCTCTCTGAACCCTGTACCCCCCCCCCCCCCCCCCCCCGCGCTTTTTGCCCGTACATTGCCCCTACATTCCCAAGAACATGTTGCGCATCACATAGAGCTGGCCAGGGCGAGCCGGAACTCGCGACCAGCTTGACTGCACGGATGTCAATGGCGTCGGATGATTCAGGTCGGACACGGAAGATACTCGAACGCTGGTACTGCGTCTCCGACAAAGCTGCATGTCCTACGCAGTCCTAGGGGTTTGAGTTGTGGTTTGGTTTGACTCCATATCATCGGGGCTTTTAGTTGTGGTTAGGTTAGATTCCTGGTTCTGCGCCTCTGCGGGGGGTTTGGCTTTGCTGGCGCGTTTCTGGGGTGGTGGCATGTCGCGCCATGCTGACCAGTACCAGGTGCCCGAAATTTGCTGCGGAGTGGAGATTCGCGTATGTGCTGCTTGGCAGGATGTCCACGAAAACGGGCATTTCCCCATAGAAGGGACCCCTTCGCCCCCCTTTCTGCCCCACAAAATGCGATAAACCTTTTGTTAAACAAATACAGCAAACCCTTTTTTGGGACCACCCCCCGCCCTACATATACATACACATATGCATGTACATGTACATGACACAGACATAGTGGCATAGACATGGGACATATACATGTACACAGGCATACATACATACGCAAGCAGGATCGGAGTCGGAGATGCGATGTGTGTGTGTGTGTGTTGCAGTGTTCAGGGCTTTGGGCTTCGATGTTGTTTGATTATGTGTCTCGTGGTCGGGTTTTCCGCGGGAAGTGCGGAAACGTCATTGGGGTCATGTACTCGATTCTACTCTAAGCCCTTACAAGGGTATATGAACGAGAACCCCCGAAACCCTAAACCCTAAACCCCTAGCAAGGGTATATGAACCGTAAAACGTTTTCGGGTTCATCTAATAGCGTTTTGAAGGAGGGACCCCTAGAAGGGACACTTAATCGAATTCCCCTATGTAATTGTAAACGCTTGCGCACGCCGCCTCGGCAGCCGGGCCGGCCCCAGGACAGGAAAAGGAAAGAGGGTTTGCAAAAAAAAAGGGAGGAAGGGAGAGGGGGGGGTGGGGGGGGGGTTGGGGTGGGGGGGGGGGGGGGGGGGGGGGGGGGTGGGGAGGGGGGTGGGGGGGGGTGGGGGGGGGGGGGGGGGGGGTGGGGGTGGGCGTCAAAAAATTTGGTATGGGGGGAAGGGTTGGGTTAGGGGGAAGGAGGCCCGATCCGGGTCTGCTTGTTCCAGACGCTTCTCGGCAGGAAGCCGAGGCGAACTCATATATATATATATATATATATATATATATTTTTTTTTTATACACACACCCCATGTAGCCCTTATAGACCTATAAGTCGCCCCAAAATATCCCCTAAATAATCCCTAGGTCCCTTATAAGGGTCCCTCCTTTCGTCCCTTGAATTTAGTCCACCTGAAGCCTGACAGCTCAACTTTACGACCCAGAGCCGGAGCCTTGCGCGACTCGCGTCATGAGGTGATTCCTATCGCCTTAGCCTTCCAGGCTGGATTTAGGGTTTAGCGTTTGGGGTTGGAATGGCGGGTTGTAAACGCAGCCCGAAATTCGAGAGCCCATGAGAATGTTTCACTCTGGTGTCATGTGTTGCCCCCTGATTCCCACACCGTTCCGCCCAGCTTATGACTGTATTGGACAGGGACCAGCACCGGGCTCGACAGCATTTCCGGCCATCTCGCCAACATCACCTAGGCGGGCGACGGGGCGATGGGGTTGTTGTGGAACGTAGGGTTCTTAGGGTTTAGGGTTTAGGGTTTAGGGTTCTTAGCGTTTAGGGTTTAGGGTTCTAGGGTTCTTTTTGGGTTCGAAGACTGCTCAGGGCTGCTGGGGTTTGGGCCTAAAGCCTAAAGACTAAAGCCTAAAGCCTAAACCCTAAACCCTAAAGCCTAAACCCTAAACCCTAAACCCTAAACCCTAAGGTAAAAAGGCCATACACCCTAAACCCTAAACCAGCCAGCTCCCTGGGGAAAACCAGGCCCCGGCTCACCTAGCCTGGCCCTTGAAAACATGCACGCAGCCAGCATTTCGTAGCTTGGCCTGAGTTAGGGTTTAGGGTTTAGGGTTTAGGGTTTAGGGTTTAGGGTTTAGGGTTTAGGGTTTAGGGTTTAGGGTTTAGGGTTTAGGGTTTAGGGTTTGGGGTTCAGTGTTGTGGGAAGTTTAGGGTCGGCCGGGGGAGGGGAGGGGGGGGGGAGGGGCAAATATTCCTGAAAAGATGGGTTCAGGGTATGAGCAGCTTTCTTGGTGAGGCGGGGGGTGTTTTTTCTCAAGGCCAGAAGCAGCAAGCAGATGTCTGCACACGATATCTTGCGTCCCAGGTCTCGGCGGCCGAGTTTGGGAGAAAGCCCGGAAGAGGCCGGAAAGATTTTTTTGGGGTGTGTACAAGTGTGAGTCTGAACTATGACGCAGCCTAAACCCTACACACCCCGAACCCCCCCCCCCCCCAAGGACCTTATCTCATACATCTTGGGATGTTCCCCCTTATACTAACAGTCCTGAATCGCGATTATAGTCGGGGGCACTACAATCCCAACTACGGGATGTTAGTGTGAGGGGGAACATCCCAAGGCTGCGCGCTAAGCAGCTCTGACTCGCTAAGCAGCTTCGTCTAAGCCATAGGATGGTCTGGAAGCAGCGCGGATTTTTCTTTTGCATGGGCATGTGTGCCTCAGGGAATCGGCGATGCACCTCAGGGTATTGTGGAGGCGGTTTAGGGCTTGGGGTTTAGGGTTTAGGGCTTCGGACTTAGGGCTTTAGGGTTTAGGGTTTAGGGTTTAGGGTTTCGGGTTTAGGGTTTAGGGCTTGCAAAGCGTCCAAGCGTGCCCCAACTGACGTTGAGAAAGCTTGCAGTCTCCAGGTCCTGGCCAGAGACTGCGCGCAACAGCTCCAGGAGGCGTTGCGATGCTCCGGGTCGAGTCGCCAGCTTTCCGTGGGGTAGTTCTCCAAGTTAGGGTGCCTTTTTGGGATCCCTTTTTAAAATGGCTGCCGCCTTAGGATGGGTACCCAAAAAAGGGGCCCCATTCTTGGAAGCTACCCATGATGGGCAGTCCTTGACCTGCATCGTAGCGCAGTCGGTATCGTTTGGATGTCGTGTTTGATGTCGATGTTTTGCGTGCGCCCGCGGCATTCTGAGAGGCGATTGGTGCTCTAGACGAGCAGGCGCACGTGCCGGGGTCACGGAACAGCCGCCACTATACAGGGGTAGGGTTGCACTTACATATTTTTGTGTGTATGCGTTTTGTTGTTGCGTGTTGTTTTTAGAAATTTCCCTGAATCCTTCTGTAATCCTTCTAAAGCCATAAAGCTGGATTTCTTGCAGGGCCCCAGACCTGCCCCAGTACAGCCTCAAGCAAGTTCTCACTTTAAGCAGTGCGATCACCCTTGCAGACCTTAATGTCATCGGTTTCCCTATACTACCCCCCGCCCCCCCGGGTTCCGCCCTTAAATTGCCTTAAGTAGGCTTAATTATCCCTAATTGCCTTCATACTGGGGGGAACCTAGGGGGGGGGTAGTATAGAGGGGGAGGATCGTAAGGGAATCCATGATAACGCCCACACAGGAGCGAAACGTGCTTCTCCGAGCTCATGGCATTCCGAATATGAATCTTTGGCTTGCATGGGGTTTAAGGTTGATGAGTTTCCTGAAGCAGGGTTTAGGATTTAGGGTGTTTAGGGTTGAGGGTTTAGGGTTTAGGGTTCAGGGTTTAGGGTTTAAGGTTTAGATGTTCTTGAGTGCCACCTGGCCTCAGGAGCAAAAATCAAGATTTGGCTTTCCGACTGAGAATCCAGCAACTTGGCTTTGCTTAGCCTTATCCCTAAACCCTAAACCCTAAGGCCTAAACCCTAAGGCCCTGAACCCTAAACCCTAAACCCTAAACCCTAAGGCCCTGAACCCCAAACCTTAAGACCCTAAACCCTAAACCCCAAACCCTCAGGGAAGCGGGCCCAACATCAGCTCCTACGTCCGAAAAGTTTGGGTTCAGGAACCATGTGGGTCCATTTCCCGAAATAGGGGTTGCCCCTTCTCTACGTGCCGCTCAACATAGGGTTTAGGGTTTAGGGTTTAGGGTTTAGGGCTTAGTGCTTAGGGCCTTAGGGTGCCCCTGGTTGTTGGAACCCCTTGGAGGTCGGTGCCATGTGGGTATGTCCCCAAATGGGGGAACCCCAGGTTTACGTGCCCCAAAACACACTAATCCTTCTGAACTGAGCCCCAAGCAAACGGTTCATGGTGCAGGGTTCAGGGTTTAGGTTTTAGGGTTTAGGGTTTGGGGTTTAGGGTTTCGGAAACGCCCCATGTGTTTCCGAGGTGGACGGCGCTTTTCGACCGCAAGGACAACCGAACAGCCAGCCGTCAAGGACGCGGGCAAAAGCTACAGACAATTACCCTATTTTTTGTTGGCGGGTTCACCGGCGGCATTCCAACTCCCACCAACTGCAGCTTCTGTACGCACAGCGGAGACCTCTGCGCAAGCGTCCAAGCATCACGGTACCTGACCTTATCAAAAAGCTCCCGATAGGAGCCTCTCGGCATGGTTTTTGCACCGGAGTCTTCAGCTTCACGCACCTGAGTGAGGGTTCGCACCGCCGCTCTTCCAGTTCCTTTGCTCCCAGAAGATTGTTGTACCCGTACAGATGCATCGGAAGGAACTGCTTTTTCCGGTCCTCCCGGACGATATCGGACATCACCAACCAATTGCAGAATTTTGCATGCGGTCACTTTGTTGATCCCTTTGTCAACCAAATCTTCCACAAAGATGAACTCTTGCAAGTCCGACACCCTAAACCCTAAACCCTAAACCCTAAACCCTAAACCCTAAACCCTAAACCCTAAACCCTAAACCCTAAACCCTATATAAACCCTAAACCCTCAGTATGATTTGCAAGCCCGGGGCTGGGGCTGGGGCTGGGGCTGGGCCTGTGCCGTTCCAGAATTGTTGTGCGCTTCGAGTGACGACGGGGCTGAGGAGATCGAATGGCACGTGTGGCAGGGTCTATATGTTTTGTTGTTGTTTTTGTTTTTTTTTTGGGGGGGGGGGGGGTACCTTGTAATGTTGACCTTGAATTAAAAATAATCCCCCCCCGCCCCCCGTCTCAATTGATTTTTGTTTCCGCCCCGACCCCCCTATTGAAGGGGGGCGGTCAGGCTGTCCTGAGCCGCCCCAAGCCCTGACCTACCCAAATGGGCCCATAGAAAAAATCATCCGGCCCTGGCCCGGAAATTCCTTCATTGAGGGGGGGTTTATAAATATGAGGTTAACATTATTGGCTGGTGGTCTCTTTAAGTAAGGTTTCTGTTTTGTAGGGGCGTTCTTATTAGGGTAGGGGCTATATTAAGGCATAAGGGTAAGGCCACCGGCCTTTATAAGGGGTACCCCTATTTTGGGAAGCAGCCATATGGGTAGTTTTCTTCTAAATTAGATTCCTCTTTTTGGGGTTGCTCTTAAACGGCGGCCCCTCTTATTTAGCTTGCCCCGAAAAGGGAACCATAATCCAGCGAAGTGACCATATGGGTAGTCTTCTTCTGAATTAGGTTCCTTTTTGTGGTCCCTGTTTTCGTACGGCACCTTATACAAGCGGCTCCCAAGCAGGGACTTGGAGAACTACCCATATGACGCCGACACTGCCCGAACTCGCGCAGACTGATGAGGTTTTCCGACAAAGGGGGGCTACCAGTTCTTGGTGCCTATAGTAAGTGAGTGTAGTATCTAGGGGTACCCCTACTTGGGACTTGCCCATATTGCAGTTGGTGGTGATGGTGTATAGATTGTGCATGTATATAGATCCTTATCCAAGTCTTGGTGAGCGTAATATATTGTGTGTCCTTTTGGGGAATACCGGTAAGAACAATCCTACCTCAACCCCAAAACCGCAAACCGTAAACCCTACCCCTCAAACCCTAAACCCTAAACCCTGAACCCTAAACCCTAAACCCTAAACCCCAAACCCCAAACCTCCTGTCTGACAGGAGCAGCGACAACTCACACGAATATCGCCCTCGCAGCGGTCTCTTGGACTGTCCTAGGTAGGATAAGGGGGACCCTCAAAAGGGAACCCCTTCTTAACCCTCTTCTGGCTCTCTTAAACAGGGACCTTATTCAGAGGGTCTATATCCCCAAGGGTCCCCCTAATCCTATCCCCTAGGACTTTTTTTTACTTTTGTCACTCCTGGGGAAGAGATCACCTCTCAGGCAGATGGTTTAGGGTTAAAGTTTGGGATGTTCCCCCTTAGACGAACAATCCTTGATAGGGATTATGATAGGGGGGGGGGGTACAAAAATCCCTACTAAGGACTGTTTGTATAAGGGGGAATATCCCAAGTTTAGGTTTTTTTCAGTGGCTTTTGAAATCCATCTTCCGATACGCAGAGGCCCGCAACGAAAGTAAGGCTCGCAAACAAGCGACGGGAGTCTTTGGCGGTGTCTGGACGAGGACATAGCCATCTGCACCGGGAATGGGGTGCACCTGAAAGGGACACGCCCGAAGTGTGACGAAGGGTCGCTATTTAGGGTTGAGCGTGTAGGGCTCAGCGACAAACCTTGTAGCTGAGCAGATAGCCTTTCACCTTTTTGAGGTATATACAATCCTACCATAAGTGACAGGTGAACCTTGTTTGGGCCAGGGTACTCAGCAACTAGGAAGATGCCAGGACTCTCGTCTTGCCAGCAGGCAGGTTTCGTGCCGCCTGGGAGCCTTGGCCAGTTGGTTCTCTCCTTTGCCCTTGCAGCTGACTACTGTTTGCTTAAGAATACCCCCCCCCCCCCCCAAGAAAAAATGAGAAAGTAAAACAAAGAATCTACAAAAGAAGAAGAATCATAACCCCTATACAGCCCTTATAAGGAAGAGAACGTTGATTGTTTTGGGTGGGTTCTGAAGCACATAGTAGCTGAGGATCTCCTGAGCATCCTGGCATCCTGGCCGCATTGGCAAAGGCTTTTCCATTTTCTCATTCTGGGATCCATGAGCACCTTTTAGGGAAGCCGACCATCCACGATGCAAAGCCATCACCCAAAGCCCCAAGCTACCAACCCTACCCTGAACCCTAAACCCTAAACCCTCAACCCTAAACCCTCAACCCTCAACCCTCAACCCTCAACCCTCAACCCTAAACCCTAAACCCTAAACCCTGGCCTCTGACAGTGGAGTGTATGGAGGCTTGCAGTCTCTCAGGTTGGCCAGTACAATCCTTCACAGCTGAATGTGCATCCAGCCAGGTCTATACAGGTCATTTCCAGGTCCTGTCTGTGTGGCTGAAGGACACTGAGAGGAGCACCCTCTCTCTCTCTCTCTCTCTCTCTCTCTCTCTCTCTCTCTCTCTAACCTCATTTTTCAAGGTGCTGGCTGTTGAGCTGATCCTCATCCCACTCCACGTCTTGCCTGAGCTTCAGCCAACCATCGTGTTGCGCCAGAGCTGAATGGAGCCGTTTGCAAGGATGCATGTGAAGAGAGCGAGTTGCCTCATAATTACCCCAAACCCGAAAATCACGAGGGGTAGGGGGGGGAGAGTCATTTTGATCACGAGGCAGTTGCTGCAGTGGCTGATCCAGAGCCCCGCCTGCAGAACAGAACACAGGGGTAAGATCACTATGAGTATGGTTCTTATTACTGTTATAGTTCATATCGTTATACATAATATGGGCTGCTTTGCCCTGGTATTTTGGGAAGGCCTTACCCAGCCAATTTGTGTGTGGCATGACCATCCCGAGGTTGTTCTGGAACGCCGACATCCTCGTCTCATTTCGCACTGGCTTCTATGATGCTTGGCCCATGAATCTGAAGGGTTTAGGGTTTAGGGTTTCGGGTTTAGGGTTTAGGGAAGCCATGCTGTCCTGCGAAGTTCGCACATCTGTGACAGAACCCTGAGCGTCGACCGCCTCGGCCTTCTCCGGGAGAAAAAACTGTGAACACTTGGCTTCGTGATCGCCTTGCGTGTCTCCCTTGAAGCGCAAGTGGCTACATTGTTGGCTGCGGGCGGCATAGAGATGTGGAGCGTTGAGTCGGCAGGGTTCAGGCGAGGGACGGCCAGTGCCTCTTGGGCCATGTACGGCCGCGAATGCAGCACCCGAAGAGTGACTGAAGAAAGGTCGAATGACTACTGGTACTTGTTCTGCGAAAAACATGCTGACCTGCCGACCGCCCTATCCCAGGAGTGTGGGAATTTAGTCGTGGACTCCAAGCGGATCGCTTTGAATTACCTGCGAGGCGGGCTGCAGGTTTCCAATGCTTAATCGGTGTGGTATTTCCCCAAATGGGGTAACCCGAATATTCCCCCCCCCCCCCCACCCCACCCCTCCACATAAAGAACCAAAAACAAGAAGCCAAAAAAGTCAACTGAAATCCTGAATGCAAGAACGAAGAACCCACCAAAAAACAGTACCCTTATTTTGGGGACCCCCCCACCCCCCCCCCCCCCCCCCCCCCCCACGTGTTCATTGCTCACTGGAGGAGGGCCTGAGTGGGATGACAAGGTAGGCCCTATAGGCTCGGCGTGAAGTGAAGTAGGGATGCGCTCAGGAGTTCTTGTGTATGCTTTCCCTAAAAACAAAACCCTAAACCCTAAACCCGAAACCCTAGACCCGAAATCCGAAGCCCGAATGACTTGATCGGCTTCGGGTGCACAGTGTAGGGTTTCGCGTATAGGGGGTCCGTTGCTGAAGGTTGGTTCCTTTGCGACGCCACCAATGTGACAATTGAGCCTTGGTCCTGAAAAGCCGCTGGAAAATCCGCATTTAAAAAACCCGAAATACCCCAAACCCTAAACCCTCAACCCTCAACCCTCAACCCTAAACCCTGAACCCTAAACCCTAAACCCTAAACCCTAAACCCTAAACCCCAAACCCTAAACCCTAAACCCTAAACCCCTGGAAGGGCCAGACTGTGAGTCGCTCTGTTCTTCCGAGGACTGGGTTCTAGACATCATGCATACCTACGCGCTGACTGTCTTGGCAAGTCGGGAGCCTCTGGCTGCCTGGCCTGAGACCCTAAACCCTAAACCCTAAACCCTAAACCCTAAACCCTAAACCCTAAACCCTAAACCCTAAACCCTAAACCCTAAACCCTAAACCCTAAACCCTAAACCCTAAACCCTAAACCCTAAACCCTAAACCCTAAACCCTAAACCCTAAACCCTAAACCCTAAACCCTAAACCCTAAACCCTATGCGGAGCTGCAACTGGTATTGTAAAAAGAGTTAGTGTTGGAAGTTGAAAGGGTTAATAAACCCGGAAATCTTTTTTGGCTCAAGACTGGGCCATGTGCCTGGTAGTAAAAGGTGAGTGCCCTGTGGTTTGGGTTTGTTGTGTGGTTGATCCAGGGAAATCAAGGGCTTCTGTTGGGGTTGACTGTTCGGTTTCTCGTCCCCCTTCGGTTTCCCCCCGTAGGTTATGAGCCCAAATTAGGTTCCCTGCGGTTTGTGTTTCGGCTTTAGGGTGGAAGTTTGAAGCCATGGCGACCAACTGGTTACGGACTGGTGCGACATCATCGAGCTCCAATGTGGGCGACCAAGGTGAAAGTGGTGTCAAAAGGTCTGCAACGGGTGAAAAAGTTGTTTCCAATGAGGAAGCTCTGGTTGATGTTGGTGGTATGCGTGGCGAAGAGAAGCCGGTGGTGGAAGGACTGGAAGACCAGATGGAAGCAGTTTTGCTGCGCCTTCTAAGCAAACATGGGCATCTTCTTCGGGCTGCGGAATCTGCTGAATCAACGGGAGCGCCAGCAACAAGCTCCTCTACGTCAAAGATGGTGGAGCAAGGGTGCCAGACAGAACTGGTTGGGGATGTTATCCCTGTTTCCAAGCGAGCTCGCAACAAAGTGAGTTTCGCGGCTGAAAGTGGTGATCTGTTGACAGGTGAAGCGGAAGAAACTGCGCCTGTTGCTGCGACAAAAAGCAGTATCCTCGTCGTTGGGGACGCAGAAGGAGTCGTTCCTGTTGCTATGGTGATGAGCGAAGGAGAAATCCTGGAATTGGAGGCAGCAAGAATACAGCAAGAGTCAGATGAAGACTTATACGCTGGTGGTGGAGGCAAAGCGTCTCAAGCTGCTGACCTTCCAATCATCGACTGCGATGGGAAGACATGGGAACGCCATTTTCACGAGGATGGGAGAGAATATCTTTACTGCTTGGACACTGGAGATACCCAATGGGTGTTGCCTAAGAAGACTGGAATGGCTGGAAATAGCGAGGGGCCAGGTGTTGGAATGGGCATTGTCCCTGTGGAAGATGAGCCAGCGCTGGGTGCTACCTCGTCTCCGTCACCTACTGAGTCTTCTAGGGCACAGCAGGGTAGCATGGAAAGTGTGAACAGCGGTGTAAATAGTGTAAGTGAAAAGGATTTTTCCTCTACTATCGGGGATAGCGGTCCTAGGGGTGGTGGTGACGCCCCGACCTCGGGTTCTCCTGATGAAGAGGGGATTTCTGGAAACCGAGCAGACATCGCTGAAGCTCAACATCTGGATCGGGAAGAAATGGAGACGCTTTCTGAGGGTGTGGCAGCGGTGGAATCGGTGGGTCCAGAAGAAAAAATGCCCAATGTGGAGATCGGAATTGTGTCGGCTGCAGAAGAGCGAGTGGTGGATGTGGTGCCTGTCGTTCAGGAAGATGGCCCTGGAGATTTGGATGACGAAGAGAAAAAGTTGTGCATTACGACTGAGGAGGTCTCTTCGTTTGGTGCCGAGAATTCTGCCATTCAAAGGGAAAAGGAAACTTCTGAAACTGCTGGAGACACGGCTGATCGGAAAGATGAGGCCTGGAGCGCCAATGAAGCGCGGGTCGATGCGCCAGATAGTACCTGGAGTGCGAAGGAGGCACGGGTTGAGGTGCATATGGTGTTACGTTCCACGGGCGACTGCAACAATGGGGCGCAGGTCTCCGCAGCAGCTGATGATGGAGGTTCACAGGTGGACGCACTGGTTCAACCTGAAGTTAGCCGCGAGGAACGAAATGACAAGGGCTACACCGGAGCCAATGAGGCAGCTGTGGTCAATGATGGTGGCAATTCTCCTTTGGAAACCATGGAACCAAAGGAGCCTGCGGTGGAAGAAAGTGTGCCTGCCGTGGATGATCAACTCAATCGCCCTGCAGTGGAAGAAAATTTGCCTGCTGCAGAAGGTGTGACAAAGGACACCAATGATGGGTCCACTCCCATGAAGGAAGAAGCGTTGCCGTCTGGAAGTTCACCGGAAGTCGACACCGAGCGAACTGAAGCAGATGAGGCAAAGCCTTTGGCAGAGAAAAAGGGAGGTCCTGAAATCCAGGAGCACAAAAAAGATGAGCTTGTGGGACTCGTGGAACAGGACGAGCAGTGTGACCCAAAGGTGAAGACAAAGGATGCGCCAGGAGCCGATGATACAGAGATGGTTTCTGAAGAGCATGCAAAGAAAGTGCCCCGAGCGGGAGCCTTGGAATCACCTGGGACACATTGCTATCAAGAGGGAGATAAGATCATTGGTCTAGTGCGCTGCATCAATGGGTATGGAGCCTTTTTGGACTATGGTGATATAAATGTATTGGTTCCTGCAGAAGGGAACAATGTACATCAGTTCCAATTTGGTGATACTGTCAATGGAACAGTGAAACGAGTGGAAGATGATGGTACCATAATCTTGGACACCTTTCTGGTTTTGGAAGAGGACGAGGAGGATTCCTCTTCAAAGCTGCGCAAATGGAAGGACAGCGGCTGGGGTACATGGTGGACAGGCTCATGGCAGACTGGTCAATGGTACAAAGGTTCCGATGGTCAATGGGACTGGAAGTCGGAGGAACAGCAGTCTCGTGAGTGGTTTGCCGAGTCAAAAGCATCCTCTAAGGAACAAGAGGAGGCTGAGCAGAAACAGCTCTATGGAGAGAAGATCTGTCGAAATCTCCTGGAAGATGAAACAATTGATAATGACTATGTCGGCAAAATCACTGGGATGTTGCTGAGTCGTTCAATGGACGTGATTGTGGAGTGTATTGCAGATCATGCATTCCTGAATAATGAGGCTCGGAGCGCATACAACATCTTGCTAAGTGATGATTGGAAGCCTGAGGAGAAAGAACGTGTCGGTGTGGAAGAAACAACCACTTTTTCCCGGAAGCAGTACCACGACGCGCTCTACGAACTGGCACGCAAGAAAAGAAGATTTAGTGGACCAGTCGTGGGTGAAGCGGTGGCAATGTTGCTGAGCAAAGGGAAAGATGAGCTTTGGAACGAGCTGTGGTTGGACACCAAACGATTTCTGCAAGAGCTTGATGGTGCAGTCGAGGAGATGAGTAAGAGGGAAAACAGGCCAATAGAAGCCTATATGGATCCCGATCAGTACACAAAGGCTCACACGACTCCGAAGACTGTGTCACCTGGATACAGTAAGCTGTGCAAGTTCTTCAATCAAGGGAGGTGTCGAAATGGAGATGGGTGTTCCTATGAACATCGTCGCTACGGTGAAGGGTGGCCTGAAGGAGAGCCAACTGAGCCAAAGAACAGCCAAAAAACTGGTGACGAGGATGGGGACATCGGTGGCCCTCCAACTGATGAAGGTACAGTGGATGAGGTGCAGCAGGAGCGGGAGGATTCGGCCTTCCGTGCCCAGTACAACTATGGCAAAGGGACATCAAAAGGTGAGCCTACGCTGGGTGAAACGAAGAAACGGCTGTGTCTGTATTACAATCAAAGTGGTTGTAAATATGGGACTGCGTGCAGGTATCTCCACGACGATGACATGGCATTGGAAGGGCACTAAGGGACGCGGGGTTCCACCATTGCTGTTTCGACTACTATCTCAAAGGGAGATGTCGTGTGCGATTTGGCTGCAAGTATTCTCACGAAGAGATGTCTGAGGACCGGCTGGCCCAGTTGAAGCATTTGGTGAATGTGGCAAACCATGTGTCCTTTCAAAGGGCAAAGGGATTGGAGATTCCCGACAGGAACGCTTTTCAACCACCGGTAAGTGGGGGAGCAGAATCTTCGTCCTCCTCAGCACCAAAAGCGCTGCAGATGACCAATGTGTCACAAAAAGATGGTGAGAAGGGTACTCTGGATGAAGAAGAGGCTGATGAACAAAAGAATTCGGTGGCTGCATCTACTAGCACTCAGCTTCACAATCCAGAGGAGCCAATTGAAAATTGGATGGCTCGCAACCAACACCTGTGGGTGTATACCCCTCATGTAAGTGAGGTGATGATTACCCTTGGTGTGACCAATGTGTCGGACTTGCAAGAGTTCATCTTTGTGGAAGATTTGGTTGACAAAGGGATCAACAAGGTGACCGCATGCAAAATTCTGCAATTGGTGGGTGAGGTCCGATATCGACCGGGAGGACCGGAAAAGGCAGTTCCTTCTGATGCATCTGTACGGGTACAACAATCTTCTGGGAACAAAGGGACTGGAAGAGCGGCGGTGCGAACCCTCACTCAGGTGCGGGAAGCTGAAGGCTCCGGTGCAAAAACGATGCCGAGAGGCTCCTATCGGGAGCTTTTTGATAAGGTCAAGTACCGTGACGCTTGGACGCTTGCGCAGAGGTCTCCGCTGTGCGTACAGAAGCTGAAGTTGGTGGGAGTTGGAATGCCACCGGTGAATCCACCAACAAAAAAGTATCGGTCAAGATCAAACCCTGTGAAAAGGGGAAGGCCCTTGCTGGACAAAAAACAGGTGCGACAGGTGCCACGCTCTCGCTCACAGCGACGAGCGCAACCGGCGGAAGTGGTGGAGAAACCAAAACCACTGGAACTGAAGCCTCGTGGTGGGTTGTCGTATCGGTTCAGCAGAGCGTGGGCAGATGTGGTGGACGATGATGATCAGGCGGAGGCTTTGGTTTCTTATGCCGCTTCCTCAAGCGATTCAAGCGAGGAAGAGACCAATGCTGTGCACCGCATGCGGGAAATCCTTTTGCAAGAAAGGGATTTACAGAGAACTGCGATTCGTGGCAATGTTCCGATGGGTGGTTCTTCCGGCCCCAATGACGGGCAGAAAAAATCGGTTCTCCTTGGCAAAGAACGCGACAAAGCGTCGCGGGGGGAGACCCGCCAAGAAGTGACTTCTCAAGTTTTTTCGCTATCACAACCTTCTCGTCGAGCTGAACAGTCTCAAAAAAGAGCAAGGGATGGCTCAGTTATGGTTGGTTCGCTGGCGGTGGGCTCCACGGATGAGGTTTTACCTGGGCAAGGTGTTGCTGGACAGGTGAATGTCCCTGAAAGCGCTCAAGTTCTTCCTGGGCATGAAGTGGCTGGACAGGAGACGGCGCCGGAAGGAGCAGTACAAATTTCTGGCGAGGAGACTGACCAAAAAGAAGGAGAAGGTGGGAGCAATGATCTCCGTGGTGATGATGCGAAGAAGTTGGACGGTGGTTCGGTGAGGAGTGACCTTCAGCAATTGCTGGTTAAAGGCCTTCTGAATCGGATTTATTGGAAGGTTGCAGTTGGCAAGTTGCCGGTGGGGCAAAGAGACTGCCAAAAAGGGTCCAATAAGATGGATCGAAATTTGGTTATTAGCATGTCATCCGAGGGTGCAAGCGAACAGGATGAGAACCTGGCACTGGAGGACGATGCTGATCAGTCAATGGGTGACGGTGCGATGGTAGTTCTGGTGTATGATCCAAGGACGCTGATTCAGTCGCCAACAACTGATTGGGTTATGCGTCGTGGTCTGACCGATCGTTCCATCTGGCCAGCAATGGCGTACACAGCACAGAGAATATGTGCTGAAATGGTTCAAGTGGATGAACTGAACGCCCAGTTGAATACTGGGAGACTCCTTTTTGAAAGGAGAGATCAAGGATATTATTGTGATTTGCATCATTCGTTCCATGACAATCCGTGCTTGCCGGTGGTGGGAAATTATCCTCTTTCGGTGATGGGTGCACTGCTTTCTCCTGGCCTGGAAAAGGAATTCAGGGATACTGGAAAGTTTGGAACTGCTATGGAGGCAATAGCCTATGATTGGAGTCGCAGTCCAGGCATGGAAGTTCATGTGGAACTTATGGCAAGGGTAGCCAATCTGGTCGCTCCATTCCTTAGACTTGGAGGCCAAGGGACAGTGGTGAATTCCGAATTTCTCTGGCAGCACGGGAGGGACCAAATGATGGAGTTCCTTCAGGCAGCGACTTGCGCTGATCAATTGGAAGTTCTCTGGAGAAGAATGGACGACGATGCTGATGAAGAAGTGGATCCTACAGGAATGGTGCTGGAGATCCCCGATCAACAAGATGCGGTACTAGATCAAGGGAACAATGAATCCCTTATTCCCATTGAAGATGCTGGAGGTGAGACACTTGGTGACACTGGAAGGGATGGCAAAGCGCCAGAAGTCTCTCCAGAAGAGGAGACATCCAGTGGGTCGTCAAGACTGGCGGGCACAAGGATTTTCTTGTGGTCAGTGTACTCTCGTGTTGCTTCCAACTTCTCTACGCAGGACCGCACTACTGGGAAGATCTTTGACAGCACAAAAGGGTATCCTGGTGAAGGACCAAACAATGGTGACAATCCTTCCTCTAAGAGGAACTTACCCTGGATCTCTGAAGACTACCTCGACGAAGTGGTGTCAAAAAAGATGGAAAGGTCTTCAGATATGGATGGGCTGGAGGGGTCTGTTCCGGGAAGTGAGGGATCGTTGGAAAAGGTAGAGGTGGAGAATGTTACTGCCTCTAAAATTCTTATGGATCTTTGGAAAAAGGGATATAGAGCTGGGTATAGGAGGTTGTGTCGTTTGAACGTATCTGGATGCAAGGTTGGAACAATGAAGCGTCCAATCAAAAGGGTGCAGAAGATCGGCACTAGGAAAGCCCTCATGAAGAAGTTCAATGTTTTTGGATCGTCTCAGCGTGGCTCAGGAGCTGGCGGAAAACCAATCATGAAGGTGGTAGGACCAAGGCCAGGTTTTCCAGCTGTACTCCAAGCATCAAATACTGATAGCACCTGGGGTGAAGGGAGCAGTTCTCAAGCACATGGCAATGTTCATGTAGAGCAGAATCGCCCTATGGACCGGTTCGAGGCGGAGCGCTTGGAGAAGAGGAAGAAAGGCTTCTGCTATTGGTTCAGTAAGGGAAAAGATCGCTGCAAATTTGGTGAAGACTGCAAATTCATCCATTCAGAAGATGATGTGGTGCTGCATTCGTATTGGTGCAAATACTATGTGGCGGGGAGACTCTGTTTCGCTGGAAAGACGTGTGCGTTCTCGCATGATGCAACTGGTGTGAGGTGCATTCAGTTTGCTCAGTCTGGGAAGTGTCGTTATGGTGACAAGTGTGTTTTTGAGCATGGTGATCCGCTGAATGAACAGAGGCCAAGGTCTCCAAGGACGCCCCCAAGGGATGGTCCAAGGAGAAGTTCTGGTGCAAAAGGTGGAGAAGAGGAGATCTCTCCTGAACAGTTCGATGATGGTGAGGAGTATTCCATGACCTATGACGATGACACCAAAATGTCGGAACTGTTGATGGAAGCGATTTCATTTCTGTCCAATGGCAAAACAGACTTGGCTCGAGCAGAGGCGGACCCACTGTTCAAACTCCTGAAGTTCAAGGGAGACGCTGACCAGATGGATAGAGAATGGGTTTCGTGGACCGACGATATGTTGTCCGTGCTGGAACTTCACGAAGTAGTGAAGTCGTATGAGGTTTCGCTCGAGGAGGTGGAAGAATGGGTCAATGACCTGAGGATATGGTTTGAGCGAGCCAACATGGAAGAAGAAAAAGATCCCAAAAGGGGCAAGAAGAGGTCCCTAGAAAGGGAGTCCAGCAAAGATATTCCTGCCGAAAAGGAGGTGGTTGAGACTTCTGAGACGGAGGTTATCGTTAAGGAGGAGGCAAAAAAGGTTAAAAAGAAGAGGAAAGCTGCAGTTATCGAAGATCCTTACACTCTCCTGGTTCCAAAGCCAAAGAAGATGCCGGCGACCATTGAGAAGAGTGGATCATCAACCAATGCGGCGGTTTCTGCAGGGGAAAAAGCCTCGAGAATGCGCACAAAGTCAATCGTCGGTGGAAAGGCGAAGAAGAAGGAGAAAAGTCAGAGTCCCAAAAAGGGAGAAGTGGTGGTGGTGAAAGGTCCTGAAGAAAAGGATCGTCCTCCTGATGTGGATGCGCAAGCGTCGGCAGCTGTGAGTGCAGAGCTGGGTCAATCTTGCCAAGCGATTGAGGACGCGAAAAGAGAAGGACTGGTATCCTCAATTCAAAGGGGCGTACAGGATCCTGTTCTTGCAGTTTCGGACCTGGAGTATATTCTGCTGCAACTTCACCTCAAGATTGCCAACAATCGGAAAAAGAAGTGATTGGATGGTATGGATGAAGGGATGGTTTTTCTCTTTCTGGAGACAGGTGCGCTGGAACAGCCAATGTGCTGACAAATGTGGTGGTTACTATTAAGGGTATGGAAATCCCTGATAGTAGAAGTCAGTAGCTTTTCGCGTAGCGAAGACCACGGTTTGTGGTGAAGAAGGCCAAGGAGTCTTCGGTGATGAGAGGATCATGGTGAAAAGATTCTCTATGGTTAGTGGATTTAGCCAATGTGCTATAATTTCGTCCTGGTAGACGTAAAACCATATTGTGCATGTCAAGCAGCAGGCTACTGCCCTAATGGCAGTTTTTGGCCAAAGATCTGCATCTCCAATGTGTCCTAGGAAATCCTAGGACAGGGGGAGTGCGGAGCTGCAACTGGTATTGTAAAAAGAGTTAGTGTTGGAAGTTGAAAGGGTTAATAAACCCGGAAATCTTTTTTGGCTCAAGACTGGGCCATGTGCCTGGTAGTAAAAGGTGAGTGCCCTGTGGTTTGGGTTTGTTGTGTGGTTGATCCAGGGAAATCAAGGGCTTCTGTTGGGGTTGACTGTTCGGTTTCTCGTCCCCCTTCGGTTTCCCCCCGTACCCTAAACCCTAAACACCGTGAAAACAGACTGCAACCAAAATCTCCTCCAACAAACCAAGCAAGTGACAGATAATTACCATAATTACTTATTATTACATTGAATGTTACTACAATGTTTTGTTATGATTGCTATGTGTACTAGTTAATTCCCAAACAAGCTACATATTCTTAGTATTCTTATTACTGTGAGTTTAGTAGTATTGTGACTGTTATTATTCATTTGTGAGTTAAATTAAAGTTAGAATATGGAAGCGTCCTTTGTAGGCTATCGGCATGCACTTCGGGCCCCTCAATTCGGCTTTCTCACTCTCCCGCCCGTGCTCAGTTCAAGTACGTCCTGATCATGATGAAGCTTGGGGCCAGGCGGGCAAGGGTTCAGAGTTCAGGGTTCAGGGATTAGGGTTTAGGGTTTAGGGTTTAGGGCCCTAATCGCAAATCCACGCCCAAGAATGGATAAAGCAAGCAGGCTGGCGAGGTTCATGAAGCTGAACAAGCACCTCGGCCGCACAAGAGAGCACTGAGTTTCGCAACATGAGTCGTCCAATCCCTGCATCTGCCTCGCAGATTCCTCGCGCGCCTTCGCTTCGCCCTAAACCCCAAACCCGAAACCCTAAACCCTAAACCCCAAACCCTAAAAACCCTTAAAAATCCTTAAAAACCCTTAAAAACCCCAAAACCCCTAAACCCTCAACGCTCTGAGGACCTCGGACAGCTTGAAGCGCCGCCTCATCTCGGAGACCCTGATTGCCAAGGCCAATATCTTCCAGCTGTCCTGCCAAGCCGCCTGGGCATCTTACTAAAGTTTTCGGTGGGTTTAGGGTTTGGGGTTCAGGGTTTAGGGTTTAGGGTTCAGGGTTCAGGGTTTAGGGGTTAGGGTTTGGGGCCGCGGGTTTAGGGAATACGGTTCAGCACTTAAGTGGCATCTTAGTAGCTGGGTAAGTAACCTTGAACCTTATTAGGTATATACGATCCTACCATACTTGAGGGGTTAACAATGTTTGGCCCAGGGTACTCAGCAAGTAGGGCATGTACTAGAACAGGGGGTACTTTTTGGGGGGGGCTTCCTTCGACAAGGATGAGTGTTTTTGGGGGCATACAGCGGTACCCGTATTGTGGGAGATCCCACCTCGTCTGAGAGAGTGGGTTTCTGGCCCAGGGCACATCGCGATCAGCAAGGCAGTTAAGGGATGGTTGCTGACAGCCAGGGTTCCTGCACGAGTTTAGAGGTTCGTTTATGTTCAAAGCCGGTGTTAGTGCGGTTGGTTGAGCACATGTGGGGTGTCTATTTTGGAGATACTATAGCAGATAGTAACAGCCCTAAGTAACATGCCTTTTGAAGCCTCGGGCCGCGAATCACTGGGCCTGAGCCCTGCAACCCTGAAACCTTTTGTTCAGCCGGGACAATATGGTCACTTAAGAGACCTTTCCAACCGAGGTCCTCCTCATACAGCATGTGATGGTGCCATGGCTGCGATAAACGTTCCTCTGGGGCCAGTCTCGTAGGCGCGAGGGTTTCAGGCTCAGAAGTACCCTAAACCCTAAATCCTAAACCCTAAACCCTAAACCCTAAACCCCAAGCCCTATAAACCCCCCCTGCCCAGGCCTGTGCGTGGTATTCCATCGGCTCTGCGGATTCGGAGGGATGGGTTCATGCGTTTCGCCGGCCTGTTTGAGCGAAGCGTCAGCAACCCGACGTGAAACATGTAAAGTTCGCGGAAAGGCTCGGCGGGCTGTGTGATCAAAGCTGAGTTCGGACCAAGTGCTCATGGGGGCATGAGTAGGGGTCAGAAGCCGCACGGCCAGCAATTCTAGAATGGCTCCGGATTCCGCGCAAGCAGACGTGGCTTCGCTGGGTAAGGGCAGCCAGTGGCAAGCTGCCCTGGACCTGTTGGTGCATGCACGAGGAAGCTTCCTTGCAGCCGATGTGCGGACTGTTGGTGGGCTCATCAACAACTGTGGGAGGGCACAGGCTTGGCAGGCATCCTTGCAACTCTTGGCAGACATGCCATCCTTCTCGGCGTCCCCGAACCACATCGTGGTAGGAGCGACGATCAAGGCGTGCGCAGGCGTGGGGCGCTGGGAGCACGCTCTCCGGCTGCTTTCAGAGACGCCGGGGCTTATGCAGAATCAGATCGCCTGCGGCAGCTCGGTGACGGCCTGTGAGAGGGCGGCGCAGTGGATTCCGGCTCTGCAGCTGCTGCAGCAGATGCACTGCACCTTGGTAGCCCAGTGGTACCCTTTACCCCTTTTTTTTGGTTCTTGGGTTTCCTTATAAAGTAACCAACGCAAAAAAGGGTGCCCTTACCAGAATATGGTTACTGGGCTACTGAGGCACCGGCGTGCTTCCCGATGCGATCACTCGAAATGCCGCCATCAGCGCTTGTGCCAAGGCCGGTGAGTGGCAGGCGGCCCTTGCGATCTTCGCCGTTCCTTTGTCATAGTTGGGTAGCATTTCATATTTTTCAGGGTACTTTGACTTAAACCCAATAAGGAATAGAAGCTTACATGCTTAAGGGTACCTAAACCCAATAAGGAATAGACATCTGCTGTTTTCAACGTACTTATCCCAACCATGAAAGCGAGGCTCTTGGCGCTGAAGCGGACCAGTTTAGCATCAGCTCGGCCATGAGCTCCTGTGAGAAAGGGGATCAATGGCCGATGCTCGGCTGACTGTTGGGGATCTGTTTGTGGTTTCCTTATGTTATATATATGTGTATATATATATACATATATATATATATCGTTTTGTAATGGCTGTTGGGGATCATTTGTAGTTTCCTTATTTGTTTTTGATTTCTTATTTCTTTTACTTCTTTTATGGGTGTTCGGGATAATTCTTACTCTCCTTATTTAGGTTTATCAGGGGCCCTGATGCACAATGTACAAACATCTTTCACGGGCTTATAACGGCCAGCCCAGGATGGCGCTGAGGCTCTTCAACGAGACTAGGTGGGACTTTACTACAACTTTATCACTTTGTAAGTTTTGGGTTCCCCTTAATTTCATACTGAAGGGAGCTGAAAAAGCACTAAACCCTAAACCCTAAACCCTAAACCCGAAACCCTAAACCCTTTTCCCTTTTCCCTAAGCCCTAAACCCAGGAGATGCCGCATCTCCGGGTGACCCCGAACCAGGTCATCCTGGGAGCGGCCATCGCCGCCTGTAGCAGAGGGGCGCAGACGCAGGCAGATGCGGAAACATCCTTTAGGGTTTAGGGTTTAGGGTTTGGGGTTTTGGGTTTGGGTTTTGGGTTTAGGACCTCTCACATGTAGCTGTTCAGTCGCTGACAGGAAGCATTGGGGCTGCTAAAGGAGATCTGGTCGTCGAGGCAGCGCCCGAGCAAGATCAGCTACAACGCCGTGATCACTGCCCATCAGCGACGCGGACACTGGCAAATGGCACTCCAACTGCTCTCAGACATGCCTTACGCAAGCCTCGTTCCTGACATGCTTCTGGGCTCTTGCTTAAAAAGGAAGAGAGCTCAAGTTACCATGGATGAGGGAGCTACATTATGATTATAGCCCTATTTGTGGTAGCTTCATTTCAGCTCCTTTGGCATTTTTTGCTGTATAGCCCTATTTGTGGTAGCTTCATTTCAGCTCCCAAGCAAGAGCCCAGGTTTAGCTTCAACGCGGCGATGAGCGCCTGCGAGCGGGGAGGACAGTGGCCGATGGCCCTGAAGCTGCTTTTCGAAGACATGGCTTCGCTGGCACAGGACGACTATGTTCTTAAGAACCCCCCAAAAAATAGAAAGCAATGATCCTATTAATTTCCCTTGAAAAGGAAGAATATTCTTTGCTTGTGTTTTTTGAGGGTTCTTGAGCAAATCCTGTTATTGCCCTTTATAAGGAAGATTTCTTTTGAGGGTTCTTAATCAAAAAGTAGAGGAGCCTGACATCTTCAGCTTCAACGCGGCCATCAGCTCTTGTGAGAAGGTGGGCCACTGGGGGATGGCCCTCTTCCTTCTGGCCCAAGTGCCCGACTTCTCCAAGAGCTGAGCTTTAAACTTCTTGGGTTTCCTTATTTAGCAGGAATAGTAAAGTTTAACTTTTTGGGTTTCCTTATTTAGTAGGAAGAATAAAGTTTGAATTTTGGGTCTCCTAATTTAGTAGGAATAATAAAGTTTAACTTTTTTGTATGTTCCCTTGGTTATTAAGGGAAGTAAGGTGCCCTCAGCCAAGCTGCATCCGGATGAAGTGACCTTTGGTGCTGCCATCAGCGCGTGTGAGAAGGCCGGCGAGTGGAAGATGGCCCTGCATGTGCTGGCAGCCATGCAGTCACAAGTACCTCGGGGACGAATTACGAACCCTAAAAGTCGGGGTCATATACCCTGACTACTAAAATTCCTCTTGAGGCAATATGAACCCTAAACCCCTAAACCCGATTAAGGTTCCTTGCGTCCCCAAGGAAGTAAGCCAGAACGAAGTCGTGTACGGTGCCGCTCTCAGCGCCTGTGAGAGGGTTGGGCAGTGGCAAGCTGTGCTCCAACTGCTGGAAGATATGGCCACGGTCGGGCTCCGCCCGAACGAGCTGTGCTTCAGCGCGGCCATTGGCGCCTGCAAGAAGCTTAGGTGCTGGGTGGGCAACCTGTTGACCGTTTATGGGTACTAGAAATTTTCCCTCAAAACCCAAAGGTTAACATTTTTTTTGCCCCCTGAGGGACCTCAGCACCTAAGGAAGGGACTGCAATGGCAGCTGTCCCTTCGGCTCCTGTCCTCCATGCCTTGTGCGGACATGGTGAGCTTCAGCGCGGCCATCGGCGCATGCGAGGCCGCATTTCAGAGCCGGCTCCTTGTGCGCCTGCTGTCAGACATGCTGGCGGCTCCCTCCTTCCCAGTTCCACTCCAGCATGTGCAGGGTGTGGGTCCACCCTCTCGCATCTCCAGTAAAGACCACAATTTGGGATGCTCCCCCGTGTCCTAACAGTCCTTAATAGGGATTTTAGTACCCGCTCTTGGCATCCCTGCAGGCTGTTCGTATAAGGGGAACATCCCAAACCACAGTGTTAGTCTCGTAGGGAGCCTTGAATTCGAACCTGGCAGTTTGGCGTGACCTTGGGGCAAAAGCCTTGGTGGCAAGTGGATCTCTTTTTGAGAGATATCTTGGCATTCCCCAAATGAACCCGAAACTCGCCCTCAGAAGTGGGGTGATATCGCCATCACACAGATGGTCGCTTCTGTACCTAGTTGCACAGTCTCGGATGTGTAGGATTGTTCGCATGATTTCGGGACTTTCGGTCGGCCTTGCGCTTTGTCCAGTCTGTACCGAACCCTAAACCCGAAACCCTAAACCCGAAGCCCTAAACCCTAAACCCTCAACCTCAAACCCCAAACCCGAAACCCTAAACCCCAAACCCTAAACCCTAAACACCAAATACTGGCCAGGCACAAGTTCGCCTCTGAAAGTCCAGGCTACAGGCGCACCTCCCTGGGCTTGGCATGGTGCAGGGTTTGGGGGTTTTAGGGTTTTTGCTTGGGCTTTTTGGGCCGTTTTGGGTTTTAAGGTTTTTTTTTTTGATTTTTTATGCCTTTTTTTTTTTTTTTTTTGGGGGGGGGGGGGTTAGTTTTTTGTTTCAAATAGGGATTTTAGGAGTTTTTGGTGTGTTTTAAGGGGTTTTTCGCTTGTAGGGCTCGTAGGCCTGTAGGGATTGCAGGGATTGCGGGGCTTTGTAGGATTCGCAGGGTTTGCAGGCTTTGTAGGATTACCCTAAGCCCTAAACCCTAAACCCTAAACCCTAAACCCTAAACCCTAAACCCTAAACCCTAAACCCTAAGCTCGACATTCGCCTGGGTCTGTTCCACTCAGCCGCTCACTCTCCTCTCATCAAGCCTTGCCCGGTTTAGGGTTTAGGGTTTAGGGTTTAGGGTTGAGGGTTGAGGGTTGAGGGTTGAGGGTTTAGGGTCTAAACATTGTCCTGTTAGGGGTCAGCGTAGGGAAAATGCGCAGTAGAGGGTAGAGTACATGAATCCCAAAATGGTTTATGGTTCATATTGCCTTAGTAGGGTATCATAGTAGTAACTGGGCATATGACATGAGCCCTAAAATTGTTTATGGTTCATATTACCTTAGTAGGGAATAATACTTGTAGCAAAGGGTATATGGACACTTCTCTCGGAATTGTGGTCCCCTGATGGGGTCAACGATGAAAGGGGGCCCCTTAATTTTCAGGCACCCGCCAACAATGGGGGGCAGAATTCTGAGAACTGGCCACACGAACCTAAAAGGGTTTATGGATCATATTGCCTTAGTAGGGTATAGGGTATATGACTCTGCTCTTAGCATGTCAGGTACGCAACCTCCTTGCATTGGATGTTCTGCCAGCTGGGCTTTGGCTCTACCAATATTGAGGATGCTTGACTTGAGTTTAGGGTTTAGAGTCTAGGGTTTAGAGTCTAGAGTTTAGGGTTTAGGATTTAGAGTTTAGGGCTGCATTCTTGTTGTGCCCGTTTGCGTTGCTTTCTTACTCAGCGGGGCCTCCTGATGACCGAGACGCAGGCCGAGACTCGAGACGATTGTGGAGCGGATGTTTGGAATCCTGACGGCTTTCATGGCCCTCGTGGTCTTCTCCACAATCCTTGGCGTGCCAGAGCTGCACTAGAGGTTCGGCGTCTGGTCTTGGCCTGTCTTGGGGCCGAAATGACCCTAACAGGGTTTATGGCTCATATACCTTACAAAAGGAGTGAAAGTAGTTATGGGGAAATGACCCCAGTTTTAGGGTTCATGTCGTCCGCAAGAGTGAGGGCGGAGTGATATAGCCCAACGCTTGGCAATCTCCCACTTAGCTCTTGGCGCAGCGTGATGGGCGTGAGCATAGCTTGTGGTCAGGTTATGAGAGCTGATCTGACGTGCTCCGAGTTGCCATGAGTAGTATCACCAGCCTTCCCGCAAGGGGAGGCACCCCAGTGCCAAAGATCCGACATCACGAGTGCCGAAGGTCACGTGCGCGGTCGTGAAAGCATGTGCCTGAGGCCATCACAACCATGACGACGCAGCTCAACAGAGCCGCGGAAAACAAGAAGAACCAGTTTCGCCAGCTGAGGTGCGGATCAGCAAACACCGGACATATGATAGAGGGTCTCATGCAAGCCGTTGGCTGGGTGAGTGACAGGGTCTGCTCCCGTGTAAACCCCCGCAGAGCAGCAAGCTTCACCAGGAAATATCTGATACAGAATCGGATCGATGATGAGCTGGGTCTTCGAATCACGGGCTTCCTGGAGAATGCCTTTGACGTGCGACAGGCGTGAAGAGAGAAAGGGTTTAGGGTTTAGTGGTTAAGGGTTTATGTTCTGGGGTTTAGGGTTAGGGTTCGGGTTTTGGGGCACCTTAGCTCCCGACGGTCTAGCCCTGCAGAGATTTCCCAGAAAGGCGGCTGTTCTGGAGTCGCAAGTGGGGCTCTCAGTGGTCTATCCGATGCGCATTTGACATGCGGAAATGCCTTTGCGTTCAAGGTTCAGGGTTTGGGGGTTTCTTGTTTAGGGCTTCTTGTTTAGGGTTTAGGGTTTGGGGTTTAGGGTTTGGGTTTTACGCCTTTGCGAACTCACCGTTTCCCCATCTCGCCATCTGAGCGTTCGAAGCTCCCCCTTGGTGGAGCTGCCTGATGCCGCTGGCAGCGAAGGCCCGGCCCAGTGAAGCAGGGAGTTAGGGTTTAGGGTTTAGGGTTTAGGGTTTAGGCTTTAGGGTTTAGGGTTTAGGGTTTAGGGTTTAGGGTTTAGGGTTTAGGGTTTAGGGTTTGCTGCTTCAATTAAAATCGGCTTGTTTAGTTCCATGCTTTCCAGCGTCCCCAGCTTCCGGAAGATGCGGAAGGCCTTCCCAAGGCCCAAGATGCTCCAATGTTGCTTTCTCTAAGATCTCCGAGACCTCCAGCAGATGACGCAAGATCAACCTGTTTCGATGTAGGAGGCCCCTTCCAAGTGCATGCAGGGCTTTTCCGGGCAGAAGTCACAAGGCCCGAACCTCCCCTGTGAACTCTTTCCGTTTCATACCTCCCTAAACCCTACACCCTAAGCCCTAAACCCTAAACCCTAAACCCTGAACCCTGAACACTAAACCCTAAACCCTAAACCTTCTGTAACCGTTTCAGAAGACTTAGCACCTACCCTGCCTGCCCACTTCAGCTTCAACTCTGACAGGTGCTGACCAGCTCTTCTCGGCTCTGCGGGTCCCCGAAATTGCAGTGGGGCCTTCGGCCCTAAAATCCTAAACCCTAAACCCTAAACCCTAAACCCTAAACCCTAAACCCTAAACCCTAAACCCTAAACCCTAAACCCTAAACCCTAAACCCTAAACCCTAAACCCTAAACCCTAAACCCTAAACCCTAAACCAGTCTTTCATATATAATATAAATCTTAATGACTTTGCGGGCAAGGTCATATATTTAGCGGGCAAGGTCATATATTTCGTGGGCAAGGTCATATATTTAGCGGGCAAGGTCATATATTTAGCGGGCAAGGTCATATATTTAGAGGGCAAGGTCATTTTTTATATATTTAGCGGGCAAGGTCATACGTTTAGCGGGCAAGGTCATATATTTAGCGGGCAAGGTCATATATTTAGCGGGCAAGGTCATATATTTAGTGGGCAAGGTCATATATTTAGCGGGCAAGGTCATATATTTAGAGGGCAAGGTCATATATTTAGCGGGCAAGGTCATATATTTAGTGGGCAAGGCCCCCCCCCGCCCCCCCCCCCCCCCCCAACCCTCCCCCCCCCCCCCCCCTCCCCCAGCCCCCCCCACCCCCCGCCCACCCCTCCCCCACCCCCACCACCCCCACCCCCACCACCCCCACCCCACACCTCCACCCCCCCACCACCCCCCCCTCGCCCCCCCTCCCCCCTCAACCCCCCTCGACAAGGTGGATCAAAGGGTGGGGTGGGGAAGCCCGCTTGGCCTGTGCCCTGATCTCATGGGCGGCCCCGGATGACCGCCCCTGATGAAACTCAAGATGGCTTCCAAAGAATAAGTTTCTGAATGACCGCGCCTGTTTTTGAGGCCCCTGAAGCCCCTCAAAAGAGTCAAGAGACTCAAGATGGCTTCCAAAGAATAAGTTCTCGAATGACCGCGCCTGTTTTTGAGGCCCCTGAAGCCTCTCAATCGATTCAAGAAACTCAAGATGGCTTCCAAATGTGATAAACAGATCCATTCTGTTGACCACGTTTGGTTTTCTTGTCCGCTTGAAACAGAAACGTGTGGTTAACAAATCCATTCTGTTGACCACGTTTGGTTTTCTTGTCACGAAAACTAGCTCTGTGGAGCTGGCGGGAGTTGTCGTTTGCCCATGCACTGGTATTCACCTTGTTAAGAAGCTTCCAGGGAAAAAAAGGGTTCCACACCTTAACAGGTCCGAAACCCAAGACTTAAGGTGGGGGTTGGGGGGGGGGGGGGGGCCCCCCCCCCCCCTCACCTCACCATGAAGCATTTTCGAAGGATAAGGTGCCGGCCCCCCCCCCCCCCCCCCTCTCCTTTAAGGTGGTTGCGCGTGGGATAAGGTAGGGGGGGGGGGCCCCCCCCCCTACCACCTTCAGGTCCCCCCCCCCCCCCCCCCCCCCCCCACAAGGTCCCCCCCCACCCCCCCCAAGGTCCTCCCCCGCCCCGCACAGTCACCATGCTCTGAAGGTCTGTGGTACTTTGCAGAGGTCGTACTGAACAGAGCATCCCTGTACCTAAACTTCGTTTGCGACACGGGGTTCCAGCGGGGGAAGCAAGCGGGCTGAAGGAGTTTAGGGCTTCAGATTTCGAGTTTAGGGGTCTTTGATCTTACCTGACTAACCGGTTGAGCCATGTGCCTGAAATACGGAAAAAGCTGCGCCGGCGGCTCCAAGTCCTGCCGACTCGCTGCCTGCCACCCCCCTGTGGTGACTGGCTTTCGTAGCCCCTTCTCAAGTCCGCTTGAAACAGAAACATGTGGTTAACTAATCCATTCTGGTGACCACGTTTGGTTTTCTTGTCCGCTCGAAACAGAAACATGTGGTTAACAAGTCCATTCTGTTGACCACGTGCCTAGAGAAGAAGGAGGTTGGATATTTTTCCTAATGTTGTTGAAAACGTGCCTGACTTGGGTAGGTAAAACTCTTTGGATTAGGAAGAAAACCTTTTATTTGCTTAATGTTATGGGATTCTTTGGGCGGGTGGGTTTTTTTCCGTTGCCTGAACACACTGCAGGCCCAGCAAATGCTCGAACTTGAGATGCTGAACCCTAAACCCTAAACCCTAAACCCTAAACCCTAAACCCTAAACCCTAAACCCTAAACCCTAAACCCTAAACCCTAAACCTAAACCCTAAACCCTAAAGCTTCCGCGTGCGCGGGTGTCCGTGCGTACGTGGCGCGCTTTTTGGCGTCTCCGAGGTGGAGCTCCTGGGGTTCTTGTCCAAACCCCTTACGGCCGAACTCCAGTGCCTTGACGGCATTAGGGTTTAGGGTTTGGGGTTCAGGGTTTAGGTGTTAGGGTTTAGGGTTTATCGGCCTTTGCTTAGCATCAACAGTCATGTGTCTCGAAGCCTCAATCCGGTGAGCCCCCGTGTGTCATCTTCCTGTTTCTCCCTCTTTGCAGAGGTATGCCAAGTACGAGCGCTGCTTGAAGGACCGTGAACTGAAGGTAGAAATCGTGTCATCCTTGGGCAGCAAATGATCCCCAAGATTGGGGTCGTTTGCCCTTCACTACTACAATTCCTAGTAAGGTATATGAACCATAAACCCTTTTAGGGCCAAGGATATTTGCAGCCGGGCCGTAGACTTGGCACGGAAGGAGCTGATCATCGTCAAGCAGCACAGCAAACCGGATGCCTACGACTTCACCACCTTGCAGGCACCAAACCCTAAACCCTAAACCCTAAACCCTAAACCCTACACCCTAAACCCTAAACCCTAAACCCTAAACCCTAAACCCTAAACCCTAAACCCTAAACCCTAAACCCTAAACCCTAAACCCTAAAACCCTACACCCTAAACCCTAAACCCTAAACCCTAAAAGCTGGCTGTAGGTGTCATATTGCATTTGCAGGATCGAGCTCTCATATCTCGCACAGCAGCATGGTCCCCAAAGATTAGTTTACAAAAGCGAGGCAAAAGTCTCGGGTCGACTTAGGGTACCTGGATTTTGGGTTTTGAGAGACTTCGGGTTTAGGGTTTAGGGTTTAGGGTTTCGAAGGCCTGCAAGTCCGGGTGCGGGGTCTGGAGATCTCGGGCCAAATGAGGGTTTTGGGGGTTTAGGATGTTTAGCGTTTTAAGGGTTTTAGGGTCTTAGGGTTTTAGGGTCTTAGGGTGTGAGGGTTTTGGGGTTTGAGGGTTTGAGGGTTTTAGGCGTTTAGGATATTCAGGTTTTGAGGGGTTTTGGATTTTTAGCGTTTTAGGGTTTTAGGGCTTTAGGATTCTCATGGTTTTAGGGGTTTTTGGGCTTTATAGGGTTTTGGGGTCTTAGGAGGTTTTAGGGTTTTTCGGGTTTTTGGGGTTTTAGGGTTTTAGGGTGGAGGCCCCATTCGAGTGAAGGGCTCGAGTGTGTCTCCGGCAGTTTGCTGAAGGGTTTGTCTCCGGCAGTTTGCTAAAGGGTTTAGGGTTTAGGGTTTAGGGTTTAGGGTTTAAGGTTTAGGGTTCAGGGCGGTTTTCCCCAACTATGCTCCGCCCCAAGAGTGCTGCGACCCTTCAAGTTCGAGCCAACGACGTGTTCGATAGAAATCTAGAAGCCGAGGCTCCACTTTCTGTGCATCGTTTGCACAGCTAGTGCTCGGGATGCAAGAAAGCCCAGCAAATCGATGGCGGCACTAAAGGGCGCGATGACTCGCACCGACGAGTCTCTACTTTCGGAAACACTCTTTTGGCCCAAACTCCGAAAGATGTTTCCGCAGGCTATAATAAAACAAAAGCTACGTGACCACACCTGGGCTCGATATGAGCTCTCTATTACGGCCTCTCGCGCCCCCCCCCCCCCCCCCCCCCCCCCCCCCCCCCCCCCCCCCCCCCCCCCCCCCCCCCCCCCCCCCACCCCGCCCCCCCCGCCCACCCCCTTCCGAACCGGCCGGCCCGGCTGCCGAGGCGGCGCGCGCAAGCGTTTACAATTAAAAGCTCCTACAAAAAGGGTGCTTCTCAGATGTGAGAGAAGTCGAAGTGGACGTGCCGGAGCTCGTGTTTCCCCTCAAACCATCCTTGGTCCGGGCAGACAAGGAGCATGAACATGGTTTAGGGTTTAGGGTTTTATGGTTTAGGGGATAGGGCATAGGACGGTTCGTGATGCTTGAGCCACACATGAGTCCCGACCAGATTATGAAGAATCTGGCGAACGATGGGCTGACTCATCGCAACTTCGCGCCAACCAGATGTGCGTGTTCAGCAAGTAGCCAGCGTTTGCCATAATTTCGTCTGTCAATGCAACTTGCATTTCTGTAACGTGCAGGCACGCTGTAGCACAAATGGATCGGTGTTAGATGCTGGAGGCATGAGGGATTCGGGGGAGTGTGTTGACAAAGCAACTGAGACACAGAAGCATAAACCCTAAACCCTAAACCCTAAACCCTAAACTCTAAACCCTAAACCCTAAACCCTAAACCCTAAACCCTAAACCCTAAACCCTAAACCCTAAACCCTAAACCCTAAACCCTAAACCTAAACCCTAAACCCTAAACCCTAAACCCTAAGCCCTAAGCCCTAAGCCCTAAGCCCTAAGCCCTAAAGCATGTTGCATCTGCTCCTATAAGGCACCTTTGCGCCAGCAGACACCGTTTTCGAAGCCGAGACGATGGCCTCACACGCCTACTTCATGACGGCAGGCTCGCGGGCAAGAATGTGGTCTTAGGGTTTAGGGTTTAGGGTTTAGGGTTTAGGGTTTAGGGTGACCAGAGTTTTAGGAAGTTGCGTGAAATGGACAGCAGCATGCAAGGCTCTCTCAAGTACGTTCTCCACGGCGAGGAGGCGAGTTGCGCCAAAGCCCCTCTAAAGCCTGAACCCTCAACCCTCAACCCTCAACCCTCAACCCTAAACCCTCAACCCTAAACCCTAAACCCTCAACCCTCAACCCTCAACCCTAAACCCTAATCCCTGCTTGGCCAGGCCAAGCTCAGCGAGAGTTGGTGGTGCCTGGGTTGGCAGTTTGGCTGTCTTCCACACTTCCTGCGTGCATGCCTTGATCACAAGTATTCCCCCGGGTTCTTCGTCCCCCTGGTTCTTAGTAGGGAATGAGGGAATTAGGGTCCTATATGATCCCTTAAAGGGTATATATATATATATATAGGGCCCTAATTCCCTCATTCCCTACTAAGAGCCAGGGGAAAGAGGTACCCGATATTGTTAATCCCTTCACAGGTTTTTATAGGACCCCATTTCCCTCATTCCCTACTAAGAAGCAGCCAGTCATGAGAAGCGGCTGCCGTCCCTGAAACCCTAAACCCTAAACCCTAAACCCTGAACCCTGAACCCTGAACCCTGAACCCTGAACCCTGAACCCTGAACCCTGAACCCTGAACCCTGAACCCTGAACCCTGAACCCTATGAGGCTTGTGGAGATGTGCATGTGGATACACTGGACTCACCTTGGTGAGATGAAAACGGAGGATGCCACTGGAATGGTGTTGCTCGAGGCTGTCTGCAGGGGCTGCAGGGAGTCACGAGTTTAGAGTTTTGTGTGTAGGGTTTAGGGTGTAGGGTGTAGGGTGTAGGGTTTAGGGTTCAGGGTTTTTTTTAGGGTCTAGGGTTGAGGGCAACACCTGGAATCTCCAACATCAACCCTTTCCTTGAAGCCCGCCGGTGAGTTCACATTACCATTCAAGCGAAGTTCCTCCACAGGCCGTGGCGTGCATCAGCGGGTTGAGCAGCCTACGCTCTGTACAAACCTTCCCCCCCAAGCCCTAGAAAGTAATACTACTTATAATAGGAATAGCAATAGCAATCATAATTGTAGTAGTATTAGTAATCATACTAGGAATACTAGTAGTAATAGTAATAGTAGAAGTAAGAGTATTAGTATTAGTAATCATAATAGGAATACTCGTAATTAGTAATAGTAATAGTACAAGTAGTAGTATTAGTAAATCATAATTGGAATACTAGTAGTAATAGTAAGAGTAGAAGCAGTAGTAGCATCGGAGAGTCACTGTTTGCTTTGTGATGCCGCAGGCTGATCGCTTCTCCTCGCTTGTGCGGGTTTCGCCGCGCTTTGGCGATCAAATTCCAGGGTTTAGGGTTTAGGGTTTAGGGTTTAGGGTTTAGGGTCATCATATGATTAGTATCAATTTCTTGTTCATATTCGGTGTTCAGATTATCCGAACTATTAAAGGAGATTAACATTCAAAAACATCATGCCATACTGAACAATATGACGGTTAAGAACATGAAGAACTCTTAAATTTCAAGCAGAACGAAGATCAAGAGTGTCAAGAGTATGGAGTAACCCTAAGAATATCGGTGGTCTGACGAAAATGGGAAATATTGGGATGTTCCCCCCGTATACTAGCAGTCCCTCATAGGGATTATAATAGGGGGTACTATAATCCCTCTTAGGGACTGTTCGTATAAGGGGGAACATCCCAAATTGCGAGTATCAAGACTATTCATGGCCACAGCCGCCTCCGTTCGGGCTTCGGCAGACTTCCTGGTCCGGCAGGTTGATGAGGCTTCTGAAGTCGTTCTGGGACGGTGGGTCCAGACCTGGGTTTCGGGTTTCGGGTTTAGGGTTAGGGTGTAGGGTGTAGGGGTGTAGGGGTGTAGGGTGTAGGGTTTAGGGTTTAGCGTTTAGGGTTTAGCGTTTAGGGTTTAGGGTTGAGGGTTTAGGGCAGGCAAAGTTGCACGATTGCTCCTGGCCTGTCTGCCCAATGAACTGGGTCAGGAATGGCCAGGCCACTGGGCGAGCAGTCGCGTTGCAAGTGGTGGATGCTATGAGACTCGCATGCAGCAGGGTTTAGGGTTTAGGATTCAGGGTTTAGGGTTTAGGGTCCACATGCAGTCCACGCCAGCTTCCTAGCGACAGCTGAACTCCCTGGCCAAGTTCATCAGCTCTTGTGAAGTGTGTTGCATAGCACAGCGCAGTTTTTGCAAGAGGCAGGCTGCGTTCTAAGGAACATGATGGAAGTTCTGACGGACCTCTGGCAATGTCCTGTCCAGTATGTGTCCGAGTCCTCACCAGGATACCTGCCTGCATTGCATGGGATTGGCGGTACTCAACACCGGGTGACTCTGTCCAACCATCTATCCGAAGGCAATCATAGCGGCCGTAGATGTATGTCACATAGTAGATGCGGCGGGAATGTGTCCTTTTACTTTGACAGAAGCATTTGGATGCTGCCGGATACGGGATGTCCCCAATTTTGAGAGGCCACTGCAACCTGAGACCACCTCAAATTCTGTGCATTTCTGCGCAGGCCATTCGGAAGGTCGGCGATTCTTCAGGAAGCTGCCACTTAGTGACACTCAGTGAGGAGATTCCTTTCCTGTATTTCCAAGTAGAGGAAGTACCAAAATCGTGCGAGTCAAGTTGTGCCACCTTCTCTGCAGGGTACCCGAATGTACGCGACCTATTTCATCTTTGAGCCAGTGTTGGCGACGTCTGGGCAGTGACGTATTGGCACATGAACCAAGATGCGTTTGCTTGAGATCGCAGATCGCGAGTTTGTTACATGAAGTCATCATGAAGTGAGGCTGAGGCATCAATCCCACAAGCCCGCAACAAAATCCCTAAAACAGGCTGCTTGGGAAAGCACCTGCAAAAATCAGCATATAATCATGAGTGCGCGCAAAAGTTTATTCATGGACAAGCGTGTTCCTTGACACCTCTCCATAAGGTTGTTCGTGTCCATCTGAATCGAAAAGCAAGCCCTACACCTCCCTGCGCCATAAAGCTTCACCATGAAAACTGGGGCTTGTGCACATGGGAAATGAGCTTCGCAACACACTGACAGCACGCCCATGTTTCTGAGGGGGCTGGTACAATGTCATGTATCGCACCTAGGCCAGATTGGGCTCCTCCAAACCCCGAACCCTAAACCTGATCCACCATGCATGCCGCGGCTTTGACGCGAGACTTCACGCACACCTGCCGTGTGTGTGTGTGTGTGTGTGTGTGTGTCTGCGCTGATGAACTTACATACTTGCAACCTGGGTGTTGTTGCAAATTGTGGTCCGTTGCTGCGTGCCCTAGTTCTAAGCCTCCGTACACAGGAGCCGGACCCCAAAAGGGACCACAATGCAAAGCCCAACCCTAAACCCTAAACCCTAAACCCTAAACCCCAAATATGCGCTTTTTCGGTGATTACTTGGCTGCCTCTTGGGGGGAACCTTGGGGGGCAACTCAGGTTGTCGGCGGATCTTGCGGCTGTGGTTCCAACAAAATGAGGGTTTAGGGTTTAGGGTTTAGGGTTTAGGGTTTAGGGTTTAGGGTTTAGGGTTTAGGGTTTAGGGTCTTCTGTGTGCTTGCTGTCTTTTCTTAAGCGGTTGTGACTTGTGCCAAGTCGTAGCAAGCATACACATGAAGCAACGGAGAGTGTTAGCAGGGTATGGATGTTTCCCCTATTGCACCCCTTCCCATTCTAGTCCCCCAAAACGTTGCCCCGGTTTCATATTAGTGTATTTCTTTCATCTATTTCGCTAAACCCTAGACCCTAAGCCCTAAGCCCTAAGCCCTAAACCCTATAAACCCTAAACCCTAAACCCCAAATTAACCCTAAACCCTAAGCCCTAGGCGCCTGCGCCAGTTTTTTATGTGGTAGTGGCGTTGATGGGAGATCAGGGTCGGCAGATCGGGCGCATCCTCAAGTCTCGGGGTTTAGGGTTTCGGGTTTGGGGTTTGGGGTTTAGGGTTTAGGGTTTAGGGTTTAGGGTTTAGAAGAGTTTAGGGCCTGTTTGTAAGGAGCTGATCACCGACATCAAGTCAACATGTTGACGGATAGTATGCTTGCTGTGCTTCTCGGTTGGCAGGCGCTCTTGCGCCCCGACATCTCCTTCGATGTCTCAATGTTTTAACAACATAGGTGCTGGGTGGCTCTAAACCCTAAACCCTAAACCCTAAACCCTAAACCCTAAACCCTAAACCCTAAACCCTAAACCCTAAACCCTAAACCCTAAACCCTAAACCCTAAACCCTAAACCCTAAACCCTACCTAAGACAAGTCTTCCCGGTCTTCCCCGCCCTGGTCGGATGTCCAGGTTTTGGGTTCGCACCACCAAAACGAACGTCGATCTAAAGGAAGCTCGCTGTGACCCGCACAGCATTCACACTACATTCCCTCTTGAGAATATGTGTATATGTATATATGTGTGTATGCATGATAATATATGTATATATATATATATATGTAATTATATACATATATATATATATATGCTGTATCACAATCTACTATAAAATAACACGTGCCTCTGCGACTGATACGCGATGGCACCTGCGAAAGGCAGTTGCTTCTTTCGGTTCGCGAGAGTGCTTCTGTAAACCAGGTTCTGTCATGAGATGCCACTAGCTTCCAGGCTCTCAAAGCAACTTAGAGTCCAAACTCGGGTTTAGGGGTTTAGGGGTTTAGGGGTTTAGGGGTTTAGGGGTTTAGGGGGTTTAGGGGTTTAGGGGTTTAGGGGTTTAGGGGTTTAGGGACTCGTATGCCCTGTTCCGGACCCACATCCTTGGTCTTCAGAAAGGTCTGCAGGGTTGGGAAATTTGGGTTTCAGACCCCCCTTGAACATTAAGGACCCTATAAGCCTAGTGGCCGAGCGTCTGCCGTGCTTTTTTGCCACGGCTCCCTTTCGGGTTTAGGGTTTGGGGTTTAGGGTTTAGGATTTAGGGTTGTGGGTCTCGAAAGTTCCGAGGTTCGAGGCTTGAAAGTTGGGCTGAGAGCAGGCACCCGCCCCTTCGCGGGTCCGCGAAAGTTCTGGAATGAAGGAGTTTAGATCGACCGATTGCGTCCGCGATGTGTCATTTTGCATGCTGAGTGTCTCGCACAAAGTCTTTAAAGCACTGCTCCACCTCCTGGCAGCTGAAGGCTGTCAGTGGACGTGTGTGTGATGAATCGACTCAACTTTTTTAATGTGAGGTATTGGGCCGCATCCCATGTGGCAGGGCAGCACATTCGTGCATTCTGCGTTGTGGCACTTGGCCACCGCTCTGTTAACAGCACTTTCCGCGGCTAGCACTGAGTGTGCGACGCAGAGCTGCGGCAATACAGAACTTGAGTGCTGAAGATATACCTATTTGTTATACGTTATATTCTATATAGACTTCTCATATGTATATACATGTATACACATGTTATGTAATAAACTGTGTTATATCCTACATCTAGTGTAATTAGCGATTGTACCCGAAGCAGCTTACTTTTTGAAGTTGTTGGGTGCCGCGAAGCCTGCAAACCCTCCACCGCGTCTGCCTCTCAGAGGCTGTTCGAGTGGCGAGTTGCGAGTTTCTGACTGAGTTCCCAAATATCTGGGACTGAATCGGACTGGCGCCTGAAGACTGAAGCCGATCAAGGCCAAACTGTTCTGCTCACGTTTGCGTCCGCAGATCCGAGTCTCTCAGCGGGCCCTTGAGACCTTGAAGACTAGAAGAACCCTAAAAGGGCTTGTGGTTCATATACCTTACTAGAGGAAGTATGGTCGTCAGGGTACATGACCCCCTTCCCCAAAGGGTTGGTAGCTCCTAAACCTAAACCCTAAACCCTAAACCCTAAACCCTAAACCCTAAACCCTAAACCCTAAACCCTAAACCCTATTTTTAGGGTTCAAGGGCTCCCCAAGGGTTGGTAGCTGACTCGAACGCCGAGGTTTTCACCTTCAGGCTGAGCTGGCCCAAGGACCGTGAGTGTGCCGCTAGGTGGGTTCTCTCATGTCTGGGGTGTTGAGGGATTTGTTAATGGGAGTTTAGGGGCACCCTTAGGCTTTGTGGGTTTAGGGTTTAGGGTTTAGGGTTTAGGGTTTAGGGTTTAGGGTTTAGGGTTTAGGGTTTAGGGCTCCATTTCAGGACGGGCTGGTTGATCAGATCTGGCGTCAGACCAGCAACCCTGTGACGGAGCAGAGTGGCACCTCACACTTGGCAATTTGTGGGTGGAGTTTGGGGGGAGTTCGGGGAGTTTTGGGGAGTCTTGGGGAGTTTGGGGGAGTCTTGGGGAATTTGGGGGAGTTTGGGGAGTTTGGGAAATTTGGGGGAGTTCGGGGAGTTTTGAGGGAGTCTTGGGGAATTTGGGGAGCGAGTTTGGGGGAGTTTGGGGGATTGGAGGCTCGGAGTACTCTGTTCAGTTCAGTTCAGTTCTGCATGCAGGCTCAACGTCAACTAGGTAGCCCTAAACCCCCCTAAACTCTAAACTCTAAACTAACTCTAAACACCTAAACCCCTGAACGCCTTAAGCCCTTAAGCCCTTAAACCTTTTTGACCCTTAAACCCTTAGCCCACTGAAACCCCCCGCGAGCTGCCAAAGGCCGCGTGGATGGCTACCAATCTGTCGAAGCGCCGCATACGTCCTACGGATGCTCGGCGGTACAAGAGCTCAGTTCTCCAAATATGTGGCCCCTTTTGGGGTATCCAAAATAAGAGGCGCCGCCTTCGAATAAGGACCCCAAAAGAAACCATAGATTTTAGAGAAGTGACCACAAGAAGCAAGCTAGAGATCATCTTGGGGTGGGTTTGGGGTTTAGAATTTACCTGGGACCCTCTTTACCTGCCGTTTTATGGGTCATACATATTAATTCGGGGTAGCTACTGCTTAACTGTAGGAACGTAGAGTCGCAGGTAGAGGGTTTTGGGATCATGGCTCCATTCCTTTGTAGCTCTGAAAGCCGATTTCCCTACCAAGAGCGGAACCAGAGTCCTTGTGGCGTGAGTGGCTTCCACCCGCTGCTTGGGTTCCTCACGCTAAACCCTAAACCCTAAACCCTAAACCCTAAACCTTAAACCCTAAACCCTCAAAACCCTTGTTGCTCCGGAGCCTGCCGCAAGAGCCGCGTCTTAGGGCCGATTAGGGTTTAGGGTTTAGGGTTTAGGGTTTAGGGTTTAGGGTTTAGGGTTTAGGGTTTAGGGTTTAGGGTTTAGGGTATAGGGTTTAGCCTTGCCCAAGGATGGGGTGGCCTCCGTTTTGGCAAGGGTGCGGCGCTCCTCGACGGCTCGGCGATGATGTCGGCCAGCCACACGCCCCTGGGCCAAGTTGACTGGCGTTTGGCAGTCACTGCCGTACTAGTAAGGCAGAGGAGCTGAATATGTAGGTTGCGTCAGTTCATGCAGATGCGGCAGCTAGAAACGGCACAAAGACGTGTCCATAATCCAATATCCCTCTCTCTATCTCCCTCTATCTCTCTCTAGCTCTCTCTCTGTCTCTCTATCTCTCTCTATCTCTCTCGCTTTTGCTCTCTCTCTCTCTCTGGTTTTTGCTCTCTTTCTCTCTATCTCTCCTTCTTTCTCTCCCTTTCTCTCTTTCTCTATTCTCTGTGCATCTATGTATCTGCTCGATGCAGTCCGTATATATGTATATATATATATATATGTATATGTATGTGTATGTTCGTGTTTTTTTTGCTGTTGGCTCCTATTTCCTAAGCCCCAGACCTGACTCTTTAAGCTTTCGAACCCCTAGATCCCAAAACTTCCTAAGCTCCATAGGGTGCCGGTTGGGGTTTAGGGTTTAGGGTCTAGGGTTTAGGGCCAGGGTTAAGGGTGTAGGGTGTTAGAGCTGCTGGAGCAAGGAACTATGCGGTTGGGCTTGTGGAGGCATCGGGAAGCGCAATTCCAGGACCCGCGTGGGGGAAGTTTCCAAAGCACTTGTCCCCAAGCCACGCTGCGACATAAAGGTTCAGGGTTTTGGTGTGTAGGGTTTAGGGTTAATGGTTTACAGGGTTTAGGGTTCAGGATTTAGGGTGCAAGGTTTGAGGAGTAGGGTAGCTTAAAGTTGAAGCGTTCCAACTCTGGTGTGTGTGTGTGTACTGCCAGGCAGCCCAGATGTAGTATCAGAGGCTGCGTCGGCACATGTATAGACAGCTACGTACACGCAACATACGCGTACATGGGCAGAAGCAACGTCTACGTGTATTTCTATGTCGACATGCATATGTGCGCGGCCCAGAAGGCCTGAACTCCAAACCCCTATAAACCCGAAACTCCAAACCCTCAACCCTAAACCCTGAACCCTAAACCCTACACCCTAAGCCCTAAACCCTAAACCCTAAACTTAGGCCCTAAACCCCAAACCCTAAACCTAGAAGCGGCACGGTCCTCCTGAAGACTTAAGTCGGGCGAGGCGCCTTTTCTGCCTGCAGCTTGTCCTTGTTGTCCTGAATCCAAAGAGCTGGGGGTCAGCAGCCCTTTACTCATCAGCTCATAGTTGGGAATCCGGGAATAAGGTACCATATGTTCCTTTATATGTACCCTGCTTAAAGAGGGAATAACGGGTTTAGGGCTTAGGGTTTACATAGGGGGTTTAGGCTTCAAAGTTGTTTCAGCAAAGTGGCGAGGCTGGAAGCGCCCTGCATGATACCGCAACCCGCACTTGGGACCCGAAGCCCAAAACCCTCAACACCCCGAATTAAACCCTAAACCCTCAACACCCTAAACCCTAAACCGCTCAAATCCCGGAACCCTAAGCCACGGTTTAGGGTTTAGGGTTTAGGGCTTAGGGTTTAGGGTTTAGGGTAACCCTAGCCCTAAAGCACTGAGCCGTAAAATCCCTAAACCCCCACGATGGTGAGCGCGGACCGGCAGGCCCTGGCGAAGCGGTGCAGCAGGTGGAGCTTTATGATTCTCGGCCTGGCTAGGGGTTTAGGGTTTCGGGTTTAGGGTTTCGGGTTGAGGGTTTAGGGTGCAGGGTTTAGGGTTTAGGGTTTGAATAAGGGACTAAAGGAGGGACCCTTATAAGGGACCAGATAAGGTGTATATAGGGGTTGTATAGGGGAATGAGATCAAGGGTCCCTTCTAGGGGTCCCTCCTTATAGCCCTCAATTGAAGGGCTCTTTGGCTTTCAGAAGGCACGTTGGCACCGTGCTGAGCTGAAGAGGCGAGGAGATATTTGAATGTTCTTCAACCCTCATCTCTGAAATTGCACAAACCCCTATCAGCGTTATGAGCCCTATGAGCCCAAGAAGCCCTGCAAGCCCCATAGGTCACCTAGAAGACCCCTGCAGAATCTTCTAACCCCCCAGGGAAATAGAGAGACAATCAGACACTTGACCCAAAACCGCCCCCCACAACCACCCCAAACCCTCCGCACTCCCGACAAACCCTAACAAAAGCCGTAGACATCCTGTAAGAAGCCCTACAACGCCACAAAGCAACCTGCAAAAGCACTTTCCTAACCCCAAATCCCCAAACCCAAACCCCAAACCCGAAACCCCAAACCCCTAAACCCTAAGCCCTAAAACCCCAAACCCCAAACCCCAAACTCCAAACCCCAAACCCCAAACCCCAAACCCCAAACCCTAAACTCCAAACCGGACACCTTAGAAAGCCCAGGTTCAGAAGTTCAAAGACCTGGAGATGCCATCGGAGGCGAGCCGTGGTTCGGAGGCGCAGGGCTTGGGCTTTTTGTAGGAGTCCACGGCGGGGTTGTTTGGGGGGTTTGGGGGGGCTTGGAGGGTTTAGGGCTGAAGGTTTAGGGTTTGGGGCGCCGGGCTTTAGGGTGTAGGGTTGAGGGTTGAGCGCGTTGCCCTCACATTTCTTACAGTGCCCACAGGCCCTCATTGCAGCACCTGGTGCCCTGGTAGAGCGCTCCGACGACTCAGCGGAAAGGCAAGTTACCGTACTTAACGGGAACTGTGCAGAACCTCACTAGTGTAGCTTGGGGGAGGTGCGCAACAGTTGACAGCTAAACCCTAAAGTCTAAACCCTAAACCCTGAACCCGAAACCCTAAACCCTAAACTCCAAACCCCAAACCCTAAACCCTAAACCCAAAACCCCAAACCCAAAGCCGTAAACATTGAATTGACGCAGGTGCAAGAGCTCCATGGGCAGTGCCGCATGCTGCCTCCACTACGCCCCGGCACTTAGTGAGCATGCTTGCTGCTGTTTAGGGCTTAGGAGGGTTTAGGGTTTAGGGTTTAGGGTCTAGGGTTTGGGGTTTAGGGTTTAGGGCGTGCAGGGGCTGCCACAATCCACCGGCCGTCTGTTGCTGCATCTGTCATCACAAGCAAACATCTGAAGAGCCAGACAAGAGAACCTTCCTGTATACCCTCAACCCTGAACCCCTACACCCCTAAACCCCAAACCCCTCAACACCAAACCCCCTAAACCCCTAAACCCCTTAGCCCTGAACCCCCAAACCCCCAAACCCCCAAACCCCCAAACCCCCAAACCCCCAAACCCCCAAACCCCCAAACCCCCAAACCCCCAAACCCCCAAACCCCAAATCCTAAACCCGAAGCCCTAAACCCCAGAATATCTCCAACGAAAGAGCTCAGCCCTAAACACTAAACCCTAAACCCTCAACCCTAAACCCTAAAACCCAAACCCTAAACCCTAAACCCTATGAAAAGAGCTCAGGTGCGGATGCGCCCGTGGCGGAGCTCGTCCTTGAGTCGATGGAGCCGTGGCTTTTGCTGCAGTCGGCAGAGACATCGACACAGCGCACAACAGAGTTCAGGGTTTGGGGTTTAGGGTTTAGGGGTTGGGGTTTCCTGATTGTGTCATTTTGGTAGCATAGCTTTGGGTTATTTATTATTGCCAGGTAGTACTGTTGGGCACTACTGTTAGCAGCTGGTGTGATGAAGCGAACCATTCGCATTACTACTGTCGATTGGCCTGCTCTTGGAGACAAATTTCGCGAATTCCGCTGATCATAAAGCAAGTGCAAAGGGAAGGGGGCGGGGGAGGCATAACGCCTCAAATGGGCTCAAATCTGCCCTTTATCAGCTTGGGCCCTTAACACGTAAACACTAAAGCCTAAAGCCTAAAGCCTCAAAAAAACCTAGCCCCAAACCCTGCACCCTAAAAACCTGAACCCTAAACCCTAAACCCCAAACCCCAAACCCTAAACCCTAAACCCTAAACCCTCGAGGTGGTACGACGACTGCGCCTGCCTCTGCTCGCAGACAGCCGGCTGCCGCTCTTTGTTGTACCGCGAATCCACAGGCGCCTCCGAAGCTTCGGTACTTTTTTGGGGGGTTTAGGGTTTAGGGTTTAGGGTTTAATTAGGGTTTAGGGTTTAGGGTTTAGGGTTTAGGGTTTAGGGATAGGGTGTTCGGCTGTTGAGGTTTAGGGTGAGAGTGTGAAAGGAACTTCGGGTTATAGGGTTTAGGGTTTTAGGTTTAGGGTCTAGGGTTTAGGATGTTGTGGTGCTAAGGGTGTTAGATTTTAGGGGTTAGGGTTTAGGGTTAGAGGGTTTGAGGGAATTTAGCGGTTTAGGGTCTAAGGTTCTGGGGTTCAGGGCTGATGGTTTAAGGTCACAAAGATATGGCTTCGGGCGAAGGGCATGCATGGCTTAGCCCCTAAACCCTAAACCCTAAACCCTAAACCCTAAACCCTAAACCCTAAACCTGAGAAGCAGGCGAGTGCTTCCTCCTGGCGCGGCCCTGGAAGAATGACTACATGCCACCCGAGACAGGTGCCACTCTTGCCCACAGATTCCTTCTCCTTCTGTTCGAAACCCTAAACCCTAAACCCTAAACCCTAAACCCTAAACCCTAAACCCTAAACCCTAAACCCTAAGCCCTAAAAACTAGACCCTCAAGAAGAGAGCCAGAGAAGAGAAGTTCTGCACCATCGCTGAGAAGCCAATTGTAGCCGGCATTCAGCACTCTCTCTGCCAGTATGGGTACGTGGCATCAGCAGCGGAGCCCCCTTGCCCCCACCCCCTGTCCCTTTTCCCCTACCCCCTGCCCCTACCCCCCTTACCTGAGCCCGAAGATGCTCTGCTTGTTGTGACGGTTGCGGCCTTTGTCGGATGCACACCGAACTGGCAGGTGACGACATCGTTGCCGCGACCAAGTTGTGTGGTGAAGCTCAGTGCCCCTTTCGCCCCCGAGATGCATTGACGGTGGTCTCGAACGAGGGGTTTAGGGTTTGGGGCCGGGGTTCCGGGTTTAGGGTTTAGGGTTTCTGGTTTCGGGTTTAGTGTGCATGACGTGCATGACAACAGAGGGCATGTGTAGGCAAGGGTTGGTGATAATATGACCTCTTCCTTCAATTCCGGCAATCTCGTGAGCCGCAGCCGAAGTCCAGGGGTTGGTCTCTGCCAAGCTTGTCAACCCTACAAACCCAGTAAACCCCACAAACCCTACAACTCCTCTACAACTCCTCTAAAGCCTGCAAACCCTATAAACCCTACAAACCCTACAAAACCCTCATCTTGACCCCCTAAACCCTACAAAACCCTATAACCCCTAGTTACATACCCGACAAACCCAACCTCTGACCCCCAATGGGAGGCCCTATAAATCCTATAAACCCTTTACACCCCATAAACCCGAGAAACCCTATAAACCTATAAACCCTGATTTCAAGCCCTAAACCCTAAACAGCCTAGCTATAAACCCTACAAACCCAACCTCTGACCCCCCAGACCCTCTAAACCCTCCAGACCCTAATCTTCAACCCTGAACCCTATAAAGCCTAGCTATAAAACCTACAAACTCCATAAACCCTCAACCCTAAACCCTCAACCCTATAAAGCCTGGCTATAAAACCTACAAACCCTAAAACCCTAAAACCTACAAACCCCAAAACCCCAAAACCCCAAAACCCTAAAACCCTAAAACCCTAAAACCCTAAAACCCTAAAACCCTAAAACCCTAAAACCCTAAACCCCTAAAACCCTAAACCCCTAAAACCCTAAACCCCTCAAACCCTAAAACCCTAAAACCCTAAAACCCCTAAAACCCTAAAACCCTCAAACCCCTAAAACCCCTAAAACCCTAAAACCCCCAAAAGCAAGGCTACTTCATGCTGGATGTGGAGAAGGCGACGGATGCCGAGGAGGCCGCGTGGAAGCTGGCGGAGCTTGAGCTGAGGGGCCGCTTCGGCAAGATCGCGCCGCGGCCCGCAGTACAAGTTCGGACTGGGGTTTAGGGTGTAGGGTTTAGGGTGTAGGGTTTAGGGGTTTGGGGTTTGGGGTTTAGGGTTTAGGGTTTAGGCTGTAGGGCTAGGGGTTTAGGGTTTAGGGTTTGGGGTTGGGGGTTTAGGCAGTTTGGTCTTCGGCTTGCACTGGGGTTTCGGGATTTGCTTGGGCGCTTGCGGCCCTGGTGCGGTAAGGGCCCGCAGGGTCGAGCCCTAAACCCTAAACCCTCAAGCCTCATCCCCTATGCAAGCTTCGGGAAGTGTAGGACGTTGTGGGTTCGTTCCTAAACCTAGGTGGGGCTTTACTACAACTTTACAACTTTATAAGTTTAGGGTTCCTCTAACTTCATATTAAGGGAGCTAAAAGTTAAACTTGTATTGGGGGCTTGAGAAGCAACCAAGAAACCCTAAGCCTTCAACCCCCAAACCCTACACCCAGAGATGTCAGCCACACAGCCTTGTTATGTGCGAGACGAAGCCTCCGGCACTAATTAGGAGTGGCCCCAGCTGAGGACATCCCGGCAGATGCAAGCAATGTGTACTTGCTTGATGGGCGTCCTCGCATAGCCCGGAGCTGCTCTTCTGAGCATGTTTTGATGACAGCGATCTCTCTCTCCCTCTCTTTTTTTCTCTCTGTCTCTCTCTCTCTCTCTTTCTCTCTCTCCCTCTCAGAAGACCCGACTGATGTTGCTGTACCCATCTGGCTAACTATGCCACTCAGGTAGGCTTAGGCACGTCCTCCTGACCCTTGTTAGGCTTGATGGCGCGGGGGACTGATGCCCTTCAGGCCGTGCTGCGGTTTCAGGGAAACCCTGATAAACCCTAGACAGGGGGCCGGCGCTGATGCTTTGAAGAAAGGTTCTGGAAGCATGGAACAACCAGTGGTTTTTCCCGAAATATTGCTCCCCTTAGTGGGAGTTCTTTCAGCAAGGATGTTAGGTGCCCTGACGTCCCTAGTTTTCTTTTTTGGGAAATGCACTAATGCAGGACTTGGGATTGCCGGAGCCCACTTTCATGGACTTCCAAGCCCATAATCTGAGCAGAGATTGATCCGAAGGGTTCCGGGTTTAGGGCTCAGGGTTTGGTTGTTTAGGGTTTAGGGTTTAGGGTTTAGGGTTTAGGGTTTAGGGTTTGGGGGTTTAGGGCTTAGGGTTTAGGCAGGTTGCTGAGGATCAGTGCGAGCAGTTGCTGTTGCAGACTGCCCTCAACCCACCTTGTCCAGGTGGTCGATGGTGATGTGACAACCAGTGCCGAAGCCTGAGCTGCGGGGGATGGGAGATATCCCCCGCACCCTTAAACTGCTAAGCTCCCTCACAAAACCCCTCTAAACCCCCTAAACCCCCTAAACCCCCCTTAAACCCTAAACCAGACCCTTATGGGGTACGGCGATCCCCTTGCCGAAGATAGACCACCAGAAGTTGTAATCGGATCCCGCCAGTCTTTGGGACACTGGGGAAAAGGCAATTTCAACAACGGCCGCAGGGGCTCTTTGAGACGCAACCCATGGGTGGAAGGCAGCAGGGGACCCTTTAAACGCAAAGAAGAGAAGAAGCCGTGCTGCTGAGGAACGCAATTCAGAAACAAAGAACTCAGAAGAGTCTGAAGGCGGAAACGAGCTAGTCTTAGCAAAGGGCCTGTGTGGAAGCCTGAAGCTATGGGACGCTCTAAACGCTAAGCATTGTCTTTGCCTGCATCCGATTCCTGAAAAGAGGAACCGAACGCAGAGCCCTAAACCCTGAACCCTGAACCCTGAACCCTGAACCCTGAACCCTAAACCCTAAACCCTACGCCCTACTATTTGGGGTCTAGAACATCAGGTCGTGACAGATCCTTCTTACTCGACGGTGAAGGACGACTCAGTGGTCAATGGCAAGCGCCAGGCGTGCTGTTGGGGATGACAGGTTTTCGGTTTTAGGGTTTTAGGGTTTTGGGGTTTTGGGGTTTTTAGGGTTTTTAGGGTTTGTGGTTTCGGGTTTAGGATGAAGTCTTCTTGCCGGCCAATGGTAGCAGGCCACATGACTTCTCACAGTTCTCACAAGCTGGTCGGGGTTCCCGTTACAATACAGAGGCATATCTCCAGGAAAACCTAAAGCCTAACCCAAAAATCCTAAACCCTAAGCCCTAAACCCTAAACCCCCAAACAGGGACCCTAGCGCACCTTCGAGACCTGGCCACCTGCTGAGGATGGAGTCTCCCTCGCTGCGAAGTTAATCTTGGACCTGGCAGGGGAGCACCACGCGCCTTGTCGTGGCATTGCCCTACACCCTAAAAACCCCTAAGCCCCTAAACCCTTGAACCCTAAACCCTAAACTCTAACACCCAAAACAACAGGCCCCCAAAAATCGTAAGCCGAGCCACCAACAAGGGGACTTGCATGGCCATGCTGAGCCCAGGTCCGGGAAGTCGTTCTGACCTCGAGCTTGGGGGAGTCTGGTGCCAACAGCACCCAGGCCCTGCCCGCGCTTCCCTTACCTTCGGTCAAACCCTAATTAAACCTTAAACCCTAAACCCTAAACCCCAAACCCCAAACCCCAAACCCCAAACCCTAAACCCTAAACCCCAAACCCCAAACCCCAAACCCCAAACCCTAAACCCTAAACCCTAAACCCTAAACCCTAAACCCTAAACCCTAAACCCTAAACCCTAAACCCTAAACCAAAACCCAAAACTCAAAGCCCAAAACCCCAAACCCTAAACCCTAAACCCCAAACCCCAAACCCTAAACCGTCCTTCTTCTGAAGGTCTCTGGCAAAGTCGGGAATCCCAAGACTTTCGACATCCGAGGCAGGGTCCCATGGTGCGGTCCGACAAACCAGTCACACCCCCCCCAGTCCCTCGCGCGCTTAGGGTTTAGGGTTTAGGGTTTAGGGTTTAGGGTTTAGGGTTTAGGGTTTAGGGTTTAGGGTTTAGGGTTTCGGGTGTAGGGTTTAGGGTGCGAGGCTCCAATGACCTTGCCTCCTGGACAACCCTGGCCAAGATCTCCGACCTCGAGGCACATCAGCACTTGGCTCTCACGCCGCACAGCTGTATGGCACTCATAGGCTATGACCACCTCCCGCAAACCAACTGTCAGTTGCTGCCAAATTCAGCATCCGATTCGTTAACATGGGCGAAAGCCTCATAAACTGCTGCCAGCTGCTGTGTGCCAAGATCCGTCTTTTGTGTCATTTGGAAGTTGAACTGAACGAGGCGCTGGCGAAACCCGGGCAGGCGGGAGATTGCTCAAACACCTTGTAACCCACATGAACCCTAAACAGGGGTATGGCTTCATATTCATAGTCACTATGGTAATCATATCGTAAAAGACCCCCAGTTTTAGGGTTCCGGGGCATCTGCATTTTCACTTTCGCCAGTCACTCCTAGCTTGCACAGGTCTACGTGGTTCCGCTGATGTGCCCTGCTCCGCTGTAGTCGATAGCGGTGCCCCTTGACGTCGTCCCATGCCAACTTTTCCAGCTTGCAGATGCAGAAGGGGACGTCAGGGACCCGAAGCCCCCTAAACTGGCCCTAAGCCCTAAACCCTAAACCCTAAACCCTAAACCCTAAACCCTAAACCCTAGACCCTAGACCCTAGACCCTAAACCCTAAACCCTAAACCCTAAACCCTGACAGTTGCTGTTTCACGTAAAAAGCGCCAGGCCAAGAGGCCTCCGGGTGTTAGCATGGACGTGTGGCCGCGAAGTGACGCAAAAGAGGGGGAGGAGAGGATCAGTCGAGACCCAAAGGGGCCCCAAAGCCTGCTACTATTTGCTTAAGAACCCCCACAACAACTGGATAATCATCCCTAAACCCTAAACCCTAAACCCTAAACCCTAAACCCTAAACCCTAAACCCTAAACCCTAAACCCTAAACCCTAAACCCTAAACCCTAAACCCCCTATATTGCGCCTACATAGGAAGGACTATTTCTTGATTTTTTTGGGGGGTTCCTCTAAGCGAGAAGTAGGTCGGGATCCTGCACCCTATGCTACTGGAATCACTGGCCCACAGCAAAACCTCCAAACAGCCCTTTAGGGGTTAAACCCTAAGCCTAAACCCTAAACCCTAAACCCTAAACCCTAAACCCTAAACCCTAAACCCTAAACCCTAAACCCTAAACCCTAAACCCTAAACCCTAAACCCTAAACCCTAAACCCATAAACCCTAAACCCTAAACCCTAAACCCTAAACCCTAAACCCTAAACCCTAAACCCTAAACCCTAAACCCTAAACCCTAAACCCTAAACCCTAAACCCTAGCAGGGTTTTTCGGGCCCACAGCCTCGCTTGCAGGGCTGGGAAATCTTTGCCGTTCGCTGTGGAGGGGTGGGGCTCCTGGGCACACAGTTCCAGCAGCCGCGCGAGAGGGTTTAGGGTTTAGGTTTTGAGGGTTTAGGGTTTAGGGTTTAGGGTTTAGGGATTAGGGTTTAGGTTTTGAGGGTTTAGGGTTTAGGGTTTAGGGTTTAGGGTTTAGGGTTTAGGTTTTAGGGTTTAGGGTTTAGGGAACCTCTAGTCCATAACCCCTCATTTGTCGAGCCACTCCCAGGTGTGTGCAAGCGCTCTGGATGCCGGGGACTGGTACCGATTTATCGGCAGCAGCCTGAGACCGCCATGTAGGGTTTAGGGTTTAGGGTTTAGGGTTTAGGGTTTAGGGTTTAGGGTTTAGGGTTTAGGGTTTAGGGTCTAGGGTTTAGGGTTCAGGGTTTAGGGTTTAGGGTTTAGGATTAGGGCTTAGGGCTTAGGGCTTAGGGCTTAGGGCTTCGGGCTTGGGGCTTGGGGCTTGGGGCTTGGGGTTTTGGGGTTTTGGGGTTAGGGTTTGGGGTGTGGGGTCCTGGTTCTTCGTAGGGAGGGGATTCTGGACAATCATGTTTGTAGAATCCTTATGATCGTGTGTATGTGGGTTTTTCGGCCCGCACTGCAATTTAATACTGTGTTATCAATTGGTTTTGTTCGGTGCTGCGTGGAAATGTGGCATGTGCCATTTGATTCCGGTGGTGCCCTCGTTGCATCTGTTGTCAACGCTACTTTACAAAAAAGGCATCCTAAACCCTGAGCCCTAAACCCTAAACCCTCAGCCCGAAACCCCAAACCCTAAACCCTAAACCCTAAACCCTAAACCCTAAACCCTAAACCCTAAACCCCAAACCCGAAACCCTAAACCCTAAACCCCAAACCCAAACCCCAAACCCGCCAGGTTCGAGGGCTCCTTTGCGTCACAGGAATTGGGCATGTCTTAGGGTGACAGCCTTGGACCACCACCCGCGGAACCCTAAACCCTAAGCCCGGAACCCTGAACCTTCAACCCTAAACCAAACCAAGACCCTAAATCCCTCAGCCCTAAGCCCTAAACCCTAAACCCCAAACCCTAAACCCTAAACCCTCTCACAACTGCGTACACCGATGAGGTCCGAGCACGCTCTGCGAGAAGGGCCGCGGAGGTCTCCGGTCCAACTCCGCCCGGGGCTTGGGGGAATGTAGGGTTCCAGGTTTAGGGCTTAGGGGATAGGGTTTAAGGTTTACGTAGGGTTTTAGGTTTAGGGTTTAGGGTTTCGGGTTTAGGGTCTGTTTTTTGGGGTTTAGGGTTTAGGGTTTAAGGTTTAGGGTTTAGGGTCTTCTTCAAGAGATTGCTTTATTTGGCATTACTCCTTTGTCTCATCTGTGAGCACCTAACGAGTCCAAGTGATCAAGGCCTCGGTAGCTCGATAGTGGCAGTGTCTAGGGTTCAGAGTCTAGGGTCTTGGGTGTTGGGTATTGGGTTGTAAGCCGAATCTGAGCATGAGTAGGAACCAACATCCTTTGCTGATCACGCCGGCTGTTACCGAGGGTTCCAATTCCTTCCCTAAGCCCTAAACCCTAGCATAGTGGTCGCAATGATTCCTAATCGTATTCCCTTGTGGCTATATAAGTCTACTACAGTAACCCCCCCCCCCCCCCCCCGACCTCGGTCCGCATCACCCCCCCCCCCAAACCGTATCCTAATCATTTAGGCCCCTATAGTACACCGGAACACCCCGAACCCTAAACCCTGCTTATGTGTTCATGGTCTTCGACCCTGGCTATGGATTCCATTGTACTCGACCCGCATCAGTAGCACTTCTTTCTGAGGTATATCGGCTGGTGAAGGAGCATGCCAAAGACCTGCGGCTCGGGCGTAGAGTTTGGGTTGGACTTCGTTTTCTTCTGTTTTCTGTCTCTCTCTCTCTCTCTCTCTGTTCCCTTTTTGGGGGTAGCGGGGGGGGGGGGGGGGGGGGGGGGTGTAGGGTTTGGGTTTCGGGGTTTGGGGTTTATAGCGCTTTGTGCACCGCATTTTTGTCCAGCCGGCTTTGCTCGAAATAAGCCGAGGCTTGGCAAATACTGGGTCATCGCCGGACAGGCCTACACGACGGAGGCCCGGGGAAAGATTAGGAAATGATAGGGTTTAAGTTAGTTTCGGTTTTAGGATGTAGCGAGCTATAGGGAAATGAGAGGGAAACATGGCCGACGCCAGCCGAAGGCGCTAGCCGAGCTGGAGCCACCGCGACCAGGGTACTTCGGCCAGGACCTCAAGGATTCCTGCTAGTATTATGATCAGTATTGTTGTTTATGTGATTGTTATGATTCGTAGTCAAGGATTGTGATTTTCGTTGAAACAAGAACAATAACAATAGTAGCAAGAGTAACAACAATGTGCCGCGTTGGCGCGGTGCTTCTGATGCTCTGGACTGAGGTGACAGGCTAGCGAGCTGGGTAAGTGCAATGGTGCTGCACTCAGATCGTCTGAGCAGCGGGGCTGGGGACTCTTGGCGCGCAGAGGAAGCCCGAACTCTCGCCATCTGCCAAGGAGAATCCGAGCCAACTGGCAGCGCACAGCGCCACACGGAATCTGTTCTTCGGGGACAGCAGCCCCGAAACCCTAAACCCAAGACCCAAGCTTTTTGCAGCCTGTCGGTCCCCACAACAGCCAAACGATGTGTTGCGTGCTGTTTTTTTTTTTTTTTTCTCCGAAATTTGGGGTACCTTCTTGGGGTCAATTTTTTGATAAAGGGATCCTGCTATTTGGGGTCAATTTTAGGGGTCCACTGTTTTCGTGAACTCCGATATGACACAGGGCCTATTTTCCTGTTATTGGTGAGTGTATATACCCTGAACCGTAAACCCTAAACCCTAAAGCCTAAGCCCTAAACCCTAAACCCCAAACCCTAAACCCTAAACCCTAAACCCTAAACCCTAAACCCTAAACCCTAAACCCTAAACCCTAAACCCTAAACCCTAAACCCTAAACCCTAAACCCTAAACCCTAAACCCTAAACCCTACGTCATGTGGGCGCTTGTGGGTTTAGGTCCTAATCAGCCACGTGCGAGAGCGGCAGGATCGCGGCAACAACCGCCTGCGAGCCATCTTCGGATCCCTAGGGCCGCAGCCACAAGTACAGGCGGCAGTTTAGGGGTTTAGGGGTTTAGGGGTTTAGGGGTTTAGGGGTTTAGGGGTTGAGGGGTTTAGGGGTTTAGGGGTTGAGGGGTTGAGGGGTTTAGGGTGTAGGGTGTAGGGTTTAGGGTTTAGGGCTGGGTCATCTTGAGCTCGTGTGCATCTTCCACAAATTGGACTGCTGCAGAGGGGTCAGCAATGAGTTTCTTCCCGCTTGCTTTTCGGCCACGACTCGGACCCTCCCCACCCGGAAACGCCCGAGTCCGTAAACCCTAAACCCTAAACCCTAAACCCTAAACCCTAAACCCTAAACCCTAAACCCGTAACCCGTAACCCTTAACCCTTAACCCTAAACCCTAAACCCTAAAAAAAACCCATGTTGAGCTGCGCCTGCCCTGCCAGCAATTCTACTGCACCAACGGCCTGCCGTGCACGCTGAAAGTGCAAGGCAACGGCTTCTCCGAGAAGGCGGGGTTTAGGGTTTAGGGTTTAGGGTTTAGTTCTATGGGGTTTAGGGCTAGGGTTTAGGGTTTAGGGTTTAGGGTTTAGGGCTTAGGGTTTAGGGTTTAGGGTTTAGGGTTCAGGGTTCAGGGTTCAGGGTTCAGGGTTCAGGGCCGAACTCTCGGGGTCGGAATAATTGCTAGTAGTATTCCTTTCTGGCACCCCCCCCCCCCCCCCCCAAAACAAAAAACAACAATAAACCTACTCTAATGATTAAGGCCCCTATCGTACGTTGAGCTGGGAGTTGATTATGGCACGCGTTGAACTCCTTGGGGACCAAATGCCCTAGAATTGGGTCATCTACCCTTCACTTCTATAGCTCCGATGAAGGTAAATGAGCCCTACACCCCTTTTTAGGTAGTGTACCCTTCACTACTATAATTCCGATTAAGGTATATGAGCCCTACACCCCTTTTAAGGCTCCTTAGTCCCCCAAGTTGAGAACTCTGACACACGGTTTGCTACTACAACTCCGATTGAGGTGTATGAACCCTACACCCTTGTTTTGGGGCTCATTGAGTCCCCAAGGTTGAACTCGGAACCCTAAACCCTAAACCCTAAACCCTAAACCCTAAACCCTAAACCCTTATATGGCCCTGACACACCGGATTCCCAGGATCACCTGGCCTTCTCCCGCGACTACTTCACCGAACCGGTTGTGTGCGGTTCAGCCCGTGGCTGGGCAAAGAGGTTTAGTGTTTAGGGTTTAGTATCGGGGCTGTTGGCAGGCTGTTTTCTATGTAGAACCTGGATGAGATGCGCAGAGGATTTTGCACAGCTCAGCTCCATTAAGCAGTCCCCCTAAACCCTAAACCCTAAACCCTAAACCCTAAACCCTAAACCCTAAACCCTAAACCCTAAACCCTAAACCCTAAACCCTAAACCCTAAACCCCTTGTCGCTGCAGGCCTGGAAGATCAGTTTCCACAGGCCTTTGGCTCAGATCGATGCAAAGACTGGCACACACGTGTGCTATGCTGCTAGTGGTGATCTTCCCTAGCCCTCCCCCCGAATACTAACCCTCCTCCCGAGAATATCTCCTAAGCCTGAAGCCCTAAGCCCTAGGCCCTAAACCCTAAACCCTGAACCCTAAACCCTAAACCCTAAACCCTAAACCCTAAACCCTAAACCCTAAACCCTAAACCCTAAACCCTAAACCCTAAACCCTAAGCCCTAAGCCCTAAGCCCTAAACCCTAAACCCTAAACCCTAAACCCTAGCCCTAAACCCCATAGAACTTGGGGGAGGGAGGAGACTGCTCACTCATCGTCCTTTTATGCGGAGGCCAGAGGTTCTGTTTTGAGCTGCGATGAGGTGTACAACCTGGCGGTATGGAGTCGGCTTTTCCTCTACAAGCCGTGGGCTCAGAGGGCTTGGCTGGCTTGTGCTCTGGTATAATTTTTCGTTTCCCTTCTTTCCTTATAAGGGAACCTGTTCATGTACACATCTTTAACGGGTTTAAAGCACAACCAAGTTGGAGTTTAGCTTAAGGGGTACATATATATATATATATCTATCTGTATGCTCATATATATATATACATACATATACACACAACCACACACACCTTATTTAGTCCTTATATACCTAAGTAGCCGTACATAGCCCCTAGATAGCCCCCAAGATCCTTAATTAGGGTCCCTCCTTTGGTCCCTTGATTAGGGTTGAGGTTTTTTGGGCAATGTCCGGCCCCACTGAAGTTGTTGCAATTTCTTGGAAGATCCCGCCGGCTTGGGCTTCTTCAAACCCTAAACCGTAAGAACCTAAAGCCTCAATCCTAAACCCTCATCGGAGGCAGACCGTTCACTTGTTGCTTTTTTTTGGCAAGTAGCAGAAATCCATCTGAACTGAGAGTGGCCAAAACTGGTGAAACCGCAAAGAGGTACCCGAGCAGTCATGATGCTTGAATGTGACCGGCTTGCTGGATGCGGTAGAAAAGCATCGGGAATCCCTGAACCTTAAACCCTGAACCCTAAACCCTAAACCCCAAACCCCAAACCCTAAACCCTATATACACTCTAAACCCTCACCGCCGTAGTGCAGCCTCCTCCCGCCTTTGCCATCAGGGAGTTCGATCTGGGAAAGCTGTCGGTGCCGATCGTGGGGCAGCCGGGCACTCGAAGATGGCGAGCAGGAGGCTATCACACCAAGATGTGTAAACACCCTGTGCTGCTCGAAGCCCCCTAAACCCTAAACCCTAAACCCCAAACCCTAAACCCTAAACCCTAAACCCTAAACCCTAAACCCTAAACCCCAAACCCCAAACCCCAGTTCGTGTCAAGCGCACCTAGGCTCCGCACTGCTGGCATCCTGCCACCTGAGGTTTATTGTTTGCTACTGCATCGGCAACGAGCCGCCCTCAGAGGGCAACCAGCTGGGGGTTCAGGGTTTAGGGTTTAGGGTTTAGGGTTTAGGGTTTAGGGTTTAGGGTTTAGGGTTTAGGGTTTAGGGTTTACGCAAATCGGGGGCTCCTAAATAACCACTCATATAGTAAGATTCCCTTATCATAAGGACCCCAGTAAGGTACCCTAATTTCGGAAACTGGTCACCAGCCGGGCAGAACAATCAGGCTGTCAATCGTTCGATTCGATTGCAAACCCTATACCCTAAACCCTAAGCCCTAAACCCTAAGCCATAATCATGCATGACGACATGAGGGTTTACGAAAGTGAGGGACCCCCGAATATAGACCCCCAAATAGTAGGGGTTCCCTTTTTTCAAGACCCCCAATAAGGTGCCCTCTAACATGGGAAACCCGCCAAATCCTATAAACCCTAAACCCTAAACCCTAAACCCTAAACCCTAAACCCTAAACCCTGGTATGATCATTTACGATCTGTGACAAAATGAGGTCGGGAAAGAGTGCGACGTGCCCGAAGACTACGAGTTCAAAGCCGGGCGGTTGGCCTGCAGCTCAGCTCCCCCGCATCGTGTTCCCCTGCTGGCTCTTTGGTCGGGAATGAGGGGCTCAGGTGCCCTGTATAATCTCCTAAGGAGGATGTCTAGGGGGGATAGAAGGTTTAGGGTTTAGGGTTTAGGGGTTAAGGGTTTAGGGTTTAGGGTTTAGGGTTTAGGGTCTCTTATTGAATTCCTCATTCCCGACTAAGAAACAGCAAGCAGAATGCAATCAGCCGCCCCACGTGCTTTGACTCACTCAGCACGTGGTGGGCCCCAACGCTGGGAGCACCATCTACGCTCTGGCCAGGGCCTGAGGGTTGAGGGTTTAGGGTTTAGGGTTTGGGGTTTAGGGTTTGGGGTTTAGGGTTTGGGGTTTAGGGTTTAGGGTTTGGGGTTTAGGGTTTGGGGTTGAGGGTTTGGGGTTTAGGGTTTGGGGTTTAGGGTTTGGGGTTTGGGGCGCGGAGTTGACGTGGAGTACTCCCGACATGGAGACAAGTCCTCCTAGGCTGGCGTCCCCTTCGACATTGCCCTCTTTGGCGCAGCCTTCCGATTGACAGATCGCATTCGCCGCTCGGAATACCGAATCGAGGCTGCCTTGCGGTTTGGGGTTCCGAGGGTTTAGGATGACGCTGGAAATCATGGTTTCGCACGCGCGGCTTCGGACAGGGTGAAGCTTCTGGGCAGGTTTCAAGCCCGCTGGCAGACGGGTTCAAATCAGGCAAGTACTACTTCTGCCTACGTACACGTCTCGGAAGTTCGGGCAACGCGTCGCAACGCTGGGTTTAGGGTTTAGGGTTTAGGGTTTAGGGTTTAGGGTTTAGGGTTTAGGGTGTAGGGTTTACACAGCTGCCTATGCAAGTACCAGATTTTGACAAGGTCAGGGGTCGGAATACTTAATCATAAATACTCCCTTGTGGTCCCTTTGTAATGATACCATAGTTACCCCCAAAACCCTCTTCTAATCTTTCAGGCCCCTATATTAGGGGGCATGGGTGGGGGGGGGGGGTGGACTTGAAACCCTAAACCCTAAACCCTAAACCCTAAACCCTAAACCCCCTAAACCCTAAACCCTAAACCCTAAACCCAAAAGCCCCTAAACCCTAAACCCTAAACCCTAAACCCTAAACCCTAAACCCTAAACCCTAAACCCTAAACCCTAAACCCTAAAACCTAAACGAATCACTCCCCAGGCCTGATCTTGCGGAACGAGACCTGCGGGGCTGGAGGTGCTCCTTTTAGGAGCATCCGACCTCGAAATCCTACCTGGGACTCTATTCACCTACAGTTTGTCGTGGCTGCCCTTAATTCGTAGGTATAACCCATAAGACTGTAGGTAACGAGGGTCCCAGATAGGTCCGACAATGCCCTTGTGTGCCATGTTCACGACTGTGTCACGCTCAACGCTGCTGAACCCTAAGCCCTAAACCCTAAACGCTGGGCTCTGTGTAGGCTCCACGCCGGTGAACGACGTCCTGCCGTTCCTGCGCGCCTGGCGCAAGCTTCGCGCAGCCTGCCGTCAGGGTTTCACTCTGCCAGGGTGGGCCATTTGACCCTAGAATCGCTCAAAACGGCCCTTTGTTGGGTTGATTCTGGATATTCTCAGGCCTAGCAGCCCATCCTGGTGTGGCAGTCTTTCACCCTGCACCTGGCGCTGTTCCGGCCGCCAGACTTTCATGTTCGCCTCAGACGGGCTCCAGTTTCAGTCCGACCCAGCTAAGCAAGAGCACATGAGCTGATCGGCACCAGAGCAGACTGGAACATGGTGTTAGGATTTAGGACTCAGTTCCTCCAGGGTTTAGGACTCAGTTCTTCCAGCTTAGCTTAGTGATTGATATACTACTATTTGCTTAAGAACCCGGAAAAACCAAAATTACTATTCCTTACTAAGGGTAATGTAACGATTAGTTTGTATATTCTTTTGGGGTTCTTACGCAAATAGTCATATCGAGATGTGCAGACACTAGCCCGACGCGATGGCTTTGCAAGAGGCACCCATCTAATAGGCACCCTAAACCCGAAACCCTAAACCCTCTAAGCCCTAAGCCCTAAGCCCTAAACCCTAAACCCTAAGCCCTAAGCCCTAAGCCCTAAGCCCTAAGCCCTAAACCCTAAACCCTCAACCCTAAACCCTAAACCCTAAACCCTAAACCTTAAACCCTAAACCCTACCCGAAGTCTTGTCTGTTTGCCTTTTTGCAGGCCGTGAGCCGCCTCAGCCATGCGGAGGCCCAGGCGGCGCTGTGCCTCGGCTCTTAGAAAGGTTTGGAAGAAGGGATTTGGGGTTTAGGGTTTATATAGGGTTTAGGTTTGTTAAGGGCCTTAAGCGATATGCCCTAAACCCTAAACCCTAAACCCTAAACCCTAAACCCTAAACCCTAAACCCTAAACCCTAAACCCCAAACCCTAAACCCCAAACCCACCATGCATGTGTGCAGGATCCAGCTCGGCAGTGACCTGGCGCTGGAGACGGCCGTCCTTGAGACCATTCGCAGGCCGCTGATTCTGTGACGGTCGCCAACGAGAGCGTAGCCTTTAGGGTTTAGGGTTTAGGGTTTAGGGTTTAGGGTTTAGGGTTTAGGGTTTAGGGTTTAGGGTTTAGGGTTTAGGGGATTCAAGGTTTTCTCGCTTGGCGCCCGGGATGTTCCTCCTTATACTAACAGTCCTTAACAGGGATTATCATAGGCGGTACTATCATCCCTATCAAGGACTGTGAGTATAAGGGGAATAAAAAGATCCCAATTTGAGGCCCTGCAGCAGCACTAAACCCTAAACCCTAAACCCTAAACCCTAAACCCTAAACCCTAAACCCTAAACCCTAAACCCTAAACCCTAAACCCTAAACCCTAAACCCTAAACCCTAAACCCTGCAAGGATCCGGCATCCCGGGCTCCATGAGCCGACAAGCAACTTCGCGCGGCAGGCGCAGCACTTGGCAGGCTTAAAATCGACGTGGGACACTGCCAGCAGGGCCATTCTACCCTATAAAAATCCCTTAAAACGGCCCTTTTATAGGGTTGAGTAGGGGGATTCGCCATTATACCCCATAAGCCCTTAAAACGGCCCTTGCATAGGGTTGATTATGGGGATTCTAAGGCCTAATAGCCCATCCTGCTGTGTGTGTCTACAGCGTGGCACGGAGGGACTCAGAAGACCTGGTTTCAGGATCCACGAAACGACATTCTCAGCCCTTCCGTCGTGGCTTCGCGTCTGGCCAGGAGCAGAGGGGCAGGGGCAGAGAGGGCTTTCATTTCCTTGCGCCATTTAGGGTTTAGGGTTTAGGGTTTCGGGTTCAGGGTTTAGGGTTTAGGGTTTAGGGTTTAGGGTTTAGGGTTTAGGGTTTAGGGTTAGGACTCTCAAGTGCTGGCAGGAGCGACGAAGTGTCGAGGATGCACCTCCTGGCTCCTGGGCGAACTTATTTGTCAAAGCCCCCCACTCTCACTACCCCGTGACAATATTGGGGTTTAGGGTTTAGGGTTTAGGGTTTGGGGTTTAGGGTTTAGGGTTTAGGAAACCATGGGCTCTTTTTATGGGGTACCCGATAAACAGGGGTTTAGGGTTTAGGGTTTGGGGATTGCCCATGCTCAGAAGCCAGGAGACTCTCGCCAAGCTGCTTCCGAGGGAGATCACAGCCCACGCGGCAACATTGCTCGCTGCTGCAACAAGAAAATGATGTGGATTCGAGGTTAGGCCTGCAGATTTGGGCACAGGGATCCCCAATGACCCCCCCCCCCCCCGCCCCAAAAAAAAAACAAAGAAGAAGGAGATAATAATCATAATCCTTCGTTACAGGAACCCAAACGGGTACTCAAGTTTCCTAAGCCCTTATCGCACAAGGTGCTGCCTTACAAAATGCTACCCAAAGTTTGCGGGGCTTAGGTAAGCCCTAAGCCCTAAACCCTAAACCCTGAACCCTAAATCTTAAACCCTAAGCCCCCAACGGTCGGGGCCCTACAGTCCTCCACACTCCAACCCTAAACCCTAAACCCTAAACCCTAAACCCCAAACCCTAAACCCCAAACCCCAAACCCCAAACTCTAAACCCTAAACCCCTCCCATCTCAGGCAGGCGCAGATCCAGGACGACAGCGCCTGGATCCGAGCGGCGGCACTCAAGGATTGAACGGGGGCTCCAACATACCTTGGAACCACGCACTCGAGTTAGGGTTTAGGGCTTAGGGTTTAGGGTTTAGGGTTAAGGGTCTAGGGTTTAGGGTTTCAGGTTCCGGGTTTCGGGTTTCGGGTTTCGGGTTTGGGGAGGTTTAGGGCTTGTAAGGTTTGGTGATGCTAAAGTTTGGGGCTTTAAGGTTTAGGGCTTTTGAGGTTTCGGGTGTAGGGTTCAGGGTGTAGGGTGTAGGTTTCCTACAAGAAGCCACAAGGACCAACATGCGAGTGAGGCTTTGAGCACTCTGAACAGGCGTGCTCCCTTCGTGCATCGCGCTTGAGGGTCGGATTGGGGGGGGGGGGGGGATCTCGGTGTTCGTCCCCGGAATGTTGATGTGTAACCCTCCTTTCAAACACTCTTGATATGAGGACTACAGCTGAAACACGCCCATGGAACACAACAGAACCTTGCTTGGGACGACCCCAGAGCTGAAACAGAAAAAGAGTCACAGAGCAACATCCGCGAAGGAGCAGCTGCCCACAATTTGACAACTCCCTACAGCCCCGCCAAACCGTTTCCAGCATGTGGCATTTTCTGATTGGGGATTGGGGGGGGGGGGGGGCACGCGAATTTTGGGGCGGGGAGGGGATTGATAGAACGCCCTCAGGCCCTAAACCCTAAACCCTCTCTTGGGGAGCCGCGAAGGCCTTCCTGCAGCTGGATGTCAGCATTCAAGCGCAATCCGCAGCTGTCCTGGTCTCTCGGAGTATCTGGGGGTTGCAATTTCGCAGGTGCAGTCGTGATCTGCAGCGATCAGCTGTGACTTCTCTCAGGTTTATAGGGTTTAGGGTTTAGGGTTTAGGGCTTATAGATGTGTGAGGCTCAGCGTTTGCCTGAGATGCTTTTCCCGGTGGAGGCCAGGACTTCTCTCCAACGCCGGCTGAGCAGCCGTCAAAACTCCAATCCCAGCGCCTAAAGTTCTAAACCCTAAACCCTAAACCCTAAACCCTGAACCCTGAACCCTGATTCCTGAACCCCCTGAACCCGAAAGAAAGACGCAGGGCGACCTCCTCATCGATGCCGCGCTCTCGGCGCTGACCGCGTCCGACGGTGCCGAGACCCTCGGCCGGTTTCAAAGAGTAGGGTTTAAAGGGTTTAAAGGGTTTAGGGTTTAGGGTTCAGGGTTTAGGGTTTAGAGAGTTTAGGGTTTAGGGCCTAGTTTAGGGTTTCGGGTTCAGGTTTTAAGGGTTTAGCTGCTGGGTTCCAGGGTTTAGGCCTTAGGGTTGAGGGCTACCCTCTCTGGGGTTCCTCTGCTGCAGATGATGCCGTCTTGGGGTATAGCAGCAGATCCCCTACCGTATTCGGGGCAAAGACCCAACCTGCATTTGAATCGTTTGCATGGGGCACCGAGTTGCACGGTGAAGTGCCCAGGATGGGCCATTAGGGCTTATCCCCAAACCCTAAACCCTAAACCCTATACCCTAAACTCTAAACCCTAAACCCTAAACCCTAAACCCTAAACCCTAAACCCTAAACAATCCCTTTTGAAGGGATTTAGGGTGTAATGGCCGAGCCTGGGCCTTTCCTCAGGAAGGAGGCGCTGACAAACGCGATCGCATGTCTCTTCCAGCGTTTCCCAGTTGCTTGGCATGCCTGGTGCTGGTGATGCGGCTGTGGCACCCTAAGCCCTAAACCCTAAACCCTAAACCCTAAACCCTAAACCCTAAACCCTAAACCCTACACCTTAAACCCTAAACCCTAAACCCTAAACCCTAAGCCTCCTCCTTGAATAGAGGCCAGGATGCGGCGCCTAGGCGCGCAATGTCTCCCGCGTCTCAGTCACTCACTTCCCTTGAAAATGCTGAGGCCCCTGAGACGAAAGAGTCTCCAAAGAAGGACTCAAAGGATCCCAAGGACGAGCATGCGGAGCACATCCGGCGCAGTGTCGGCTGGATGAGATGTTTATTATGTACGTATGTTATGTTCAAAACATCAGGAGTGATTGGGAGTGTTGTTAGTATGATTATTGTTGTTGTTGCTCGTTGCTATTGCTACCATAGTTTTTAGTACCAGCATGCTTACGATCATTGCTTTCGTGAGCTGTTTGGTGTCTTCCGCTTCGGTTGTCATACTTGTCAGCGGCTCAGGTCATGACTCGCGTGATGAAGCGCCTTCGCTGCACATGTTGGGTGTCCCGTGTGACAGCTAAAGGCACATCGTTCCTGCGTGCGTGCCTGCGTGTGAGTGGGAGTGGGGGTGTATGGATCGTTATACACGTGTTATTCACATGAAGCAAAAGAAGCGGCACTATGCGCTTCAGTGATGTGTTTCTATGTGTGCGTCCGCAGGTGTTTGCTTCACTAGGTTTGCAACTGCCTGTTCTTTCGCTGTTGGCGAAGTTGACATTTGAGGAAGCTCAACCACACGGACCACATGTTGCCATTCGTTGGCAGTGTGGCCCCTCGACTCAAATAGGATCTTTGGGTCTGGGTGTGTTCTTTGGGTAGGTGCATGGACTCAAACATGTACAGCTCCCTCAGAAACCAGTACCAATCGCTGTCAAGAAGCGCTGCATACCTCTCCACCCTCCTCTCTGCTTTAGCTCACGACTGTTCTTGATCGAAAGCTCGATCTTATCCCAGAAGCCCGAAGCCCCCAAGACCCCTAAACCCTAAGCCCTGTATGTAAACCCCAAGCCCCTGAGACCCCTCTGAAGCCTTAAACCCTCAATCAACCCTAAACCCTAAACCCTAAACCCTAATAACCCTAAACCCTAAACCCTAAACCCCAAACCCTAAACCCTAAACCCTAACCTCTGAATCCAGAAGGTGACTGCAATGCGGGACCCTCTCCCCTCCCTGCGGTCCAAAGCTTTGTACCTGCTCGGGGAGATCGACAAGAAGCACTTGGACCGGCCTCTACGTGGTCAGGGGGTTAGGATTGAGGGTTTAATTAGGGTGTGGTGGAGTTCAGGGTTGAGAAGTTTCAGGGTTTGGTTTTCGGGCTTTAGGGCTTTAGGGTGTAGGGTTTTAGGGTTTCAGGGTTTTAGGGTTTTAGGGCTTAACCCTAAACCCGAAACCCTAAACCCTTTTTAGTGTTGGGGCTTTAGGGTTTTTAGGGCTTCTGGAAGCAACCCCATGCAGGAGCCACACGTGCCGGTGCTGGTCTCGGCCTTTCCAGGCTTCTGCGGTCCCTTGGATAAATCTTGAAGTACTGTTTCTCGTTCCCCCTCATGTCCTACATCCTAAACACCGACAAACCCTAAACCCTAAGCCCTAAGCCCTAAGCCCTAAGCCCTAAACCCTAAACCCTAAACCCTAAACCTCTCCTCGTGCAGGAACCGACCTGGCCCTTTTGGGCAAGGAGATTGCACGAGCTTGGGATGCAGGAGTTGCTTGGGGGGCTTTAGGGTTCAGGGTTCAGGGTTTAGGGTTTAGGGTTTAGGGTTTAGGGTTTAGGGTTTAGGGTTGAGGGTTTAGGGTTGAGGGTTGAGGGTTGAGGGTTTGGGGTTTAGGGTTTGTTTCCGCAGGCCGCAGGCCCTCTCTGAGCGAAGGCGGCCTGAGTTCCTTGAGAGTCCATGACAAGTCGGGAGAATCATCCTGAAGGCCTACACCCTAAACCCTAAACCCTAAACCCCAAACCCTAAACCCCAAACCCTAAACCCTAAAACCCTAAACCCCAAACCCTAAACCCAAGGACATCCTGCCAGAGCTTATTGCCATGCCTCAGTGCTGCAAACTGCTACAAGCCTCATGAATGCGGACGTGCCCATGAACAAAAATGAGCCGCTTACCTTCAACAAAGCGAAGGAGGGGGTTTAGGGTTTCGGGTTTCGGGTTTAGGGTTTAGGGTTTAGTTTCCGTGACTGTTGACGGCCCTAAACCCTAAACCTGAACCCTGAACCCTAAACTCTCAACCCTCAACTCTCAACCCTAAATCCTAAACCCCACCCTTCGAACCGAAGCTTTCGAGGGAGAGCTTCGAGCTTCGAGGATTCTTGCAACCCGCTAGACCCTAAACCCTAGTAAACCCTCAACCCTGGTAAACCCTAAACCCTAAACCCTAAACCCAAGAGCCTATCTTGAAGCGCAGCGGATTGTGGAGCTGGGAGCTTCCAGGTTAAAGAGGCGTGGGACTTCGAGGCTTGCAGGGTCTTGGGTTCGCAGGGCTTTAGGGGGTTGAGTGGGTTTCAGGGTGTTTCGGGGGGGGCTAGGGGAGTTTAGCACGGCTCAGGGCGGGTTTTGGGGGGTTTAAGGGGGGGTTTAGGGCGGTTTAGGGGTTCAGGGGGCTAGGAGGTTTGGGTTTAGGGGGGCCTTTTAGGGTTTCAGGGTTTCGCGCTGCCATGTAGAGGTATGGGCTCCAGCTGATCCAACTGGTGACCGACACCGATGCAGGATGTCGACTGTTGGCACCTTGACTCAGACTGGTGTTTAGGGTTTAGGGTTTAGGGTTCAGGGTTTAGGGTTTAGGGTTTAGGGTTTAGGGTTTAGGGTTGGCACCTTGACTCAGACTCAGGTTGGCTTGGCTGGTTCTTAGCAGGGAAGTTGTGAGGTTCACGAAACCCGAAACCCGAAACCCGAAACCCGAAACCCTAAACCCTAAACCCTAAAAAGCCCCAAACCCCAAACCCCAAACCCCAGACCCCAAACCCCAAACCCCAAACCCCAAACCCTAAACCCCAAACCCCAAACCCCAAACCCTAAACCCTAAACCTCGATCCCAAAACCCTGGATGTAGGGTGCCTAGTCCCTGATGTCTCATGAAGATCGAGTAGGGAGGCTGTGGATTCTTCGGCAGGGTGCTGCAGCCGATGCCGACGGTTTGGCTGTTGCAAGATATATCTTAGGGTTCAAGGTTTAGGGGGTTTAGGGTTTCGGGTTCAGGGTTTTCGGGTTTGTCTAGAACCACGCCGGAACCAGGAGTCCACCCCCACGGCCATCGAAGCCGTGAAGCAAGTTACGCTGCGCTTCTGCAGTGGCCACAAGGCGGGAAAAGCCCCCTACGCCTCGGCACGTCTCAGCGCACGCTCTTGCACTGCAGTTTGGGGTTTAGGGTTTAGGGTTTAGGGTTTGGGGTGTTCCATGTGCCTTTCCCTGAAAGTTGCACAAGCTTGCGGCGAAGCTCATCACAAAGGTGGAAGGCGCGCGAGAGGAAGAAGAGCCAAGGGCACAAGCAAGTGAGTTAGGAGGGCGAGAGAATCTGTGAGTAGCAGAAGATGAAACAAGACAAGCAGCAGCAAGTAATTTGAGCCTTCGGTGGCAGGAGTTGGCTGGAGCGATTGTAATTAAAGCGCAGGCCCAGACTCGTAAGAGGTAGCTGGCGAACATCGGCACGGCCAGAGATTTGAGCGCTCCTTCACGTTGAATAGGGGGTTTACGAAAATCGGGGACCCCGAATATAGACCCCGAATAGTAGGAACCCCCTGATAAAAAAGCCCCCAACAGGGTGCCTCCTAACATCGCAAACCCCCAATAGAGTATTGATTAGGGCTTATAGGGTCTAGGAGCGCCGCAGGCTTCCAATTCCTCTGCTGTTCCGTTTTTGTGTCCCCTTCGTGAGGCCAGCGAAGCACAAAGCGGCCAAGACGCGCTTCGACGAGCCCGCGTGTCGTGGAAATGCTAGGTAGCAAGTGACGGCTGCATGGGTTTAGGGTTTAGGGTTTAGGGTTTAGGGTTTAGGGTTTAGGGTTTAGGGTTTAGGGTTTAGGGTTTAGGGTTTAGGGTTTAGGGTTTAGGGTTTAGGGGTGTGTTACGGCTCGCCTTTCTAGTTGCTCATGTGGTCTTGTGGCATGAAGAGCCCGAAGCTGCTACGGATTGAGCGCCTAGACTCCAAGCCCCAAACCCTGACCTCTGCAGTTTCGTAGGTGCCTAGGTTGGGTGTCTTCTGGCTGGTTCTTAGTAGGGAATGAGGGAATGAGGTACCTTAATCCTTTAACTGGTATACTGTAGGGCCCTAATTCCCTCATTCCCTACTAAGAACCACGGGGTCTTTGAGTGACCATGCCCGGGTCAGCTCTGATTGTGCGAAAAAAGAAAAAGGCCGCGAAGCGCCCAAGAGCTTTCGTGTCTCGGGGTTTAGGGTTTAGAGGATTAGGGTTAGGGGGTATGGGTTCAGGGCCTGCAGGGTTTGGGGATTGAGGGTGTTTCCCAAATTCCACCCCAAATGCAGAAGCCCCTCACAGGGACCCCCAAAAGGGTACCCCTCTTGTCGGAAACCTCCCCTCCCCGTTTAAAGTTTATCGGATTTAGGGTTCAGGGGTTAGGATTTTGGGGGTTCAGACCTTAGGGGTCGTTGGAGATGATGTTAAACCCTAAGCCCTAATCGGAGCAAACCCTAAACCCTAAACCCTAAACCCTAAACCCTAAACCCTAAACCCTAAACCCTAAACCCTAAACCCTAAACCCTAAACCCTAAACCCCTAACATGCAGTAACGCCGCGGCCAGGCGCATCCCGGGCAACATCTCGCGGGCAGGGATGGGCCCCTGGGACGAGGGATCCGAGAGCTACCAGGCTCCACCCGTCACAGGGGAATTTCGGGGAACTTTTGGGAAATTTTGGGGAACTTTTTTGGGAATTTTGGGGAACTTTTGGGAATTTCGGGGAACTTTAGGGAAACTTTCGGGAAGTTTATAGGAAGTTTAGGGAAGTTTATAGGAAGTTTAGTGAAGTTTATAGGAAGTTTCTAGGGAAGTTTATGGGAAGTTTCTAGGGACGCTTAGGGAAGTTTGTATAGGAAGTTTAGAGAAGTTTAGGAATAGTAAGTTAGTGGAAGTTTGGGAAATTTAGGGAAGTTGGGGTAAGTTTGGGGGAAGTTTGGCAAGTTCAGGAAGCTTGGGGTTTAGGAAGTTTTCCAGTATGGATGCATTTGGAGACTTTCGTGGGCCTTGACGTTGCAGTAAGGTCTTGAAGATGGTGAACGGGTCATGGCTGATCCTACTGGTTCTGAGTAGTCGGGCTTGAGGGAATCAGCTACCCTGCAGAATCCCACAAAAGGGTATGTGTAGAGTATAGAGTATACAAGGTGCTTAATTCCCTCATTCCCTTAGAGCCAGTGGAGAAAGCTTCCCTGGGTTTCAGGTGTGGCGTGGTGTCGCTGTGGACAAGGCCGAAATCCGATGCCGTCAAGCGAGATTTCATGTCGCCCCCCCCCCCCCCCCCCCCCCCTCTGCCCGGCAGTTCGTGCTTTCATTGAGTCCACGTTCTGCCCTAAACCCTAAACCCTAAACCCTAAACCCTAAACCCTAAACCCTAAACCCTAAACCCTAAACCCTAAACCCTAAACCCTAAACCCTAAACCCTAAACCCTAAACCCTAAACCTTTGTTTCTTGGAAGTGGTCTGGAGACACTGGAGCCTTTGCCAACAGGCTGTGGAGTTGAAGGTGTGCTGGTGCGACGAGGCAGGGTACCGATCGGAAGACCGGACTCTATTAGGGTTGATAATAGGGTTTAGGGTTTAGGGTTTAGGGTTTAGGGTTTAGGGTTTAGGGTTAGGGTTTAGGGTTTAGGGTTTGGGGTTTAGGGACCCTTTGCCTACAGTTTAGTAGTAGCTACCCCTTGATGAGTAGGTATATCAACTGAAACTGTAGGTACAGAGAGTAACAGGGAGGTCTTGTGACGTGGCACGGAGGCTGATTTGTTAGCTGCGGTCAGCATGTCGGCACCTGCTGTTCTCTGGTGCGCGTAGCTTCCCAAGTAGTTTCTTTTGCAGCCCTTCTTGACTGACTACCATGGCCCCTTCAGCTCGCTTCTGGGGCTCCCTCCTTTCGAGCCTTTGCGGCTGCTTCATTCTTGGCAGGCGCCGTGCCCCTTCGACTCTTACTTCCAGGTGGAAGCAATGTACATCAGCGTGCAGGCGCCAACACCTGGCAACAATCCAAGTGCGTTAATTGGTTGGGGGCAGAGCCGCTCGAAGCATCTTGCAGCAGCTCGCACCAAACCCGAAACCCGAAACCCGAAACCCATCTCCGAACTCTGCGCGCTGTGTGGTGCAGGGCCCAATGGAGAAGACGCAGGTGCCGATGCGGTTCGATGTCCATCACGTAGTCGCGGCTGCCTCCCGTCTTTCTGTTCACTCTCCATCTCCGACTCCCTCTCACATATAGACCCTAGCCCCTAAACCCTCAACCCTGTAAACCCTAACATCTACATATTTTGTTTATGTATAGATATATAAATATGTATATATTGAGTGAGTGAGGGAGTGAGTGAGTGAGTGAGTCAGTGAGTGAGTGAGTGAGTGAGCCAGTGAGTGAGTGAGTGAGTGAGCGAGCGAGTGAGTGAGCGAGTGGCCTCGCCGGAGCGAGCTGATGTTCAGCAAGCCCTGACCGGCGTCAACCAGGTTGTGCGCCGCCCTCAGACGTGGCGGCTGGATGGTCCTGTAGTTCTGGTCCACCCTCAGAAGTACGGCTTGGGTGCTCCAAGCGCAGTATGCGCAGCATGGGCATCAGCTGAGAGCAGGACGTGCTTGCCACGTGCATGCGCCGACCGGTGATGTTGTGTGTGTTTCAGGGCTTCGGCCTCAGCTGCAAGGAGAGTTGAACGCGCAGTTCATCGTCACTTCTCACTCAAAGCTGCAGTGAGGAGTTGGCCTCACAAGTGTTGCTCGCTGCAAAGCAAGCATCTGTGTTGATTTGGGAGTGAGAGTGTTTGACGCTGTGGGGTGCCTTTTTTGGATTAGACTGGCTTGTCGACAGCAATGTCACCAATTTGCTCAGCGTCTTTATGTTAGCTGTGCTGTTCTAGGTCTTGATCCGAGCTTCGGCGCGTGAGGGCTGTCTTTTGATGTGGGGTTTCGCTGGGCATTCAAGAACGCAAGGTCTTGAGTTCCTCCGGTGAAGGGCCGCGGGTTGACATGTTCCCCTTTGTGCAGTCCTTAATCGGGATGATAGGGGGCGGGTACTATGATCCCCATTAAGACTGTTAGTGTAAGGGGGAAACGTCCCAAGCTTCGGGTTCTTTTGAACCTGAGCCGTTTGTTTTCCGACAGCGCGTGGACGCAGCAACCATGTGTTCAACTGGCCTTCATCTTTGAAGGGAAAGGCACTGGTTTAGGGTTTAGGGTTTAGGGTTTAGGGTTTAGGGTTTAGGGTTTTCCCTGGGGGTTGAGTGGGCGGAAAGCAGCGTTTATGGGGACTTGAGGGCCCGGGCTCCCGATCCACGTGAATGGTTTGCAACTGGGGTGGACACATCCCCTAAACCCTAAACCCTAAACCCTAAACCCTAAACCCTAAACCCTAAACCCTCAACCCTAAACCCTAAACCCTAAACCTCTAACCGGTTGCAATTGAGCCAGCGGCTCCAAAGTCGTTTTTGCGGGTAACTTTCCCCATGGTTCTTGTCTCGCTTGCCAATGTACACCTCTATACTTTGGCCGGCCTGGCCGAGTAGAATCGGTTTCGCATCAAACTAGTCGTCGTACTGCACTGAGCGGACTTCCTTCCTTTGATATTCTGTGGGCACGACAGGCCAACCACAAAAGAATACAGGCCTTTCCTCGATGAAGGGCTCATATTTGCAAAATTCATCAGAGCCTGCGGGAAAGCATAAACCCCAGCCTTCCCACATACTCTATTGATGTGTATAGCTACTGGGAAGGGGTTTGGGATACGACATGTCTATACAACGCATGAAAAACCTATTTCGCTGGGCCAAGCCTGTCTGTCCATAGGAAACATAACAACACCTATTTCTCTGGCAAATGATTAGCAAGTTCCAAGAAGAACGAGAGTACTGTGAGCAGATATGATTCAATTAGTTTCCGGAGCCTTCCCGGCACCTCCCAGCAAGCTACTTGAAGTCGGACATCTGGGTTTTCATACTCGTTGCTTCTAAAAGCCCTCCCGCATATATGTGTGTGTGTGTATATATATATACACATACACCTCTCTCTCTCTCTCTCTTGTTTTTGTTCCTTTCTCTCTCTCTGTCTGTCTCGCTGTCTGTGCCTTGCCGTCATGTTGGGCTTTGGAGGTGTTGAAATCCTATTTGTTTTTTCAGAAACTGATCGGTTGGGTACTCAGCACGCTTGCTCTGCCGAGCTGTTAGTGGTGTCTTCCCGTGCAGGTGGTCGAGTATGGACAGCCTTTCGACCTTCTTGTCGAAGGCTGGCTTCAATATGCTGCTAGAAGTGCTGCGCAGCATCTGCATTTGTTGGGGGTTTCGGGTGTAGGGTTTGACCACTACAAGATTGCCCACGCTGGCGCACTCTGTCCTGGCCACATGTGAGTGACAAACCCGAAGCCCTAAAACCCTAAACCCTCAACCCTAAACCCTGAACCCTGAACCCTAAACCCTAAACCCTAAACCCTAAACCCTAAACCCTCTAAACCCTCTAAACCCTAAACCCTAAACCCTAAACCCTAAACCCTAAACCCTCTAAACCCTAAACCCTCAACCATGGCAGGTTCTGGTGGCTTCAAAGCGGGCGACCGCATCAGGCAGCTGCTCCCAAGACTCCTGCAATCGGATCGAATTCCCCTTTAAGCCCCTAAACTCTAGACCCTCTACTGTATATCCTATATATCTCTATACTCTATATGCGCACCCTTTGCCCTAAACCCTATATACCCTATAAAATATTCACCCTATACTTGCCCAAACCCGAAACTTTCTCTTCGATGGCCAACTCGCGCCGGCGCGAGGCTTCAAATTGCCTCTTCGCGCGGCGCCCGGGTGAGACTGAGAGTCTGAGAGACTTCGGGGAATCTCTGATGCAGCCGGTGGGGTTAGGGTCTTTCGGTTTTGGGGTTTAGGGATTAGGAAGAGGATTCTTTTTGCTGGCTTGTGAGCTTCTTACATTGGCCAGGATCGGGCCGACGCAAAAATGGGAAATGAGAGGGAGGGTGGGAGGCCGATCTCTGCCACTGCGCGGGTCTCGCCGCGTTTTTGCGGCAACGCACATCGGACAGGCACCGTGTTACACCCCTCTGCTCCCGTTTGCAATGTCTGCAGGGCCAACAACCCTACACCCTAAACCCTGAACCCTAAACCCTAAACCCTAAACCCTAAACCCCAAACCCTCAACCCTAAACCCTAAACCCTAAACCCTAAGAAGGGCCAAGTTGAGCCTTGCCACCCAAACTAACCCCCGAACCAGGTTTAGGGTTTCGGGGGGGCAGGAATACAGAGAAAGTTCGTGATGCTGTTATTGGGGCCTTTGCTTCTCAAGCTGAAAAGGCCCTGCTACGAGGAGGACTTGCGTGCTGTCGCAGCCTTAGCCCAATACGGGTTTAGGGAGTTCAGAAGTTTGGGGTTTATTCGAGTTTAGGCTTTAGGCTTTAGGCTTTAGGGCTTTAGGGCTTTAGGGCTTTAGGGCTTTAGGGCTTTAGGGCTTTAGGGCTTGAGGGCTTGAGGGCCTTAGGGCTTTAGGGCTTTAGGGCCTTAGGGCTTAGGGCTTTAGGGCTTTAGGGCCTTAGGGGCCTTAGGGGCCTTAGGGTTTAAGGCAGAGAGGTGCAAAGATCAAAAGTTCAAGGTTTGACGCGCGGTGTTGACATGCCTTTTACAGAGCTTTGCCATGGCCCTCCACCTGGGTATTTCCCAAAATAGGGGTAAGGTTTAGGGTTTAGGGTTTAGGGTTTGGGGTTTAGGGTTTAGGGCTTAGGGCTTAGGGTTTAGGGTTTAGGGTTTAGGGTTTATGCCGTTTATGCCCCAAATAGTATAGAATCCCCTTAAGGGACCCCGAAAAAGGGTACGAAGCCCCCACCTGGCGCGCCGAGGACTTGGTGCAAGCTCTTCCCGACGATCAGGCGCCTTGTGAGATCTCTCCCACCTCGGTGAGGCGAGGGGGGGGGGTTGTCTAATATTAGGGTTTAGGGTTTAGGGTTTAGGGTTTAGGGTTTAGGGTTTAGGAAGTCAAAGGGGCCAAAGGAATCCCTTCCCCGTAACATGAAAAGCCCCGTGCCCCCCTAACATTCAAGACTCCCATTATAGTTAGCTTAGAGTATATGCGGGGGGGGGGGGGGTTATCCAATATATTAGGGTGGTCATATCAGGGGGGGATTACCTGTTGGTCCTTGGTGTTCGAGTGCTGTGGGATCTTGTGAGGATGCGTTGATAGCTCCCCTTTGCGGCGCGTTGGGTCTTGAGCAGTGCCAAGATGGCCATTGGCGTACTCATGAGATTTCTTGTTCCCCTCAACCCTAAACCCCAAACCCTAACCCCTAACCCCTAACCCCTAACCCTAAACCCTAAACCCTAAACCCTAAACCCTAAACCCTTGAGGTGGTGTGGGATCAAGCTGCCCCTGTCGGCGCCCTCCTCCATCGTGGCATGCTGGCATCGTGCTCGGACTCGGGCGCGCGCCAGTCACTGTGTTTTGCAGGGCCCGCAAGATGCTTATACCCCTCAACCCGAAGCCACTGAACCCTTCGAAGCCCCTACCCCCTTGCCCCTAAACCCTTAGACCCCTAAGCCCCTAAACCCTTAAACCCCTAAGCCTCTAAACCCCTTCGAAGCCCCTAACCCCTAAACCCTTTAAACATCCTTAAACCCCTAAACCGGAACCCTAAACCCTAAACCCCTGAACCCTTTGAAGCCCCAAGGTGTGGTGCCTTGGGTGGATTCTCGGCAGTGAATGCCAGCGGGGTGGCGGCTGTGTATCTGGATGCTCGGCGCCCAGAAGGCCTTGTTTGGTTTAGGGTTTAGGGTTTAGGGTTTCGGGTTCGGGTTTCGGGTTTAGGGTTTAGGGTTTAGGGTTCAGGGTTCAGGGTTCAGGGTTTAGGGTTTAGGGCTTAGGGCTTAGGGTTTAGGAGCTCGTTGAAGGTCGTGCCGAGCTGGAGTCCACAGACAAGCTCGAGATCAGGTCAAAGTTGGGCGCTTCCAAGCTTTAGGGGTGTTTAGGGGTTTAGGGGTTTAGGGTTTAGGGTTTAGGGTTTAGGGTTTAGGGTTTAGGGCTTAGGGCTTAGGGCTTAGGGCTTAGGCAAAAAAAGGGGCTTGCGCGTGACAGGCGCGCTGAAAGCAAGCCGAGAGAAGCGCGGAAGGTCATGGAGACGTTGGTGGGGACCCCTACACCCTAAACCCTAAACCCTAAACCCTAAACCCTAAAACCCTAAATTATCAACCCGATTCTCATTCTAATTATAAAGCCATCAAGATTTCATCTTTACAGAAAGGAGGAGCACAGCTCTGCGCTCGCAACAGTCGTTGAAGGGTTCTCTTTAACATTCCGGAACCCAACCAACCTTACCATCCCTAAACCCTAAACCCTAAGCCGTAAACCCTAAACCCTATAAGCCCTAAACCCTAAACCCTAACCCCTAAACCCTAAACCCTATAAGCCCTAAACCCAAAGAACCCTTACCACCTCTGGCCCGGACCTTCTCCGATCCTTAGGTGCAGCCGGGCCCCTTGGTGCAGGGCCTGCCAGATCCGGTCTTCAGGCCAAGGGAAGCAGGGGGAATGCTGTGGTGGTTAGGGGTTTTCGGCATGTATCGCCTGGTAATATTGACGGCAGAAACCGTAATATCTCAGAACAGTACGCGACATGCTACAGTACTAAGCGTACTGCTAAGAAGGCGAAGACAAGCTTTAGCATGCCACGCGGTCATACCGTTCATTTTGCCAGCATGACGACTGTTGCGTATAAGGTCAATACTGCGTTATGACCCTATGCCCCAACCTTAACCCTCCTAAACCCCCAAACTACTAAACCCCTCGAAGCCCTAACCCCAACACCCTAAAAGCCCCATAAACCCTGCAGCATTTGGCTTACTATCTCGGCCTGGAGCTGGCCCTGCTAGAGGGCCCTAGAAGGGACATCCTATTCCCCTATAATAACCCCTATCTATACCTTGTATACCTAAGCACCCCCTAAAGAACCCCCTTAAGAGCCCTCAAACAACCCCTAAGTACCCCCTTGATACCCCCCAAATAAACCCTGAGGTCCCCTTATAAGGGTTCGCCCTTGAGTCCCCTTGACCTACTTGTATCAAGACATGGAGCCGGCGGACAGTCACAGGCCGGGCCCCGTATGGAACCCAAAGCGAAGCCCCAATGTAGTTTTAGGGGTTTGGGATTTGGGGGTTTAGGGGTGTTAGGGGTTGAGGGGTTTAGGGTGTTTGGGGGTGTAGGGGTGTAGGGGTTTAGGGTTTGGGGTTGAGGGCGCTGTTTTGAACCCGGGCATTCCTCGAAAGGAGGGATTCTCGGATTTTGGGGGCATGGACCCTTCTTGCGGGGGCCTGCTAGAATGAGGACCGTCGTATTTTGGGAGTATCTTCGGGGCATCCCCCAAACCCTGAGCCGTACGGCTTTACCCCTAAACCCTAAGCCCCAAACCCAAAGTCCCCAATCGAAGCCCAGAGCTCCTTCGATGTTGCAGCCGTGAATCCAAGAAGACCTTTAATCTTTGTTGGGGTTTAGGGTTTAGGGTTTAGGGTTTAGGGTTTAGGGTTTAGGGTTTAGGGTTTAGGGTTTAGGGTTTAGAGTGTTAGGGTTTAGGGTTCAGGGTTGAGGCTTTGGGGCGAAAAAATATAGGTTTAGGGTTTAGGGTTCAGGGTTGAAGGTTTTGGGTTTAGGGTTTAGGGTTTGAGGATGACCCACCGCCTTGTCTCAAAAACACCTGGAACAGGCCCTCACGGGCGCGACTCAGCTCGGAAGCTGTGACCGATGAGTCTGAGATGAGTGTGCCCGTTTGATGTTTCATTATGGGGCTTGGTCTCCTTCAAACCCTAAGCCCTAAGCCTCAAGCCCTATAGACGCAAACCCCCTAGTCCTAAACCCGAGTCGATGATCTTTGGGAGGTGATACTGATTGAGCAGTTCGTTCACTTGCATTGCCGCGTGCCATATCTTGCCACAGCCACGAAGCCGGCGCACATGAGCTTCAGCCTTCTTTATTTTACCATGAATCTTGACATTCATCTTAATATTCATCTTAATATTCATCTTAACATTCATCTTAACATTCATCTTAACATTCATCTTAATATTCATCTTAACATTCATCTTAATATTCATCTTAATGTCAGTATTAGAGAAGCGGCCTGCGAAGTGGCCCCCGCGGTTCCTCGACCACGCCCTTGGGAAGTTGCGGCAGCGAAAGGAGGATGGGAGGCGTTTCGCAATGTTGCCAGCAACTCCATCGTCAGGTCACCGAAGAACAGCCCCCTAAACCCTAAACCCCAGACCCTAAACCCTTAACCCTAAACCCTAAACCCTAACATTCGAGTTGTGTAGTAGTTTCACACTGACTGTACGGCAACAGGTGGCACTTGGTCCTCCCAACCTCTGCGTGTCTGCAAGAGAGCTCAGAGCAAGTCACGCGAGCGTGACAAATCATATTGAGACCCCTAATACTTATGGGGTTTAGGGTTTAGGGTTTAGGGTTTAGGGTTTAGGGTTTAGGGTTTAGGGTTTAGGGCTTGAGAATCGACCATAATGAGCTTCATAGTTGGTGCATAGAGCCGATTGTACTTCCAGGTCCCTGACTATTGCATCCTTATAAGGACTTCAGGAGCCTAATTCTTCGGTCCCCGGAGTACTCAGAAGGCACAGGGTGCGTGCCACGGTGAGGTGGGTTCGTTGAAGGCACGCTGGAGGGTGGTTTCATATCGTCCGTAAGTCGGTCCCTACACGGCACATACCATGGACCTCACTTGGGGACGATTTCTAGTTGTCTGTGCTTTTGCGTTGTGGTTGAGGGTCGGGGATTCGGGTTTAGGGTTCAGGGTTTAGGGTTCAGGGTGTAGGGTTCAGGGTTCAGGGTGTAGAGTTTAGGGTTTAGGGTCTAGCAGGTTGTGATCATGATTATGGTCTTTTGATTCTGGAGACGCCAGTCATACCGAAGTAGCAACAAGTTTGCTGGCAGCATGTGACGAGTGCAGAATTCTGCACGCCCCTGCAATGAGCATGGTGCCTTCTCCCAACACCACGGTCGTGCAATGCTGGGGTTTTGAGAAATGATTAGGGGATATGCTAAGTTCCTTGGTTTAGGTTTGCAAGCAGGTGCCCTTGTGGTAGTGAGGTTGAGAGTTTGCTCGCCCTTCCAGCCAGACTAGTGCCATCAGACCATAGCCAGTTTTGACATGCACAGCAGCATAGTTTCCAGAATTTGCATCTATCAAGCTGCTGTACTAAACTAGGCGAACGCAGCACACAAGAGCGATTCAATAGTGCCTAGCTCAATTCCGCACAGAGCCTGAGCTCTGCTGGTCGCAAAATCGACAGCTTTATCGACCTGAAGTGGATCTTCAAGACACGATCCTCGTCTGCAGAGGGCTCTGAGGCGGATGGTTTGGTATTTCCAGCGCCGACGCATCTTGCGTTCTCGAGTTGTCTTTTCTGCCACCCTAAACCCTGAACCCCAAACCCTATAACCCCCCCCCCCCCCCCCCCCCCCCCAACCCTACACCCTAAGCCCCAAGCCCAAAACCCTAAACCCCAAGCCCAAAACCCTAAACCCCAAACCTAAAGCCCTAAACCCTAAGTAAGTCACAGGATGCCGTGCTGGGATATGGAGCAGAAGGGCTTTTGCCCTCGTGTTCAGAAGTTCGGCAGCTGCAAGTACTGCAGCTTGGCCCTGATCTGGAGGATGCCTTCGCTCATTGAGAGTATGAGCCGTGTAATGTTCCTTCATGTTCTGCAATATGTATATATATATAATACATATATATATATTATATATGTAGTATGCTGTATATGTATATGTTTCTTCATATGAAGAACAGTAGTAGCGTTTGCCCCACGCAACTTGTGAGGCAGTGGGCTCGATGACGACAGCAAGGGTGGGGGGAAGGGCTGGGGTGGAGGAGGTGGATGCTTTGCTGCACATCGTCATGAGACGTAGCAAGCGTTGCATCTAAACCAACCCCAAGCCCTAAACCCCAAATCCCAAACCCTAAACCCTAGCCCTAAACCCTAAACAGAAACCAAATGCATCTCTTAGGAAGCAGCTGGAATGGCGGTGGTGACAATAGCTGGGGCGGCGGAAAGAGCTGGTCGGGCGGCGCTGGCAAAGGCTGGGGTGGAGGCGGATGTGCCGGGGTTTAGGGTTTAGGGTTTAGGGTTTGGGGTGCGTGCAAGAGCAGCCCAGATGGCTCCTGTAACCATCTTTTCCTCTGCCGGCGAATTGTGAATGAACTTGCCAAAAAAGCTGTCTTATGCTTCAAGGTACCCTTATAAAGTGTAAAGATCCCAAATGCCTCCGGTGGGGAAGCCTCCCGTTCCAAAGTGTCGGATAGTGCAACCTCGTGATCCCAGCGCAGATCAACCAAAATTCCTCGTTCTAAATGATCTGTTTTCACCTACTTGCGCTTCCGCGCCCCGCGCGTAAGCGCAAGTCCACCAAGATTCCTCGTTCTAAATGGTCCGTTTTCACATACTTGCGCTTCCGCACGCCGCGCGTAAGCGCAAGTCCACCAAGATTCCTCGTTCTAAACGGTCCGTTTTCACATACTTGTGCTTCCGCGCGCCGCGCGTAAGCGCAAGTCCACCAAGAGTCCTCGTTCTAAATGGTCCGTTTTCACCTACTTGTGCTCCCGCGCGCCGCGCGTAAGCGCAGGTCAACCAAAATTCCTCACTGTAAAGAGTCTGTTTTCAGCCACTTGCCAAATCCTGAATCCGTACTCCAAAGCTCACTTGGAAACGCAAGTGACCACATCCATGGCGCAAGTACAGGTTGCCATAGCGCACACTTGTGCTATGGATGGGGTCACTTGTGCTACCGCGCGCGGCGCGGAAGCGCAAGTCGGATTTGGAGTACGGGAAATCCCATGCACTGTTGCACTGCTTGTCATAAACCACCCCCCACCCCCCTCCCCCCCCGACCCTCTTTAAAGAAATTAGAAGCACCCCAATCTAGGGGGAGCCATCCTCAAGCCTCAGACCCTTGAGGCCCACAGTTGCCATTCTGCTGTTGCCACAAGCTATTGCCACTTTTCTGTCCCGGAAAAATTGATTTGGCTTGTCGTCTTGACATAGTTCTAGTTCTGGAGTGTTGTTCTTGAGTGTTCAGAGCTCAGCAGCATGATCAGTACTTCCGTGTGAACTCTGCTGTATTGCTGAGAGACCATGCTTGCACTCCTGGAAAACCACAGTGACCATTTTGCTTTTGCCACAAGCTATTTCTACTACTTAAGGTCCAGAAAAAGTTGATTTGGCTCGTCGTTTTGATGTAGTTCTACTTCTGGAGTGTTGTTCTTGAGTGTTCAGAGCTCAGCAACTCTTGCTGTGTTGCTTACTGAGTAACTGTCAAGGCTATGTGTTTTTCGAAAGGCCGTGTGATACCCAGACGGTAGTTCAACTTTGGACTGACAGAGAAGTGGAATAACTTATCAAAACCACTAAGACAACGTCCAACACCACAAAATTTTTTGTTCCATGTGCCACCATCTTGAGCCCCCCCCCCCCCCCCTTGCCTGCACCACATGTGGTTTAAACTGTGATTTGCACAACTACCTTATGTGTGGTTTCCCATGGTTTCCCAATTTGGAACGGGAGGCTTCCCCACCGGAGGCATTTGGGATCCCTATATAAAGTAACCAACCCCAAAAAGGGTGCCCTTGTTATAATATGGTTACTGGCGACCAAGATGGTCTTTAACTGGCCAGTCTCCAAAGCAAGCAGCGCGAAGAGCAGACCATGTCCCATCCAGCTCATCTAGAGACGCACACCTTAGCTGCTTGCTGCCCCGACGGACAGCCTTCCGAACACGAGCCGTATGATGGATCACTGCACGGTCGCGATATCCTAAACTTTTAAACCCTAAACCCTAAACCTTAAACCCTAAACCCTAAACCCTAAACCCTAAACCCTAAACCCTAAACCCTAAACCCCAAGATCTGCCTTACGCTGCGAAGGTGGCAAAGGCTGGGGAGGTCCAAGTCTTGGGGTGTGGAACCAGACCCTGAAGTGGAACATGGCCAAGGCCCAGGGCCTTCTGTTTGGGGTTTAGGGTTTAGGGTTTAGGGTTTAGGGTTGAGGGTTTAGGGTTTAGGGTTTAGGGTTTAGGGTTTAGGGTTTAGGGTTTGGGGTTTAGTCCTGGAGGTTGTTGGCGCAAAGTTTGGGATGTCGGCTTCAAGTTTCACGGTTTCAGGTCACAGGGGGGTTATTTAGGGTTTAGGGTTTAGGGTTTAGGGTTTAGGGTTTAGGGTTTAGGGTTCAATGTTTGACCGAACCGTCCAGGGAAAGGGGAAGGCGGACCGCAAGCCGATCGACCCCAGCAAGACGGCGACCGGGCAGTTCCTTCAGGGTTTAGGGTTTAGGGTTTAGGGTTTAAAAGGTTTAGGGTTTAGGGGTTAGGATGGTCCTCATGCTTATCATGACTGCTGCGCGGCAAAGCACTTCGTCCTTCTTCCCGGTTTCTTCCGTCTTCTCCTGAGGTGTGGATTGGGAACCTCCCGCAAGAGACCACCTACCAGGAACTGAGCCTGGCGGAAGAATTTGGTGACATTGGTACCCGAAGTCTCCAAATAGCCCAAAGAAGGTTCTTTTTCCAGACTGTAGAACCCAACGTAGGCATGATTTGAAATTATGCTCGGAGCCCTAGGGGTATTCCAGGAGCCTTCTTGCGCAAGTTGATCCCCCTCTGAATGGAGCCCAGGAAAGCTCATGCGGAGGCTGCTGGAGCTATGGCGCTGTGGGCGCAGACGTACAAAGGCAAAGGCGCAGGCGGAATGTTCCGGGCTGTCGGGGATGCAAGCGATGCAAGATGATGCAACGCACCCTGAACCTAACCCGAAGGATCCATGTGCATATATAGTCTGCACTTGTACTAGTAGTATGTACTTGGGCTCTTAAGGGGCTTCCCAGATAGTAGCTTTCTAGGGCCCAAGTACCTACTACATAGGTACATGGATCTTTAGGGTAGAAGCGCTAAACTCAGATCAATGGGCTTCATGTGGGTTTCACCCTAATACAAACCCCCAAATGGTAGGATTCCTGTATAGTAAGGACCCCAATAAGGTACCCTAATTTCGAGAACCAGGGGAGTTTCCTAAACCCTAAACCCTAAACCCTAAACCCTAGACCCTAAACCCTAAACCCTAAACCCTAAACCCTAAACCCTAAACCCTAAACCCTAAACCCTAAACCCTAAACCCTGATTCAATGGGCTTCGTGTCAGGCACAGGAGCCATCGGATTCAAGTCGATGGAGGAGGCTCAGCAGGCTCCGTTGAGTTCTTGCGCCAATGTGGGGGTTTTACGAGAATACTTTAGGGTCAGGGTTTAGGGTTTAGGGTTTAGGGTTTACGAGAATATAATCGGGGTACCTTATTGGGGTCCCTATTGTAAGGGAGTCCTACTTCTTGGGAGTCTCTAATAAGGGTCCCCTACTGTCGTAAACACCGCACTTGAGTGTGCGCTGAGGCCACTATGATCCTCAACGGCTCCATCTTCAACAATACGCAAATTATCGCTGATTCCTGGGAGCGGCAGCGAAAATAAAGTCAAAGACACAGTTTTGAAGATGAACTTCGGACACCAGACCTGTTCACATGAGGCAATCTGCCCGCTACACGTCAATATAGCATGCCACAAGCACCATCATGCTTGAGCGTGGATTTGACATCACTGCCAGCTCCTAGATCGCAGGCTACGCTGTAAGGCTTTTGGAGCGCTTGCAGATACAAAGGCCGAAGCACGCTGCCAGTGAGGAAGTATCAGACCATCGCTTTAGAGAAGGCCAAATGCTATAGGTAGGCCCCTTTTGGGATACTTGAATTTTTCCCCTTCTTGGGTTTAAGAGGACCATATGTGGGGACATTTTTCAGAGGGTTTTAAGGGCCATCCTAGAATTATCTCGGGTTTCTCTGGCTTCTGTGGTGCCGATCGGCTGAGCGCGCTGCTCGGGCAACAGTAGCGGGAATGTGAAAAAGTCCGCTTGCCACCCCTGCTAGAATGGCCTTTTTTTTGGAGGCCTACTAAAACCTAAGTAGTAAAATAAAATCTTCATCCTTTTGGAACAAGTCACAGACCGAGCATGCCCTACCATGGTCATTCTGACAGCAAGAAAGGGCAGGAGATGTCGAGCTGAACCGTAAACCCTCAGCTTGATGACACATCTGCACTTGGGCATCCTATACTCAGCCTAAGCCCTCCCAAAAAGAGTCCTTGACAGCTTTGCCGTGGGAGGCGGGAACTTCCCCCGGCTGCCAAGAGCCACTGGGACCAGCATGGGTCGTGGGGTGTTGGCATGCAAAAGTGTGTGTGTCTGTGTGTGTCTCTGTGTGTGTGTGTGTGTGTGTCTGTGTGTGTGTGTGTCTCTGTGTGTGTGTGTGTGTGTGTGTGTGTGTGTGTGTGTGTGTTTGTGTGTGTGTGTGTGTGTGCGTGTCTCTCTCTGTATGTGTTTGTGTCTGTGTCTGTGACTGTACCTGTGCCTGTGCCTGTGTCTGCGCCTGCGTCTGTATGTCTGTGCTGGGCCAGCAATGATGCCAAGGTGAGTGGGGTGGCTGGGCGAACTACATCAACAAAGGCGCCGCCATGGCGCGGGCATGCGGTGCAAGTGATGCGGAACCCTGCGTTTGGGCTACCAAGCCCTAGGCCCTAAAACCCTAAAAGCCCTAAAACCCTAGACCCTAAACCCCAAACCCTTGACCCTAAACCCTAAACCCTACAAAACCCTAGACCCTAAACCCTAAACCCTAAACCCTACAACCCTGCAACCCTGCAACCCTGCAACCCTGCAACCTTGCAACCCCAAACCCTAAACCCTAAACCTTAAGACCCTCAACCCTAGACCCCAAACCCTAAGCCTTAAGACCCTAAACCCTACGACCCTAGCTGTTTCCGCCCATGGCCCGGGTCCTGGCAGGCACGTACAACGTCTCGGTGCGGATGGCCAGTCGCAAGGCCTCCTCTTTCCCAGCAGGTCAACTGGGGAGTTTCTGATACTAGGGTTTAGGGTTTAGGGTTTAGGGTTTAGAATTTGGGTTTAGGGTTTACGATTGGCAGGGCCAGGACATTACTAGTTTAGAAGGGGTTCGAGCAACCAGACAAAACCCCACCCGCCCAGAGGGTCCCATAACATTACGAAAATATAAAGTTTCTATTCTTAAACCCTCGCTTCGCACCCATTTGTTCCAAAAGCTCTCCAAAGCTCCCAAAAGAAATACAATAAGGAAAAGTCAAAGGAAATGAGATTCCTGTTTTGGGACTCTGGGGAGTCTCCCAGAAGCTCAAGGAGGCCCCCAGAAGCCCCCCCAGCCACCCAAACGAAACAAAAACAAAAAAAAACCAATAACAAATGAAGAAAACTACAGAAATTGAGATTCCTGAGAAGCTCCCCCAGGCACCCAAACGAAACAAGAACAATAAAAAGCCAAGAAAAATGAAGAAAATTACAGAAATTGAGATTCCTGAGCCCTTAACACTAGACCCCAGAAGAGTTTTTTGGACCCCGGGAAGGCTCCCAGAAGCTCAAGGAGGCCCCCAGAAGCTCCCCCAGACACCCAAACGAAACAAAAACAATAAAAAGCCAAGAAAAAAGAAGAAAATTACAGAAATTGAGATTCCTGAACCCTTAACATTAGACCCCCGAAGAATTTTTTGGACCCCGGGAGGCTCCCAGAAGCTCAAGGAGGCCCCCAGAAGCTCCCCCAGGCACCCAAACGAAACAAAAACAACAAAAAACCAAGAAAAATGAAGAACATCACAGAAATTGAGATTCCTGAACCCTTAACATTAGACCCCAGAAGAGTTTTTTGGACCCCGGGAGCTCAAGGAGGCCCCCAGAAGCTCCCCCAGGCACCCAAACAAAAACAACAAAAAACCAAGAAAAATGAAGAAAATTTCAGAAATTGAGATTCCTGAACCCTTAACATTAGACCCCAGAAGAGTTTTTGGGACCCCGCGAGGCTCCCAGAAGCTCAAGGAGGCCCCCAGAAGCTCCCCCAGGCACCCAAACGAAACAAAAACAATAAAAAACCAAGAAAAATGAAGAAAATCACATAAATTGAGATTCCTGAACCCTTAACATTAGACCCCAGAAGAGTTTTTTGGAACCCCGGGCAGGCTCCCCACCCCACCCTCGCACCAAACCCATTTGACCCATTTGCCTAAATCGACGAAGGACTTAATCGACGAAGGGCTTGGCTTATTCGACGAAGGACTTGGCTTATTCGACGAAGGACTTGGCGTATTCGACGAAGGACTTGGCTTATTCGACGAAGGACTTGGCTTATTCGACGAAGGACTTTGCTTATTCGACGAAGGACTTGGCTTATTCGACGAAGAACTTGGCTTATTCGACGAATTCACTAGGGTTTAATTAAATAAATAAATAAATAAATAAATAAATAAATATATATATATATATATGAAGAGAGGTTTAGGATTTAGGGTTTTGGGTTTTGGGTTTAGGGTTTGGGGTATGAGGGGTACCTATTGGGGTCCTTATGATAAGGGGATCCTACGATTCGAGGGTCTCTTTTTGGGGCCCCTGTTTTCGCAAGCCCCCCAAACTGTGGGCAGTGAATTCACTACAATAGTTGCACCAGCCGAGACGGTTTCAGGGTTTAGGGTTTAGGGTTAGGGTTTAGGGTTTTAGGGTTTTAGGGTTTTAGGTTTAGGGTTTAGGGTTTAGGGTTTAGGGTTTAGGGTTTAGGGTTTAGGGTTTAGGGTTTAAGGCTGGGGGCCGAAGATGCGTCTCGAGCCCTTAAACCCTAAAGCCTATCATAATCCCTAACCCGAACGCCTCAAACCCTAACCTCAAGCCCTAAACCCTATAAACCCTAGATAAACCCGAAACCCTAAATCCTAAACCCTAAACAATCCGACGTATCCATTGTCATAGTGCGCTCTGCTTCTTGCAAGGCGCTGGGAGCCGGTTCTCCGGGACCAGTCCACGTCGCGCAGGGGGCCCAAAACGATGCCTTTACATGTGGGTTTAGGGTTTGGGGTTTAGCGTTTAGGGGAGTTTAGGGGGTCTCGGGAGTTTGGGGGCTAGGGGTTAGGGTTTAGGGTTTGGGGTTTCAGGTCGGGGTTTAGGGTTTCGGGTTTACGGTTCCCTGTGTGAAGTGTTTCGATTAAGTGTGAGGATGTGCCTCTGCGATGTGAGAAGGATCCGGACCAAGATTCGGGGTGTTAGGGTGTGCCCCAAACCCTAAGCCCCAATTGACCCGGCCCTAAACCCTCAGACCCTAAACCCCAAACCCCCAACCCTAAACCCCCAACCCTAAACCTTAAACCCTCAGACCCCAAACCCTCAACCCTGAAGCCTGAACCCTGAACCCTAAACCCTAAACCCTAACCTGCATGGCCGAGCTGAGGATTTGTGAGATGCCCGGGAGGCCTGAGCGCGTGCCGGACGATTTCAGCCTTTGTGATTCTCCCCAAACCCTAAACCCTAAACCCGAAACCCTAAACCCTAAACCCTAAACCCCAAACCCCAAACCCCAAACCCTAAACCCTAAACCCCAAACCCTAAACCCTAAACCCTAAACCCTAGACCGCCCTAACAACGCGCGGGGCAGGTGCTTGGACCCCATCGAGCTGCGGGAGCTGCCAGGTAGGGTTTAGGGTTTAGGGTTTAGGGTTTAGGGTTTAGGGTTTAGGGCTTAGGGAAAAGGGTTTAGGGTTAGGGTGTAGGGTTTAGGGTGCAGGGTTTAGGGTTTTGGGTTTTGGGTTTTGGGTTTAAGGTTTAAGTTTAGGGTTTGGGCTTGAGGGTTATTTAATGTACTTTGAAACAAGCCACTGTACTTCAATTTGCCGTTCTCGAATCTATTGTACTAAGACTCGAAGACGCCATGTAGATCATGTCATATAGGTTGCCATGGTCAGTTGCGCCCTCAGCCTTAACCCCGGAACCATAAACCCTAAGACCCCATGAACCCTAAACCCGAAACCCTACACCCCCCAAAACCCTAAAACCCCTACAGCCCCTAAACCCCAAAACCCCTTGAACCCTAAACCCTGAAACCCCTGAAGCCCCTAAAACCCCCTAAGGCCCCAAGCCCCTTGGGTGCCCCCCTTGGGTGCCTGGGATGCATTTGCATGAGGCGACGGCGGCCTTGTGGAAGTCTGGGCTCCAAGAACGTGGAGCCGGGTCCTCGGGGAGTTTTGGTGTAGGGTTGACAGGGTTTAAGGGGTTCAGGGTTTAGGGTTAGAGTTTAGGGCTTAGGGTTTAGGGGTTTAGGGGTTTAGGGGTTTAGGGGTTTAGGGGTTTAGGGGTTTAGGGGTTTAGGGGTTTAGGGGTTTAGGGGTTTAGGGTTTAGGGTTCCGGGCTTAGGACCCGAACGGTCCCCTTGCCCTGAATGGGACCGCGCAGCCAAGGTGGAACAACCCTGTTTCCGCGAGGAGTGCTGGACACCCAGAAAGCTCCATGTAGCAGTCGTATGCAGCAGCTCACATGCACTCCTGAACCCTGAACCAGAAACCCCAAACCCCAAGCCCTAAACCCTAAACCCTAAACCCTAAACCCCAAACCCAAAGCCCTACTGTGCCAAGGACTGTAAGCTCCATCTCTGCGGATGCGTACCTGGCAGACTATGTGGATGTTGCCCTGGCGGGCGCATGGCGCTGGCCTGAGGAGAAGAAATATTCTATCTAGGGTTTGGGGCTTCGGGTTTAGGGTGGTATAACTGACGTATGTTGGGGATGGATTTTAGTTGTACATTTGTAGTAGATGATACTATGTGACATGTAGTTCAGAATCCAGTACATGAGATGACGATGTCCACACATCCCCAACAAAAGGCCCACACTGAGCAACAGGAGAAGTTTGCACCACGACACGGGTCAACGTGTCTTCTCATGCACTGTCCATTTTCCTTGGGGTTTAGGGTCTATGGTTTAGGGTTAGGGTTTAGGGTTAGGGTTTAGGGTTTAGGGTTTAGGGTTTAGGGTTTAGGGTTTAGGGTTTAGGGTTTAGGGTTTAGGGTTTAGGGTTTAGGGTTTAGGGTTTAGGGTTTAGGGTCTAGGGTCTACGGTTTAGGGTTCAGGGCCTTAGCCGACCTAAAAAGGACCTCGTACTCGTACCGAATCACAACCCTTCAATCCCACAGAGACTGACTGAGGAGACGCTTCCCGCTGAACAGGTGGATCCTTCTGCAGGACTGCGAGTTTGCCCTAAACCCTAAACCCTAAACCCTAAACCCTAAACCCTAAACCCTAAACCCTAAACCCTAAACCCTAAACCCTAAACCCTAAACCCTAAACCCTAACCCTAAAACCTAAACCCTAAACCCTAAACCCTAAACCCTAGGTTTAAGGGTTCCTTGTTGCTTCCCTCTGTAGTCAGCTGCCAAGACTTCCTTTCAGGAAGACGGCTCCTTTACAGGATGGGAGATCTACACCCCCCCGCACGGGCACCCGGGAATCGCAGAAACACGCAGATCCTGTTCGCAAGCGGGTCTTGAGGGGTTTCGGGTTATAGGTTTGGTGGTGTCAGAGGGTTTATGGGTTTCCATGGTTTAGGGTTTGTGGTGCAGGGCCACTTTGAGTGCTGAGGGCAAAGAATTCGGGAGAGTTTTGAGACGGTGGTGAAGGGCAAAGTTGAGACTACACCCTAAACCCTAAACAAACCCTAAAGCCTACACCCTCAGCCCTAAACCCTGTTGGGTGAACTGAGGCCAATCCCAAGCGCGCCCCCAACGCAATCCTTCTACACGGAGGCGCTTTGGGGGGGGGGGGGGGGGGGGGCGGACCTCCAGTCTGCGGACTGCGTCTTCATCGTGATTAGCTTCTTATCATCGTACATATAATATATTCTACGATATTAAAATACTATTGACCATCGTATCGTATTTCATATTATGCTATATTCTACTATATTGTACTATACCACGCTTTGTTATGCTATATTTTGCTATATCGTGCTGAATTATATACTACACCATATTGCAGGATATGGTACTATGTTGTACTACATTGTGTGACTGTTTGCTATATTGTGCTATATTGCACTTTCTTGAGCTTGTGCGATATTGTGCTTTATTGTACCTTCTTCGTCTTAGCTTAAATTCTGCTCCAGAATATTCTGTGTGCATGTCAAGAACCAAGTGGCGGTTTCCTAAACTAGGGGTACCTTACTGGGTTCTTTTTTTTCTACAGCAATCCTACTATTTGGGGGCTCTATTGGGATGTTCACCCTTATACTAGCCGTCTTTAATCGTGATTCTACTAGGGGGTACTATCCCTATTAAGGACTGTTAATACAAGAGGGAACATCCCAACCCTAAACCCTCAACCCCATAAACCCAGACCCTAAACCCTCAACCCTAAACCCTAAACCCTAAACCCTAAACCCTAAACCCTAGACCCTAAAGTAAGGGTCCCCCCTTAGTTTCGTAAACTTCAGTTTTTCTGCCCGATGCGGCAGGGTGATCACTGTGGTGGCTGCGGGTTGGGCATGGTCTGCCACGTGCTCAGAGCTTGCGATGGCCTGCGGTTTAGGGTTTAGGGTTTAGGGTTTAGGGTTTAGGGTTTAGGGTTTAGGGTTTAGGGTTTAGGGTCAGGGTTTAGGGTTTAGGGTTTGGGGTTTGAGTTTCCATGGCCTAGTCCCTCGACTATGGAGGTCGCGAGCGTCCGCAGACTGCGCTGGAGCTTGCGATGCAGGCGAGGGATCTGCTCGCTGCACTCGGCCGTCTGAGTAGGGTTTAGGGTTAGGGTTTGGGGTTTAGGGTTTAGGGTTTAGGGTTTAGGGTTTAGGGTTCAGGGCTTAGGGTTTAGGGATGACGCAACTTTCCCCTGCTCCCTGCTGAGGGTATACCATTCTCGGCTTCGGCTCTGTCCTCAGAGACGCTGTGGTATGTAGACGTCATGCCATGCAGTTCGACACGTATGGGCATGCGCTGGGCCTCTGGGCCATCCTAACATATATTGTGGGGTTTAGGGTTTAGGGTTTAGGGTTTAGGGTTTAGGGGCGTCCTGGCCGTTTGTGCTCTGATTGCCTGTGCTTCGCAGAGTTGAGCTCAAGCGGCGGCGCGAAGCATGGCGACCACGCTGCAAGAGCACGAGTCGCTTCCGAGCAGGCCTGAGTTGAAGATGTAGACGTTGCACGGAGGTTAATTCCGATCTTTTTGAGCACGGACAGGCCTTAGGGGCCTTAGGGTTTAGGATTTCGGGTTTAGGGTTTAGGGTTTAGGGCCACTTGTTTGAGAAATCAGTCTGCCCTGCGGCTTTGCTTGTGCCAGGCGATCTGCTGGCACATTCCCCCAAAGCGGATACGGACGACAGGCCCTGGAACGAAGTTGAACGAAGCGTCATGGCACACGTCCTAGGTCCCAGTGAAGCTCTGGGTATTTCCTGTACCCCTGTTACACCGCAAATAGAGTTGAACTTGCATTATCCCCATAGTAGGGGTACCCGGCTACGCCCAAATTAGGACTCCCCTTAAAGGGAACCCCAAGTGTCGGACACCCCTCTGTGTAGCTTGAGTGGAGGACCTCCCCATCGCCGACCGCGCGGGACCAGTCTCTGCAGGGCGGCTCTGCTGACAATCAGAGTCAGCAAGCAGATAACATGGGTTCCCCTACTACCCCCCTCTATACTGCCCCCTGGGTTCCTGCCATAATTAAGGTTTTTGGGGATAATTAAGCCTAGTTAAGGTCGAACCTAGGGCGGGGTAGGAGAGGGGGAGTAGTAGCGAAACCCATGAAGATAACGAGATGTTGCCCTGCACCACATGTGCACCACATTTGCACCCACACCCTCCGCAACCTGCTTGAGGGTGGTCTCCCGGAATCTGGAGGAGGTCTTTACCACCACTGGCACGGTCGAGGCACGTCGCAAAAAAAAAAACCCAACGAAGTAGCTTCGCAGAAGATGTCAGTCTCTAAAAAACTTTTCTAGCAGTCCTTAATAGAGATTATATCAGGGGGTACTATTACTATAGTCCCTTTTAGGGGCTGTTAGTATAAGGGGGAACATCCCAAGGTAGAGGGGCCCCTTGAAAGCCCTTCCCCTCCGAGTGCCGCAGGAGGCCAACCGGAGCTCTGAGCAGCTCGCTGAGGCGCAGGGGTGTAGGGCTTGAGGGTTTGAGGGTTTGAGGGTTTGAGGGTTTAGGGTTTAGGGTTCAGGGTTTAGGGTTTAGGGTTTAGGATTTTTAGGGTTTAGGGTTTAAACCCTAAACCCTAAACCCCCAAAAGTTTAGGGTTTAGGGTTTAGGGTCTAGGGTCTAGGGTTTAGGGTTGAGGGTTTAGGTGATCCATGTATCACCGTAGCCAAGAAATAATTATGACTCATACGGGGGTTGCCGAAATCTAGGGGGTACCGTCTTGGGGTCCCCATTATAAGGGAATCCTACTATTTGGGGGTCTATATTAGGGGTCCTTAGTTTTTTCGTAAAACCACCCAAAGAATGATAATTCATACTCGCTATAGTAGCAATAGCAGTCACGCGGAGCAAAAAAAAAGAGCCTAAAGCAACAGGTCGATTTTGGGGGGGAACGGTTTAGGGTTTAGGGTTAAGGGTTTAGGGTTTAGGGTTTAGTTTAGGGGTTTAGGGAAGTCTTCCCAGAGAGGCGGCGCGCCGCACCGGAGACGATCGTCTACGAGTCCTAGCGAAGCTTGGCCTTTGTGGTGTAGGGTTTAGGGTTTAGGGTTTAGGGTTTAGGGTTTAGGGTTTAGGGTTTAGGGTTTAGGGTTTAGGGTTTAGGGTTTAGGGTTTAGGGTTTAGGGTTTAGGGTTTAGGGTTTAGCACAAGAGTTCTTAGAGCCCTTTGGCCGGAATCTGACCTGAAGAGCCCCAGCATCTGCCTTTGGTTATCGGTTACCGGAAAGAAGCCTAAGTTTCGTCTCAGTAGTAGCACGATAGCCCAGGGGCTCAAAGGGACTAAAGTCTGTAAAGAACACCTACTCTGGGCTATTTGGAGCCTTATCGGGTAACCCAAAAACCGCTATGAAGGCCTAAGACACTCGGACCCGGAGTAGGGCCTTGTTTCCTTTTTGTTTTAGGGTTGGATTTCCCTGATAACCCCCCTTAACAGCCCAAAAGGGTACCCCCTTTTTATTCCTAGGCTACTCCCGGGACTACCTCCTGGTTCTTAGTAGGGAATGAAGGAATTAAGGCCCCTATATATACCCTTTAAGGGATTCTACTTCCCTACCAAAGAACCAGCCAGCCTAAGACCCAACATTTCCTCTGCCCAAGGCTTTGCAAGCGCGCGGAGGCCAGCGTCTTGGAGCCGGAGCTTCGGCCGGAATCCGCCGACGAGGCGGGAGCGTCAGGGGAGGTTTAGGGTTTAGGGTTTAGGGTTTAGGGTTTAGGGTTTAGGGTTTAGGGTGTAGGGTTTAGGGTTTAGGGTTAAGGACCCTCACAAAAAAACCAAAATAAGCCCTGGATGTCCCTTATAAGGAAGAAATAGTATTTCATTCTTTGGGGGTTCTTACGCAGAGAGTAGTAGATGGTCAGGGGGAGAATAGCCCCCCTCCCGCTAGTATTAAACTCCCCGCCTTACGCCCTAATGTCAAATACCCCCAGTATAGTTATAAGACACTATATATGGGGGGGGTATTTAGTATTCGGGGGTAGGGGATTGAATATTCGTGGAAGGGGATCACTTATGCGCCCTTCTCGAAAAATATGGTCCTTTTGGGGGTCCTTGTATAAGGCGGGCCCTCTTATTTAGGGTGCCCAAATTCGGGACCATGACTTAGAGAACTGACTTTATCGGTTTTTTGCAGGTTTCTAGGGGGTTTACTTGATGAGGATGGAATTCAGGCTTCATTAGGGTTTAAGTAGGGTTTATAGGGTCCATATACAGGGTTTATGAGGTTTACCGGGCTTAGAGCGTTACTGTCAGAATGGGGGCTGCCGAATCTAATCGGATCCTAATGGGAACCCCCAACAAGAAACCCCAAGAATACAGTAGGATTAGAAAGGGAATCTAAGGACCCTGGTAAGTATGTTTCATGATATTCCTACTACATTCTTCACATTAAGGTCACTTTAGACCCCTGGCGCAGGCGCTCGCCGCTGTGCGAGAGGCCCGGTCGCTTTGCGACGAGCTCGGCGACTTCGAGGCAATCTCTTCAACATGAGAGAGAGAGAGAGAGAGAGAGAGAGAGAGAGAGACAAAATCTAGGACCCAGAGAAGGCCCTGAATTCCCTTATTAGGGTTGAGGTTCCCAGACATTTTGTACGTCCTCGTGCTTTCCAGAAGCATACGAGCAGAGTGTGGTAGTGGAGTAGTTAGTTTGGAGTTTTGCCTGGCCCCCCCTAAGCATTCTGACAATGAATATTGTTAGAATGTTTGTTTTATCAGTCTAACCATGCCTAAAGACTGGACGTTTTTTTGCATGGTACGATGAAGAAGCGAGGAGGTAAATCGTGTTGTGCATCAAAGGATGTAGCAGAGTTTGACGGAGACAAGACTTGTAATAGGTGCCGTGAAGCGAAAAGAAATGCTGTGGCAAAAACAAGAACGAGTAGAATCAGGCACGAAGAGAGGAGAGGGCAAAAGGGAGCCAAACTTTGCGAAGAATGCGGTCATAAAGTAACACATCATTCCCATTATGCGTTGCATCCGAATTGTGAAAGGTTTAGTGCACGACAACTTGCAAGCCGATATTAAGGCAGAATAGGACAAGCAGAAAGGGGAACTACGCAAACGATTACACGAACAACTTCCTAGTCAATTTGTTGATGAAGATGAAACGCCAGAGCCACGGCCCGAACGCGAGAAGCCTAAACCCGATATTGATACAGTGTTTAATCACGCCCATCAGTTGCTACTGAATGATGAGTTTTTAGAATACTATTTTATGCTATTCGGCAAGCATAAGGACAGAACAACTATTGAAATTACTTTTGATAAGCATAAGTATAATGTAGTCACAATCCTTAAGTTGTCATATGGTTGTACCTCATTCCTAACCCTTATTTCTATTATAGATATTTGATTTAAGAAGACCATTTCCATTTTCGGGTTAGGGGTTTCGGGTTGGATGTTGTGTGTTTTCCATCGGGCGGGGCATGCTATGGGGCTGAGTAAGTATGTCTTTTCTTTTTCAATGGGGTTAGGCATGCTGTTATATTTTTATTTTCATCATTTGGGTCTGTATTTTGGTTGAGGTATAGGTGTTGTTATGGTTTAAATGGTATCTGCCAACTGTCTAAAGCGCCTACTCAACCCTGTAACCCCAACTAAGGCCCGTAGAAGATCACTCCAGTAGTAAGATTTTCGCTTTTGGGGTTTTAAGACATAGGGTTTAGGGTGTAAGGTTTAGGGTTTAGGGTTTAGGGTTTAGGGTTTAGGGTTTGGGACTCCTCTGCTCCCTCCAGGGAGCCCCTTAAAGCAACAACTTCCACGAGGAAGAAGGGAGATTTTGAGCACGGGCAACTACACACAATGCAAGCGCGCCCTACAAACACGAGACAAAAACAAAAAACAATCCGATGCCATGATGAAAACCCTATAATTAAGCCCTATAATTAAACCCGATAATGAAACCCTATAATTAAACCCTATAGTTAAACCCTACTTAAACCCTACAACTTCCCCAAAGCCAACGTCGCCTCGCAGTGCAGGAGGGCGAGGCTGCGGCTGCTAAGCGGCAGAGGGGGGCAGGAGTCAAGCGTTCCAGGAGTCGCAGGGCTCAGGGCTTAGGGCTTAGGGCTTAGGGCTTAGGGCTTAGGGCTTAGGGCCTAGGGCCTAGGGCCTAGGGCTGAGGGTTTGGGTTGATGTTGAGGGTTTGGGGTCATCCTTGTCGAGTCCGGTTGAAATCAATTCTTGTGGGGGGGGGGGTTCCCGACAAAAGGTTTCTATACCTTTTTGCAGGTTACCATAATGATCAGGGTCTTAGTAATTTGGGGTATAATCGGGGATTAACCCAATATGGGAACATACCCATTTCCTGGAAGTGTAAATGTTGTCCGTCTCCTTCACTTGGTTCTTGCCGGAAGTGTGCATCTATCTGACAGTCCTTAAAGAGGGATTGTAATCGGGGGTACTAGAATCCCTACTAGGGACTGCTCGTATAAGGGGGAACATCCCAATGTATAGTCTCTGCACCGCACACAGCTTCGACGAGCCGCCATGAGGTCAGCTACGCAAGCGCGCGATGCCAAGTCCGCTTCGGGGCTGGCGACGAAGAGGCGCAGGCCAGCTGGAGAAGCATATTGTTGAAAGCAGGCAGTGCACACACACCCACACACACATATACATATATATATATATATATACACACACACCTGTGCATATATATGCATGTGTATCTGTATATGTATTTGTACATGTATATGTACATGTTTGCATATGTAGATACATACATGTACATTTGCATATATATATATATGTATACACATTTATGCGTATATGCGTATATAGACATATGCTTTTTATGAAGTGCATGAAGGATGTATCCTGAGCCTCCCTTCTCAAACTTATCATCGACCCCCCTCCTCCTATAAAGTGGCTATCCTAGATGTACACAAAACCGTAAAAAGCACAGTAGACACATATACATATATCATTCAATGCGACATAGTAGTAGTAGTAGTAGTAGTAGTAGTAGTAGTAGTAGTAGTAGTAGTAGTAGTAGTAGTAGTAGTAGTAGTGGTAGTAGTAGTAGTAGTAGTAGCAGTAGCAGTAGCAGTAGTAGTAGTAGTAGTAGTAGTAGTAGTAGTAGTAGTCGTAGTCGTAGTCGTAGTCGTAGTAGTAGTAGTAGTAGTAGTAGTAGTAGTAGTAGTAGTAGTAGTAGTAGTAGTAGTAGTAGTAGTAGTAGTGGTAGTGGTAGTGGTAGTGGTAGTGGTAGTAGTAGTAGTAGTAGTAGTAGTAGTAGTAGTAGTAGATGATTCCCATTTCGTTGTATGATAGACTCGCAGGCAACATACTGGAATGGTTCAAAACATGAATACAACATAGTTCAGTACTGCATAGCATAAGCAGTACACGATAAGATCAGGCAGTCCAGATGTATAGGTGCACAGATGTATAGATGACGAGGTGCTATTTGCTGTATATGTGGTTCCTCGTAAAAATGTTGGTGAGTGTATAGATGGTGTCCTTTCACGGTTACCAGAAACAAAAGCTCTAGAAACTCTATGTATACATGTGTCTATGCATATACGTACATTTTATATGTATATGAATGTATGCAAATGTATTTGTATATGTATTTGTATATGTATATGTGTGTATGATATGTGTTTATGTATATGTGTATATGTATGTGTGTATCTGCATATCTGTACATACGTATAGATGTATATATGTATGTATGTATGTATGTATGTATGTATGTATGTATACATGTTTATGTTTATATGTAGAATCTAGATCTGTTTTTCTGTAAGCATGTATGTATGTATGCATGCATGTATGTATGTGCATGCGTAAATTACATGCATGTATGCATATATATATATATATATGCTCACCCCCCCCCCCCCCCTACGACAGACCCCGGAAGCGAAAAAAAGGCTACGGACAGCATTGCTGCACACAGCAGCCAGACACGTTCACAAACAATAGGTATATACATATATATATATATGTGTGTATATCTATATATGGTACCTCCCCCCCCCCCCAAAAAAAAACACGTCTCCATATGCTCTTCCCTGAAGTCCGACAGATCGGCCTGCCAGTTTGGTCATGGTAGGGTTTTACTAATTCATTAAATATTTACTCAACTTCACAGATTTGTCTACCGTAATTGATTTCAAACACTTTCGTTAACTTCGTTGATTCCAAAAAGCTTAATTCACATAATTTGATCCACTCAGCAATTGCTCGAGCGAGTGCTCAAACAGAAGTGACCTGAACAATTTGCTGGACATCGTGGATTGCTATTAATTTCAATAAGATTGCTGTTAGTTTTACTTGGGTTCCTATTAAATTTATTAGGATTCATAGGGTTCGTATGAGTTCAATAGGAATCCCATTTAAATCAATAGGAAACCCATTAAAATGAATGAGAACCCTATTGAAATTGAGACGAGTCTTTTGTGAAAACTTAGTAAGAATCCTAGTACAATCAATAAGAACCTGGTTGAAATACGTAGAAGCTTATTAAATTAACAGGGCTCCTATTAAATTTTCTTGGAGTCCTAAATTCAGAGGAATCATAGGAAGGCCATTGAAATGAATAGGAACCCTTTTGAATTCATAGGAATGCTATAAAAATTCATAGGAACCCTACAAAAGAATCTATGAATTCTTTTAGGAGTAACAGGAATCCGTTTAACATGAAGATGAATCCTATTAAAAGATTAAGAGGAGCCAATAAAATTCTATAAAAAAAGTAACGTGGACGCTTTAAAACTTGAAACAATAAGAGTCGTACTGTTAGAACTATGATGAACCCTATTAAAACTTTTAATAAATAGGATTGCTAATAAAATTAATAAGAGTTACAATAACATTACTTCGAGTCCAAGTGAAATGAATAGGGAACAGGATTTAAAAGCATAATCGGAGCACTGTGGAATCTAGTAGGAATCCTATGAACATTATTAGGAATCCTGTCAACATGAATGAGAAACCCTGCTAAAATGAATACGAAGCCTATTCCAATTAATCAGAAGCATTTTTACATGAATAGGAAGCTTGTCAAGGCAAACGGAATCCAATTAGAAATTGTACGACATCTTATGAAAATGAACAAGAAGCCTATTGACATTAATAGGAATATGTTTAAAGTTTGTTATGATGCTTATTACAATTCTTAGGCTAATTTATTAAAATTTTTATTTAAACTAACTAGGAATAAGAATGCTATTAAAATGACTAAGAATCGTATTCAAATTACTTGGCATTTGAGTAAAATGAATAGGAATCAATCTTAAACCCAATAAAGCCCTTTAATAGGCATCCTTTAAATTCAATACGAACCTCATTAAACAAATACAGGAACCCTATTGAAAATCACTTTGAATGCTAGTAAAATGATTAGGAATCTTATTCATTAAATAAGGACCCCCATTAAAGTGAACAAGAGTATTATAAAATTGAATAGGCAGCCTAAATCATAATAAGGAATCATATAAGAACCCCTGAAAAAATCTTATCCAAACTCCAGTTTCCAAAATTCCAAAAATCCAAAAATCCACCCCAAAGGTTTGGATTTTTGGAAACTCGAACGGGAGCCTCAAAATCCAAAAATCGAGCAAATTCCTCGAGTTTCCAAAATTCCAAAAATCCAAAAAAAACCACCCCAAGGTTTGGAATTTTGGAAACTCGAGGAATTTGCTCGATTTTTGGATTTTGAGGCTCCCGTTCGAGTTTCCAAAAATCCGAAACTTGGGTTGGAATTTTTGGATTTTTTGAATTTTGGAAACTCGAGCGGGAGCCTCCAAATCCAAAAATCGAGCAAATTCCTCGAGTTTCCAAAATTCCAAAAATCCAAAAAAATCACCCCAAGGTTTGGAATTTTGGAAACTCGAGGAATTTGCTCGATTTTTGGATTTTGACGCTCCCGCTCGAGTTTCCAAAAATCCGAAACTTGGGTTGGAGTTTTTGGATTTTTGGAATTTTGGAAACTCGAGGAATTTGCTCGATTTTTGGATTTTGAGGCTCCCGCTCGAGTTTCCAAAAATCCGAAACTTGGGTTGGAATTTTTGGATTTTTGGAATTTTGGAAACTCGAGCGGGAGCCTCCAAATCCAAAAATCGAGCAAATTCCTCGAGTTTCCAAAATTCCAAAAATCCAAAAAAATCACCCCAAGGTTTGGAATTTTGGAAACTCGAGGAATTTGCTCGGTTTTTGGATTTTGACGCTCCCGCTCGAGTTTCCAAAAATCCGAAACTTGGGTTGGAATTTTTGGATTTTTGGAATTTTGGAAACTCGAGGAATTTGCTCGATTTTTGAATTTTGAGGCTCCCGCTCGAGTTTCCAAAAATCCGAAACTTGGGTTGGAATTTTTGGGTTTTTGGAATTTTGGAAAGTCGAGGAATTTGCTCGATTTTTTGATTTTGAGGCTCCCGCTCGAGTTTCCAACAATCCGAAACTTGGGTTGGAGTTTTTGGATTTTTGGAATTTTGGAAACTCGAGGATTTTGTTCGATTTTTGGATTTTGAGGCTCCCGCTCGAGTTTCCAAAAATCCGAAACTTGGGTTGGGTTTTTTGGGTTTTTGGATTTTTGGAAACTCGAGGAATTTTGGAGTGTTGGTCTTCCGCCCCCTTCCTGGACAGACTGGAAATGCAATTCCAGGGTCTGTCGTAGGGGGGGGGTGACCATATATATATATGTGTGTGTGCATGTATGTATGTATGTATGGATGGATGTGGTTCCGTGTCGCCGTGTCAGTATCCCCCCTCCCCCCGCCCCCATGGTAAGGTATGTATGTATGCATACATGTGTATTGTGCATGTGTATGTGTGGATGTGTATATATGCACATACGAGACCGTGCCCATATCTGATCTTGTCTCATCTTCTCTATTACTCCCGGCTCCGGGCCCTCGAAGGACAGAGCCTTGGACGAGGGCAGCGATGCAGCGGCTCTCTGCCGCAGCCAAGCTGAGTTGGCCTAGGGTTTAGGACCAACTTCAACGATCCAAGACCTTTTGAACGTTGAAGATGGCAAAATTGTGGGGGAGCAGAATTTTTTCCTTATGGTTAATTAATCGCTGATCATAGCTGCGCAGACCTTTGTTCAGGGATGATGGCCGCTTGGCCTTTCCCACTTATGACGCGGTGATAAGTGGGGGTTTACGAAGATGAGCGACCCCCTAATATAGTCCCAGAAAGTAGGATTCCCTTACAAGAAGGACCCCAAAAAGGTACCCCTAATTCCGGGAACCCGCAAGGGACTACTTTGAGGCGTCCTCGGCTGCCGCAAGGGTGAGGCGGCTTCCTTGGCCACCGTGGGGGACGCCTACCACCAGATGAAGGCCGGCGGAGAGCTGTTGAATTGTCGTTGGTATTTCTGCTAGTCAGCTGCTAGTCATGTGAATCATCATAGCAATAGTAGTAGTACGTTTATCATGGTAGACATCGTACTCGTCATACTGTGGGGTATTCAGCCAGCGAATGGTTGCAATGTGCAGCTCGCCGCTTCGGCTCTCCTCTCCCTTGCTCCCTCCCCTCGCTTTCTCTTGCTGAGAGGATGCTGCGAAAGCAGTCGACTACCATAAGCAAGCGCTGGCCATCTTCAAGGACTGCTGTCTCGCTCTTGGCCGGCTTGCGACATAGGACTGCTACGACTCCGTAGCCGTAAATGTGCGGGCTCTCTCACATCGTGCAGCATGAATGCATGTTGCAAACCACCGCCTATCTGCGAGGAGATGGGTGACCAGACGCTCAGCAAACGAATGGCTCCTGAAAGGTTTGCAACCTTTGCTGAGTCCGACATGTTCGGTTCGCGCATCATCGTCGCGCTGGAGACTCGGAATCCGGGGAGCTAAGGAGCTGTGTGGCCTTTGCGTACACCAAAATCGCGGAGGACTACCGGCAGGCCCGGCGCTGCCGTACTCAGAGTGGGCTGATCATTGGACTGACGATGTACCTACTATTCGCACCAAAACCCCCAAAACATAAAGATAATCATCCCTAAACGGCCCTTAGAAGGAAGGTTTTTTTTTTTTTTTTTTTGGGGGGGGGGGGGGTTCTTTAGCAATTGGTAGGTGCTGGGTTCATATTGTTGATTCATAATGTTGAATCGCCTCTGCCTGGACAGCTCAAGTCTGACGCGAAGAAAGCCAGCGCTAACGTGAAGCAGGCGGGTGTGGGTTCACTGGAAAATAGTTGAACAGATCGCGATCCGCTGAGGGTTACGCTGAGCTGATATACCCCGCATCTCATGCCTTTGCAAGCCATTCTGCAACCGCCCTGGGTTTAGGGTTTAGGGTTTAGGGTTTAGGGTTTAGGGTTTAGGGTTTAGGGTTTTATATATGATATATAGCATCGGCAGCTCAGTCCCACGCTGAGACGTGAGCCCACGCGAGGCAATCGTCCTTTTGCAAGAGCTTCAAAAGCCGCAGGCCCGTCTCTAAACCAAACATTGCCCTAAACTCTAAACCCTAAACTCGAATTAAACCCTAAACCCTAAACCCTAAACCCTAAACCCTAAACCCTAAACTCTAATTAAACCCTGACCCCTAAACCGTGGCATTGGGGTCGTTTCTGGGGGTGGGCAGGTTGGCTTGCTCGTGGAAGAGGGAATTCTCTTCTGGGGGACATGGAGTGTCTGTGTTCGCACTGGTCTTCATGGAGCGCATGCGCCAGCAATGTGGAGTAGCACTGCTGCAGCATCCAACAAGGTCTGAAGACGGCAGTGAGACACGACTAAAGCCTAATCCCCCCTAAGCGTTGCACCCGAAACCCTCAGCCCCCTAAACCTGCATCCCAAACCCTAAACCCCCTACACGCTACACCCTAAACCCTAAACCCTAGAAACCCCAAACCCTAAACCCTAAACCTTACAACTTGCCCTAACCAGTGAGTGCGGCTGCCTTGCTGCTTCCTTCGAGGAAGAAGGACAATGCTGGCATCACCTGGCCCGCATTCATGCGATGGATGGAGCATCCCGAGTTGCAAGAGGGTTTAGGCCGCAGGGCGTAGGGCCCAGGGTTCAGGATTTTAGGGCTTGGGGTTTAGGGTTTCGGGCTAGGGTTTAGGGCTCATCCTTCATAGGGTGTAAGGATGCTCTGAGGAAGATGGTTCGCTGCATCTCGGGGGGCCCCACTCAGGAAGTCGAGTCCGTTGTCGAGTGCATCAAGAATGCGCGGACGCTCTTCCAGGCAGTCAAGGAGCCCCTCCGCTGTTGCGGTTTAGAGTTTAGAGTCTAGGGTTTAGGGTTTAGGGTTTTAGGGTTTTAGGGTTTTAGGGTTCGGGTTTTAGGGTTTAGGGTCTAGGGTTTAGGCTGTTTAAGGTCAAGTGTCATCCACAACATCGATCTGGCTGAGGGCAATCTAGGCTGAATTGCAGGACCACGCGTCTGAGACCAGAGCCATGGAAACTCTCGTGCATCTTGGCTTATATGGGTTGGTGGTCTCTTTAAGTAGGGTTTCTGTTTTATAGGGTATATATTGGGGGTTCTTAGAAACGTATCTAGGAGCTATATGAAGGTGCGCATCTTGGGTATATATTGGGGGTTCTTAGTAAGGTAGCTATATTAAGGTGTGCATCTTGGCGGCATGCTGGAGTATGGCAGCCGTGTAGTGGGTAGGTCGGCAAAAGATTCGAAGGTCGTTTGTTTGTTGGGGTTGAACCTTCGATCCTTCTCTGTCGGGTTTAGGGTTTAGGGTTTAGGGTTTAGGGTTCAGGGTTTAGGGTTTAGGGTTTAGGGCTCAGGGTTTAGGGTTTCGGGTTTAGGGTTTAGGGTTTAGGGTATCCTACAGAAGCCAGGCAGGTGCTGCTGGACCACGGCCGGTACGAGGAAGCTATCAACCTCGGCAAGGAGCCCCCCCTTAGGGTTTAGGGTTTAGGGTTTAGCGTTTAGGGTTTAGGGTTTAGGGTTAGGGTTCACCCCCCCTTGCTTGGGCGCTCGCCTTTGTGGAATGCCAGACGACCCCTCGCAGTTTCAGGTTTCGGGTTTAGGGTTTAGGGGGTTTAGGGTTTCGGGTTTTAGGGTTTTAGGGTTTAGGGTTTGGGGTTTGGGGTTTGGGGTTTGAGGTTTAGGGGCTGGTAGAACGATGGCAAAGCCACCTCCTGGCTCAACGCACAGCCACAAACGAGCAGGCGCAGTCAGCTGCTGCCGCATCCACGAACCCTACCTCAAGCCTGTGTCTGGGGATCTTCCCCCTTAAATAGTAACAGTTCTTAATGGGGATTACAATTGGGGGGGGTACTCTAATCCCTTAGTGTATGGGGGATCGTCCCAACCTCTGCCACTTGAATGGCAATGGGCTGAAGAGGGCGCCCGGCTAATTCATGCATCCTACCTTCAACTTCATAGAATTCAGGGTTAGGGTGCAGGGTCTAGGGTTTACCGCTCAGGCCAATAAATCGGGTCCGGGTGGTGTGGACGAGGCCCTCGAGGCTTGCAACTTCAATAGGCCAAAGGCATTTCAGCAGCAAGCCGCTTCCACGCCTAAGAAGAATAGTAGTAAGAATAGTGCCAGTAGAAAAGAAAAAAATATTCTGATAGTCTCCACTCAATCTTGTAGTGACACGTACTTGTTCAAGAGGACATCGTGACGGTGAACCATGCAGCAGGTGACAAGGACGCCCTCTTTGCAAATGCACAGCGCTGCAAATGATGCTAAACCCTAAGCCCTAAACCCTAAACCCTAAACCCTAAACCCTGAACCCTAAACCCTAAACCCTAAACCCCGAGGATGGAGAGGCGCGCAGCCTCACCAAGCTGGCAGAGCACCTGCTCCGTGACGTGGCAGCTGTCAATGCTTACTGGAGTTCCTTGATGCTCAGAGTGTCGGTGCGTCGTGCTTGTCCCTTTGACTTTGCATCTTCCAGCCAAGGAAACTATGCTCCTCTGCTGTATTTCATAGCTCGCAATTAATTGCTTAAGAAGCCGCCAAAAATATAAAATGATCCTCCGTGTAAGGGTAGTATAGGGATGATGATTATTGTTTTTAGTCTTTTGGGGTTCTTAAGCAAATAGTAGATAACTGTTTGTGGCGACAGCTGTGTGGACTCCAGATCTGCACTCGTCCTGCCAAGGACTGGGTAAATGCAGAGAAGGTTGCCTCCGTGGCGAACTTGCTTTTCAAAAGCCTTCGGGACAAGGCAGGGTTTAGGGTTTAGGGTTTAGGGTGTAGGGTGTGGGGTGTGGGGTTTTGGGTTTAGGGTTTAGGGTTTTGGGTTCAGGGTTTAGGGTTTAGGGTTTAGCGCAGCCAAAGAGCCCCTGAACCCTAGACCCCTCAAGGTGGTGATCCTGCCGCCTTGCCTTAGGGTCTGCGGTTGTTTGGGGGGAGGGATTTTAGGGTCTTTTGGGGGTTTTGGGTCTTTGGGCTATGAGGTCGAACCACAAAATCTTCCCTAAACCCTAAACCCTAGATACCCTAAGCCCAGGGAACCCTAAATCCTAAGCCCTAAACAGCAGGTGCTCGCGGGGTCCGCAGTAGATGCTTCGATGGTCTTGACGCCCAAACCCTACAAACTAGGCGGGTATAACCCCCTAAGTATACCTGTAGCCCAAAAAAAGATAAAGGGGATATATAAGGAATTCAGAATATTAATATTAAGGAATCCCGAAACAAGGGGTAGGTTGTCTGGGCTACAGGTAGGGCAGAACCCCCAAAAAAGTACAACATCGTAGGTAGAATGGAGCCCAGGGTTAGGGGCTTCGGGTTTAGGGTTTAGGGTTTAGGGTTAGGGTTTAGGGTTTAGGGTTTCGGGTTTAGGGTTTAGGGTTTAGGGTTCAGGGTTCAGGGTTCAGGGTTTAGGGCTCAGGGTTTGGGGTTCTCCGCAGGAGGGCATTGAGGTGACCCAGAGGATGAAGGACGCCCGGATCACTGCTTGCGTTTTAGGGTTTATTGGGGGGTTATTGAGAGTTTTCTAGGGCTTTCATCAGTCAGAAAGCCCTAAACCCCGAACCCTAAACCCCAAACCCTAAACCCTAAACCCCAAGCCCCAAACCCTAAACCCCAAACCCCCAACCCTAAACCCTAAACCCTAAACCCTAAACCCAAGACCCTAAAGGCAGCCTGGCAGTCGCCCAGGCGAAGAGCAGCACCGCGACTTGCGCGCACACACGCACACACAACCTTGGGGACGAAATGAGCCCTAAAATTGGGGGTCATATACCCTGACTACTATAATTCCCATTAAGGTATATGAACCATAAACCCTTTTAGGGTTCATTTCGTCCCCAAGGTCGTTCAGTCTGTTTAGGATTTTGGGGCTTGTAGGGGCGTTTATGCAGGGGTTTAGGAAAATAGGGGACTTGGGGTTTAGGGCTTAGGGTTTAGGGTATAGATCCCCGCATTATAATGAACATAATCAGGACCCCAATAAGGTACCCGCGAATTTCGGAAACACCCATGTGGAAAATCGCGGGGAAGCGCCCCCCAACTTTGTGCCAAGTCCCAGAGACTCCAAAAGCCCTCAATTAGGGAATCTTCCGTACATTCTATTCGGGTTCCGATTAAAAGTTTAAGGGCTATTCCTGAATTAAGGGGTTTTGTAATCTGAGCCACAAGAGGACATCGCCCAACATCAGGGCCAAGCGGGCCGATTGGAGGCCGCCCTGGCGCAGAAGCAGGAGCCAACTCTCCAGAGGGTTTAAGGTTTAGGGCCTTTAGGGTTTAGGGTTTAGGGTTCAGGGTTTAGGGTTTAGGGTTTAGGGAAACCCCAAACATGTCCGCAAACCAGCTTTGAGCGAAAACCGGAGAGTGCCCTACCAGCCATGGCTCAAGCTGCCTGAAAATGACAGACCCTAAACCCTAAACCCTAAAAACCCCAAAACCCTAGACCCTAAACCCTAAAACCCTAAAGCCCTACACCCTAAACCCTAAACCCTAAACCCTAAATGGCCTCCAGGACTTCCTCCACATACCGCAGCCTTTGATGATCGACCCGGGCAGGCCTCTCCACACATGTCTTACTGGTAAGGTTTAGGGTTTAGGGTTTAGGGTTTGGGGTTTAGGGTTTAGGGTTTAGGGTTTAGGGTATAGAGTTTAGGGTTTAGGGCTTAGGGTTTGAGGTTCGGAGACGAAAAAGCTGAGGCTCAGCCTCTGAATCCAAGAGTTTCTGAATGAGAGAACTAGGCGGCGATGGAGTGTGTAAATGGCCTAAACCCTAACCCTAAACCCTAAACCCTAAACTCTAAACCCTAAACCCTAAAGGCCCTAAACCCTAAACCCTAAAGGCGCTAATTAAACCCTAAACCCTAAACCCTAAAGGCCCTAAACCCTAAACCCTAAACCCTAAAGGCCCTAAACCCTAAACCCTAAACCCTAAACCCTAAACCCTAAACCCTAAACCCTAAACCCTAAACCCTAAACCCTATCAACTCCGACACCTCTCTGAAAGGAAGAAGCGGATGCAGGAGGCCTACAACGCGGTGGTCTCAGCTGGCCTCGGGTTGCCAACGCTGAGTCCAATGCACGGCTGCTGATGAATATAGGGGCCTGAATGATTAGAACAGGGTTTAGGGTTTAGGGTTTAGGGTTTAGAGGTTGGGGGTTAGGGTTTAGGGTTTAGGGCTTAGGGCTTAGGGCTTAGGGGGTTTTACGGTAAAACTATAGAGGCATCCAGCAGCAGCAGCAGCAGCAGCAGCAGCAGCAGCAGCAGCAGCAGCAGCAGCAGCAGCAGCAGCAGCAGCAGCAGCAGCAGCAGCAGAGGAGGAGAACGCGAAACACTTTATCGAAATGGTAGAAGAAGATGAAGAAGAACGACGAAGAACAACAAGACAACAGTAACAAGACAAACGACAGACACTTGAGCAGGCAACCTCCTTTCTCAGGCATCCCGGCACATAATCATGGCTTTAGCTTTTCCGGCCTGGAGCCTGGTAAGGCGTTCGCCAAAGCTGCGTGAACTGACATGGACTGACAGGCCAAGGGTCATGGCCAGAGTTCCCTTGCACATCCTGCTTGGCAGAGTAGCCAGACTCTGGGCCCTACCTTAAGAATCCTGCAAACCTGCATTTTTTCTAGGTTCTGAAGGCTCATCGTAAAGCCTTGTGTAGGATTCATATAGGTAAACCCACAAAGAAGTTGGGGCTCTATACGTAGCCGGCTCCGAAAAGGCAGCTCTGGCCCATACGTAGACTGTTCGCTTCTCAGTCTTCCAATGTGAGAAGCGATGCTCGAATCGTCGAAGCATGTCGAAGCATCACAACGACCCCCGCACTCTCCAGCTGGATGGAGTAGCACCCTAAACCCTAAACCCTAAACCCTAAACCGTAAACCCTAAACCCTAAACCCTCTAAGCCTTCAATGCAAGTCACGGCAGAAAACATCCCGCAATGCTTTGGTCGCCTGACATGGGCTCAGCTGAGCTCAGCGTCCAGAGAACCAAGAAGGGAAAAGTCCGAGAGATGGGTTTAGGGTTTAGGGTTTAGGGTTTAGGGTTTAGGGTTTAGGGTTTAGGGTTTAGGGAGTCTAGGGGTTAGGGTTTAGGGTGGGCCATGTTGTACAGGTGGAGATTGATCGAAACTGTGGGTGCATTTTGGTACCGCTACCTTTAACAGTAAAAGCAAACACTGCATCAGATATCCCCACAAAGGGCCCAGAACATCGATCAACGCCCAAAGGATGAAAGGGCTGCTGGTGCGTAGTGCAATGGACTCGATTGAGTAAAGCATGGTGGGCTTATGGTCCAGATACCTTAATTGGGACAGGCGATCGTAGTATAGGGTATAGGATCTAATTTTGGGGTGAGGGGTAGGCTTATACCTTAATTGGGACAGGCGATCGTAGGATAGCGTATAGGATCCCAATTCTGGGGTTCACTCGCTGTGTGAGGGAGGAGCTGTTTTGCAGGGTTCGTGGATCTGCAGCGGCTGCGGTTAGGTCTTCAAGAATATACAGACACATGGATCCTCAAATTGGGGGGAAACGGAAGGAGGAGGTCTTTACTCAGGTTTCTTAGGGAGGGAGATGAAGTCTTCTAGGCCGCTTCTTAGGGGTTTAGGAATTTAGCGGTTCAGGGTTTAGGGTTTAGGCTTTTCGCACACCTTCAAAGAGAGCAGATGGTAGCTGAAGAGAAGCTGGTGCGAGAAAGCTCTGTACAAGTTTGCTGTCGTCCTCCCTAAGCCCTGCGTTGGTTTGCAGGTGACCTAAGAACCCTATAAAGGGATGTCACAACCGTTCACAACCTACACAAAGAAGAAGGTGCCAACTTCCCTCACGAGCCGATTGGCTGTGAGAGTTTAGAGTTTGAGTTAGCAGTGCAGACATACGCCATTCGAATTTATGAGGCTTTAGGGTTTAGGGGTTTAGGGTTAAGGGTTTAGGGTTTACGGTTAGAATCCAGCCTTACCCCAAATTTCCCTAAGCTGAACATCAAACGCTTTCGAAAACAGGCCTCCCAGAGGTGCCACAACATCACAGAAACTGCCGCCACATCTGCCTGTGGCGTATTGTGGGCGCCGCATGGCTCGCCAAATCTTGAGACGGTCGCAGCTGCTGGCAGCGGTGGTGATTGCTTGGACCTTCGTCGCATTGTCGTACACGTTTAAACTACGTCCTCTCACATGTCTTCACGTGCGACGCCAGCTTTCTTAGCCAGCCCATCTAGTGCACACGATCAGTACACATGCGTACAAGCGAAGCTGCCAAAGATGGGGAATTGAATCCTAATCAAACTAACTACTGAAAGCCACCGTAACATTCTTGGGGCACTACCAACATAGGGGTACCTCAACAGTAGAATTCCCGTAACACGGAACCCCCCCCCCCCCCTCCTCGAATGAGGTACCCCCCCCCCCCCACCTCCCCTCCCCAGTCAAAGAGCAGCAAAGGATCGCCCGAGACCTGCACTGCCACGCGCGCCCAGGGGCGCTCGCGCTGATCCTCCCGAGGCCCGGCTTCGTCGGATTTCGGCGCTCGAATGCCTGGGGTTCCTGGTTGGTTTTCGTCTGGAGTTGAACATGTTCAGGTGCGTCTGGTCAGATAGGGTTGACCGAGTCGCCCCGAGGCCCTAGGCTTGCGCCGTCATACTATTTCAGTCTGTTATATTCGTTACACTTCATGCTGTTAGATGACTACTGATATGACTCTAATCTATATGTCTAGGTCTAGGTCTAGGTCTATGTCTATGTATATGTATATGTGTATATATGTGTATATATGAATATGTATATGTATATATATATATATATTGAGTGCATATTATGGATCATGTCGTCTTCGCTTGCGGCATTGCCTTGGCCTCGGTGGGCTCTTGGGATCGCTACTCTTTGCTCCGTAGTGTATGGCGATAAGTTTAGATGCGCATAGTATGTGCATGTGAAAATTTTGTTGCACTACGTCAGATACACCAATCATCACCACCATCACATATATATATATATACACATATAACGCAGTATTCAATGTGGCATACATATCAATATACAGTGTCATCTTCTGTAGGTATCTTACAAGTCCGGTTTTCGCCGCCGAAGCTGACCCCAGCCCTCCCCAGCTGCCGTGTGAGTTTCTGGGGTTTTTGTAGGCTTTTGATAGGATTCTGATATGCGTTTGTAGGGTGTTTTATAGGTTTGTTTTCAAGAGGCTCTGTTTAATGGGGGATGATGGGGGGGGGGTCTTAGTATTGAAGCTAAGACTGAGAATCCCCTCCCACCCCTTCCCCCCAGCGCCATCCAGAGGCTGCTGTTTAAATCCCTAGGGTCCTGGCACACGCACAGGCCACACCATGCACGATCCCTAAACCCTAAACCCTAAACCCTAAACCCTAAACCCCTTAACCCCTAAACCCCTAAACCCCTAAACCCCTAAACCCTAAACCCTAAACCCGAAACCCCGTTCTACGACTTCATGCTTCGGGAGGTCGCGCGTGCTCCGTGAGCTGGCCGCAAGTGACGCAATGAGACGAGGTGGAAGCACCACGCAGGTTTTGCCCTAAACCCTAAGACCCTAAATCCCGGAAAACCCGAAGAAACCCTAAGAAACCCTAGAAATTCTGAGGAACCCGAAGTAACTAAGAACCCCCAGGAACCCTAACGAACCCCCAAAACTCTGAAGCTCCGGCTGTCCTTTGGAGCACCTCAACCAAGAACCCCAAAACCCTCCTTTTTGTGCAGGTTTCCGAAGAATCCGTACCATAGAACCTACAAAAGGTAGGTTTTGGAACCCTAAACCCTAAACCCAAAACCCTAAACCCTAAACCCCAAACCCTAAACCCTAAACTTCAAGGCATGGCCCCTGCAATCAGCCTTGCCGCGCCGCTACCTGCCGAAGCTGCACTGCGAGCCCTTTTGCAGAAGAGGTCGCCGTTAGGGTTTGTAGGGTTTCGGGTGGTAGGGATGTTTTAGGATGTTTAAGGTTTAGGGTTTGGGGTTGTTTGGTTGTTTAGGGTTTAGGGATGTTTAGGGTTTAGGGTTTAGGGTCTCAGGGATGTTTAGGGTTTAGGGGTTTAGGGTTTAGGGTTTAGGGGTTTAGGGTTTAGGGTTTAGGGATGTTTAGGGTTTAGGGTTTAGGGATGTTTAGGGTTTAGGGTTTAGGGTTTAGGGTTTAGGGATGTTTAGGGTCTGGGGTTTAGGGGGTTTAGGCTTCTGGCTGCGTGCTTGGCCAGGAGCGCCCGCGACTTGACCTCGCCGATCTTCAACATTCCCCCGAAGCAGCAGGCACGACTGAGTTGGGGTTTAGGGTTTAGGGTTTAGGGTTTAGGGTTTAGGGTTTAGGGTTTAGGGTTTAGGGTTTAGAGTTTAGGGTTTAGGGTTTAGGGTTTAGGCACACGGCCACCAAAAGCTCATGGGACTCTACCTACAGAGCTCTCAAGGGAGGGGGGGTTCAAGGGGGGTAGGTAACCCAAGGTTCCCTAATACTCCCTAAATCCTCCCTAAGGCTCCCTAACCTTAAGAACCTTATACTCTACCTTGGACCCCCTTGGACCCGTTTTAAAGATTCTCCAAGGTATCTAAGGGCCATATTCAGAATATGTTACGACAAACCTTAAACCTTATCTGTGCGAGTGTGAAGCCCTTGAAAAGCAGTAGTCACATGCACATGAGTGTCTTCTCCTCACTCTGCACTTCGCGCCGTTTTTGTGGGTTTGTTAGGTCTTGCCCGGCGTGTTCTCCCCGACACATCCTGCTCCTTAGTATGGTGATCCCTGACGTGATCGCCACCATCCCCACACACGACTTGTGCAGCACGCATCCGAGCGGAATGCCGAGCTTGTTGAGGGGGATTCTTTAATGCAAGGGCCAAAGAATCAGTAAGAATCTGATAGAATCTGTCAGGTTTATCCTGGCTGGCTGGCGGGCGACTGGCAGGCGACATCGAACTTTGCGGGTATCCTGGGTTGCAAAGAGGAGCTCTCCGTTTCAGAAAGGCCCCAGCGCGGCCTTCGTGAGTACTGCCTCCCAGTTGCTTCAGGCTTCGAGTTCCCTACTTTGCCACGAGCGCAGGTCATGAGACAGGCGCGGGCACAGCCTACGGCAAGCCTTCTCGATGCACGTGACATCGGCTGAGTGTGTCCTCTCTTTAGATGTCCTTGCATGCCCCTATCAAGATGGCCAGGACGATGTGCCGGGCTTCAAGACTTCTTGGCGGCACTCAGAGACCGCTAAGTCACGAAAGCTAGCCCCTGAGGAGCTAGCGGAGTATCTTACCTAAGCGAAGCTTACAACCTGAAGGGTATACAGGGCCCCCGGAGGCTCCGCCACGAAACGCAGCAAACCCGGTCGGTTTCCGGGTGGCGAACACAGGTTTTGGGGAAACGGGCTGGCGTTCATGTCTTTCGTATATTGAGTGCAAATGAACGCCGTTTTCTGTGGATCCCAGGCCCGAGAAAAGCCCCCCAAGTCCCCCAAGAAAAGACTCAGAAACCTTGATGTTGATTTGAGTCTGGCGTCCCTCAAAGCTGGATTGGACAGACTTCAGACTTCGCCTGGCGAGTGCAACATCTGTTGTGGTGTCATGCGCTTCAAAAAAGAGCCCTCCGGAAGATGCTAACAGAAAAGCCCCCTAAGAAAAGACTCAGAAGCCTTGATGTTGACTTGAGTCAGGCGTCCCTCAGAGCTGGATTGGACAGGTTCCCCTGGTAAGTGCAACATCTGTTGTGGCGTCATGCGTTTCAAAAAGAGCCCTCCGGAAGATGCTAAAACACCGCAGAGCAAAGCAACACACCAACACATTGCCACAAGGAATGCCACGTCAATATTGGCACCTGCGCCAGAAAAAAGGTGACACGACCTGCTGCCTTTGCGTGTACTTGTCCTTCTGCGTAGTTGATGCCATGTTGACGGAAGCTCTTCCGTGGGGGTACCTTAACTAGCTTTCGTCCCAGGCCCTCACCCCCAAGTAACCTGGATACCCTAAGTGCCCCAAGAAACCTAAACCCTAAACCCTCAACCCTAAACCCAACAAGAGAGGAGGGGCAAATTGCCCAGCCACGGGCCCGCGTCATGATTCCTAGTAGCTGAGGAAGTGCTCTATAATTGACTTCGCTGATGTGGGCAAGTCACCGCTTGAGCATCCCGTCGGCAATGCTAAGATACCAGCTCACATCAGCGCCTTCGACTGCACTGCTGCCGCTTTTGCCATCAAGCACCTGATCGTCTTTTCTGGAAGTGCCAGTTCGTCTCAGGTATAACATGAGCTTCGTCAAGAAGCAAGACGGTTTCTCGTCAAGCGTTGAACTCCTGAGCTGAGACCCACGTTCAGCTAAATACCCTCCCATATACTCTATAACTATACTGGGAGGGGGTGGGGGGGGTTAAAATTAGGAATGAAATGCAAGGAGCTGTCGGCGTTTGACTCTCGCTTTGCAGGCGTCGTTGTTGAAGACTTGCCTTTCAACCTGCGCAGCTCGGCAGCTTTGCTGGCCGCTTTTGGCTGATTTGGGTGGTGTTCCAGAATAGGGGTATAGGGTTCAGGGTTTAGGGCTTTATACCTTAGTAAAAACACGCCAAAAGGGCTATTTTCGGAAACTCCCATCTGGCTAACGTTGCCTGACAATGCTCTCTGCTACCATGATCAGCCCTTGCCACGTTGTCCTGTTCTCCAGGCTTCCGCTGAACCAGCTCCGGCTATGGGCTAATAGTTTCTGTAGTCAGAAGTCCCACAAGAACGTGCTAGAAACGGTCTCAGAACACGTCTCACTTAGAGGAAGGCAAGGGGCGCATCCATTTCTCTAAGCTTCCCTGGCGCGGGGAACATGTAGGGCGGCCTCCGCCATTTCATGGCACGCCTTGCTGAAACCATGCCCCCCCATGTCGCCCGAGTCCTTGCACTTGTGACCTTAGGCTCCACCGTGGCCGCGCACTTGGGAGGTGGGAGAGGGTTTAGGGTTTAGGGTTTAGGGTTTAGGGTTTATACTCTAAGGGGGCTCGGAAGAATTACTGGTAGAAGTCGTTTTTGGTCCCTTTATCTTACTATCATGGAAAATTGCTACTAGCGATCCCTTCTGATCCCCATATGTCTATAATTTATTATAGCCCACCAGAACCCTGTTCCAATCATACTCTTCCCTTGTGGTCCCTACTTTATACTCTGATAGCCCCCCAAAGCCCTGTTCTAATTAGTAGTAGTCCCTTATGCTCCCTACATTATTATTATAGCCCCCAAAGCCCTTCTTTAATCATTGTTGCACCCCCCCCCATATTACCACTTCGGATTCATTTTAAACGCTTTAGCAATCGGCTTGGCTCCTCATCGTGAGAAGCTGGACTGGCTTTGGGTGCCACCGCTCATGGGGTCGGCACACAGCTGGCTTGTAGCTGCAAGAGCCGAGAACAAGGGTAGGTTTGAACATCATGTTTGTGAATACTTACTGCCCTCAACCCCCTATATAATATAGTCGTTTAGGGTTTAGGGTTTAGGGTTTCTATAGGGCCCCCAAGCCCACCCCAGAGAAGCCTTATGACACCCGCAGGAAAAGGCCGAGTCACCAGATCCTCGGCCGCAAGTTGAACCCGATGCTCGCCAGACCAAGGGTTTAGGGTTAAGGGTTTAGGGTTTAGGGTTTAGTGTTTGAGGGTTTTAGGGTTTTAGGGTTTAGGGTTTCTTCCTGTGAGGTGTGGACTACAATCCAGAGACCGATCCAAATCGCGTCACAATCAGGCTCGGACCAGCGGGGGTTCCCCGGGGTCCTTATAATCAGGATTTCAAGACTTCACGGGGTCATAGGGGGTTCCCCTATTTTTGGACAAGAGCACATGCTTTCAGACCTGTAAACCTAGAAGCCTCCCTCAACCCTAAACCCTGAACCCTGAACCCTGAACCCTAAACCCTAAACCCTAAACCCTAAACCCTAAACCCTAAACCCTAAACCCTAAACCCTAAACCCTAAACCCTAAACCCTAAACCCTAAACTAAACCAAGAATGGAAGGGCTTTGGCACACTCAGATTTCAGGCTCCTCGCCACGAAGAACGCCGAGCGAGTTGAGCCTCCGGGTTGCAGTGCTCACCCTAAACCCTAAACCCTAAACCCCTAAACCCTAAACCCTGAACCCTGAACCCTAAACCCTAAACCTGAAACCTGAAATCCTAAACCCGAAACCCCAAACCATAAACCTTAAACCCTAAACCCTACCCGCTTGTCTCTAAACCGGTCACTCCGTTTCTGACTGGGCCCCTGGGACCTTGAATAATTCCTCCCCTTTTGGATATAGGACTGTATTTGGGGTTTAGGGTGCAGGGTGTAGGGTGTAGGAAGAGGGCTTCAAGGTTCAACCTGTGGAGGTTCTTCTTGCCTCACATGTCTCAGCTTCTTTTTCATCTTCAGCTGATTCCAGGGCACATGAGCCAAGTGGAGTAGTGACTGCCCTAAACCCTAAACCCTAAACCCTAAACCCTAAACCCTAAACCCTAAACCCTAAACCCTAAACCCTAAACCCTAAACCCTGTGCGAAGAGGCTCTTCGTCAATGCCCGCGACTCTGAACAGCCATCAGAGGACCAGCATGCAACTGCATTCTCAGGGCCAGGATCACAGCTACCACGAGAGGCGAGTCACCCTTGCAACTTACCCTAAACCCTAAACCCTAAACCCTGAACCCTAAACCCTAAACCCCTAAACCGGACTGCGGAAGAGTGCGCCGAAGGATCCGGACCTCTTCCTGTCCAGCGAATACCGCAGCGGCAGCCTCTGCTTCATCTTTACGGTGTAGGGTTTAGGGTTTAGGGTTTACGGTTTAGTGTTTAGGGTTTAGGGTTTAGGGTTCAGGGTTTAGGGGGTATTAGGGTTGCTTGAAGAAGGTCTTGAGCCCAGAGGCATGGGTTTCTAGAATGACTTGCAGCATGTTCAGCAGCCCTAAACCCTAAACCCTAAACCCTAAACCCTAAACCCTAAACCCTAAACCCTAAACCCTAAACCCTAAATCATGTTGAAGTCGATCCTGCTCAGTCCTGGCAACCCTGGTTCTAAGGACAGGTCACTTTCTCCAGTCGAGTGGCTCAAGGATACAACTGCGCCCTGCCTTGAAAAGCGGTACGTCAGCGCTGCACTGAAAGAAGGGAGCGCTGCGCTTAGGTTTAGGGTTTAGGGTTTAGGGTTTAGGGTTTAGGGTTTAGGGTTTAGGGTTTAGGGGTTAGGGGTTAGGGGTTAGGGGTTAGGGGTTAGGGGTTAGGGGTTAGGGGTTCAGGGTTTAGGGTTTAGAGTTTAGGGTTTAGGGTTTAGGGTTTAGGGTGCTACTGGCAGAAGCTGCTCAGCTAGCGGACTTGGCCTCAGGCAACTACCAGCACTTCAGGACCTTCCAGCGACGCCAGGTCCTAATTTAGTACTGTTGGGTTTAGGGCTTAGGGCTTGGGGTTTAGGGTTTAGGGTTTAGGGTTTAGGGTTCAGGGTTTAGGGTTTAGGTCGTAGGGTTTAGGGTGCGGACCAGGCAAGGTTTGTAATACTTGTTTCTTTGGCGGGTGGGCTCTGGTGCATCGTAGCTTCGCCAGTTCTGTACCTTAAACCCTAAACCCTAAACCCTAAACCCTAAATCCTAAACCCTAAACCCTAAACCCTAAACCCTAAACCCTAGACCCTAAGCCCTAAACCCTAAACCCTAACACGTGCAAGGATTGAGTCCGGACAAGTTGCGCCTGAACGTTCTCACGGCTTCCTACTTGGACCCTTTGAGTCCGCTGTACTTCGACACGTTCGATAAGCCAGAGGCTCAGAGGAGGTTTAGGGTTTAGGGTTTAGGGTTTAGGGTTTAGGGTGTAGGGTTTAGGGTTTAGGTTTAGGGTTTCGGGTCTTTAGGGTTTAAGATTTTAGGTTTTGGTTTCAGGGTCTTAGGGTTTCAGGGTCCCAGGCTTTTGGGGGGTTGAGGGACTCTCAGGGCTTAGGGGGCACTTTTAGGCTTCGATTCCTGCTCTGTTTTCGTGTGAGGCCTGCGATTGTCTACGCCCACGAGCTCGAGCTGACCCGCGCGCCGGCGAAGCCCGAGGTCCCCGCGTGAGCCTGCTGAGAAAAAGGGATGCTGAGCGCTGCTTTGCCCATGCGTGATGCTGGTCCTAAGCCCTAAACACTCAACCCTAAACCCCTTAACCCCTAAACCCCTAAACCCCTAAACCCCTAAACCCCTAAACCCCTAAACCCCTAAACCCCTAAACCCTAAACCCTCAACCCTCAACCCTCAACCCTCAACCCTAAACCCTAAACCCTAAACCCTAAACCCTAAACCTGCATGCAAGGGCCCAGGCAACTTGCATGGGCCTGTCATGGGTTGAATGCACTGAAATACCGTTAGCTCAGCCCTCCGAAAAGGGCCCCGTGCCAAAATCGCAGCAGAAAGGGGACAACTGCTTGTAGACAGGATTAGAGACTCTTATTCCGAAAGATCAAGTTTTTAGGCTATGGGTTCCAGGCATCGGGGGTTATCGGGACAAGGCACATCGCCCGGTAGGAAATGTCGTGGAGTTCACGAGGCCGTGTCTATGAAGTGGGACTGTGAGTTCGCTTGCGGTGATGGCTTGGTCGTGGGTGAGGCGCCACAGGGGAGTATGCACTCTTCTTTAGAAGCCTGTCTCTGTCGACCTGTCGTTCTTGCTTTCAGTGACGCTGGCCAGGGGCAGTACCTTTACGTCCTGTCTTTGACAGGAGCAGTGCGATGATGGTGGCCTAGCAGGTCTGGACGGATGCGATGCTTCTTGCAAGGCGCATTGCAGGGTTTGTTAACAAGGTTTTACAGGTCGTTTGTAGGGCTTTGAGGGCCAGATGTTTGTCAGTGCGGGTTGCATGCTTTGTTGGTGGGCTTGCCTCGAAGCATGGGCAAAATGCTTTCCAGAGTACAAAGCTTGGTGTTATGTTCCTGGAGTCATTGCTTTCTGTTCGGAACGTCCAGGGAAGCTTAGACATGTCCAAGCGAAGGGCCAAGGCATTAAATGTGCTTGCAGGCCGCAGAAACCCTAAACCGTCTTAAACCCTAAACCCCAAACCCTAAACCCTGAATGCTTAGCACTCTAAACCCTGAACCCTAACCAACTAAGCCCAGAGCTGGCCGTGCTTGTGAGGTGGAATCCGGCTTTGTCTGTGATGGACAAGGGAAGGACATGCCTTCCACGACCGGGCCCTAGATGACGGGTTGCGATTGGGTTTAGGGTTTCGGGTTTCGGATTTCGGGTTTCGGGTTTCGGGTTTAGGGTTTAGGGTTTAGGGTTTAGGGGACACCGGAAGCACTCAAGCTCGCGTGAGCATTTCTCCAGAGCCGAATGAACATGACTTGCGATGAGACATGGCCACATCTTAGCTGATGTGGTACCGGTGAAGTGGCTTCAACAATCCCTGTTGCTTTGGCAGCGCATGCAAACCGTGGCAGTTCTGACAGAAATTCACGGGACATGACTCGCTCTAGGTGCCGCCCACTGGGCCGGACCCTTAGCACGTGACCTTTCTTGTCACGCGTACAATATTGTATAGTTCTTACCCAGCTGTTTGGGAACACACTGAGGTTGCGGCCCCGAGCCACATCCACAGGGAGTCCCGCCAGCATGTATCCAGGCAGTTCTTGAGCGTTTTTGCAGTGACGGGTCCAGAACGTGTGAGAATGTGAGGACGCCATGGTATTCGTTGCGTCAACGGTTAAACCCTAAACCCTCAACCCTAAACCCTAAGCCCTAAGCCCTAAACCCTAAACCCTAAACCCTGAACCCTAAACCCTAAGCCCTAAACCCTAAACCCTAAACCCTGCGCACGCCCTGTGACCCTGTGACATGGCTGGACCCCAAAGGGCAAGTTCATGGGTTCCCCTACTACCCCTTCTATACTGCCCCCTTACGACGTTTTCTGTCTAGTTTTGGCGCTGCCCTCAAAAGTAGGCGTGGCTTGGTGCCTCCCTCAGACGTAGGAGTTTGGCGCGGGTACTGCCCCCTAGATTCCACCCTTAAATTGCCTTACTCAGGCTGAATTCTCCCTAAATGACCTTGATTATGCGGGGAACCTTGGGGGAACCCATGACAAGTGGCGTTGCTGGTACGGCTTCAGCTTGTACACCCTTTGTGCACCAATGTACGCTTGCACCAGATTATAATTGTCATTGATATTATGTTTTTGTTGTAAATTTCCAATGTGATTGGAAAAATACAAAAATCCTTACTATATTCCACTATAAAGGGTCTTTCATTTCTTGAACCATCTGACAGGCTCCGGCTTCAAATTCGAACTCGACTGCCGTTGCCTGTCGCAGGCCCTATTGATTCTGTATTCTTGGTGGGCTTTCTAAGTGTCCCCCAAGGAGTGTTTTTTGAGACGACACTTGGCAGATGTTGTATTGTTCTTATTGGGTTTCATTCTTTCAGAGGGTTGTACGGGTCATCCTAGTCTTGGATCCTGGTGTGCAAATGTGGGGTTGTTGGTCTCTGTAGTTCAGTGTGCCGCCACGACGAGAGTTCAGGAGCTGTTGACAGTTAGGGCCCTGGCAGGCCCCAGGCCTCCCTAAACTCTACAATTCAAATCCTGCAGCCTAAACCCCAAACCCCAAACCCCAAACATCCCTAGACCCAAACATCCCTAAATCGCCCTAAACCCTGAACCGCCCTAAATCCTAAACCCTAAACCCCAAACATTAAACTGCCTCAGGGCCGACGTGCTGGACGCATGCCCTGTGGGCCTGGCGTTGCACCCACCGACTTTGCTGGCGCGCGGCTGAGGACCATCCAGGTTCCAGGGGTTAGGGTTTAGGGTTTCGGGTTTCGGGTTTAGGGCGTTTAGGGATTAGGCCGTTCAAGTCTTTTGGGGGATTTTTAGGGGGTTTTGGGGAGTTTTCGCGTTTTTTGGGCTTCTAGGATTCTTGTTGGGAAATGTGGAAAGGGGGCCTATGACAGAAATCTGCACGCTTAAGGCTTCCTGCGGCGGCTTCACCGGCGGAGATCGCGGGGCCACCCAGCGCCTTGAGAGCCACCAGGGAAAGGTTCTGAGCAGGAGGTGATCTAGGCAGTTTAGGGTTTAGGGTTCAGGGTTTAGGGTGTAGGGTTTAGGGTTTAGGGTTTAGGGTTAGGGTTTATGATGGGTGGTGTGACCAGTCACTTCCAGACAGTGCTTTTGGTCCAGACCTGAGCGGAATGGATGGGTTTCGTGGCCGCGGCGATGTCAGGCTGCACGCACGTCGCGGCCCGGCCCAAGGCCTCCTGGATCTGACGTCTTTAGCCTTAAGGGGTAAAAGGAGGAACCCCTAGAAGGGACCCTTAATCTTATTCCCCTATATAACCCATACATATATATATATATATATACATATACATATATACACCTTATATAGCCCCCTTGGATCTTGCGTCTCTAGGGCCTCCTCCTTCCTGGGTGGGACCTTGGGAGGAAGTTGTCAAGATTTGTCCTTTGCTACTTGTTGGATTGAAGAGGGTCTTATTTAGGAATCTGTTTGCAGAAGCTTTTTCAGGGCGATACGACAGTTTCGCCCTATACCCTAAACCCTAAACTAAACCCTAAACCCTAAACCCTTCGGAAGCCTTCAGATAGTCTCCGGACTTGTCGCGCGGTCGGGAGGCAGTCCTGGCGGACCTGGTTGATCAAGGCCACCAGGACTTGGGGTTCCTTTTCGGGTGCCCAATCCGGCTTGTATGACAGGGGACCCAAATTAAGGGCCCATGGAGCCCTAAACCCTAAACCCGTAAAGGGTTATATAACAGTGGGCCCTTCGGAGCCCCTATAACTCACATATGCCTCATGGCACATGTGGTGTGGAGACTTCCCGCCTCTGTTTAGGGTTTAGGGTTTAGGGTTTAGGGTTTAGGGTTTAGGGTTTAGGGTTAGGGTTTAGGGTTTAGGGTTTAGGGTTTAGGGTTTAGGGTTTAGGGTTTAGGGTTTAGGGTTTAGGGTTTAGGGTTTAGGGTTTAGGGTTTAGGGTTTAGGGTTTAGGGAAGTTTAGGGCCCTGACCCGCCAGGTCGGCAGCTGATCCTCGTCTTCGATGCGCCCTTGAATGGCAGGGGCCTCTTCTGGGTTTTTTTTTCGGTGTTGTAGGTTTTTTTTTGAGGGGGGGGGGGGGGGTTCTTGGGGGTTCTAGGGTTTTCTGGGAGGTTCTTAAGGGCTTTAGGGTTTTTAGGGAGTTCTTCGGGGTTTTGCGGTTTTTAGGGGGGTCTTAGCGGGTTTAGGGTTTTTTTGGCGGGGGTTTTAGGGTTTGTAGGGGTTTTTGGGGGTCTTTAGGGTTTTTCGGTTTTTGGAGGTTCTTAGGGTTTAGGGGTTGGGGCTTGGAGGTTTCAGGGTTCAGTGTTGTTGAGGTGTATAGGTTGACGAGCTGCCCCGCCAGCAAGTGAATGGAAAAACGCATCACAACGACACGCAAGTTACCACCAGAGGCATCCAACCCTAAACCCTAAACCCTAAAACCTAAACCCTAAGGAACCGCGCATGGCACGGAGCTACCGTGCGAAAGCCTCTTCGCACCGGCAACGGCGGAAGCCTCAGCTGAGCCACTGGGATCTCGGACGGCGATTTCTCACGATCTTTGGAGAAGGAATGCTCAACCCTCAACCCCTAAACCCTAAACCCTAAACCCTAAACCCCAAACCCTAAACCCTAAACCCTAAACCCTTGGTTTGGGACCACCCTGCGACACTTCGTTTTGTGGCTGGCCTGCATCAGTCACGGAAGCTGGGTCCAGGGAGCCTTGCGGCCGCCCGCAGTTCACCTATTCAGTTGGCTAGGGCCCTCGGGCAACACAACCTCAAAGCTTGCAAACGGAACATTATGTTCTTAATTGTTGGTATCATGATTCTATTTTCAGACAGAGATATGTATATATATATATGTATACATATATATATATATATAGATATATCCGCAGATCTTCAAAGCCCGGGGAAGTCATACTGCACAGTTCGAGATCAGATACTTTCGGGGCTTTTGGGGCTTAGGGGGGAGAGGTAGGGGTGAGAGTTTGGGATAGTTTGGGGGCTTCAGGGCCCTATAAACCCTAAATCCTGTCAACCAAAAAGCCCTCACAACCCTCCCCCAAAATACTCAATGCTTTCATCTTCGTACATGTGGAGTATTTTGTATAAGGGGGGCAGGATGTTTCAATATTAGGGTGACGGGATGTAACCCGAGACTTTAAACCCCAAATCCTAAACCCCAAACCCTAAACCCCAAATCCTAAACCCCAAATCCTAAACCCCAAATCCTAAACCCCAAATCCTAAACCCCAAATCCTAAACCCCAAACCCTAAACCCCAGAGCAATGTCCCTAGAGACTTTCAAGGTGGCCGAGTTTGGTGATGCCGCAGTCTGCCTGCAAGGCTGCAGCTGTCCAGCCTGTGCCGTTTAGGGTTTAGGGTCTAGGGTTTGGGGCTTAGGGTTTGGGGCTTAGGGTTTGGGGCTTAGGGTTTGGGGTTTAGGGTTTGGGGTTTGGGGTTTAGGGTTTAGGGTTTGGGGTTTGGGGTTTAGGGTTTTAGGGTTTTAGGGTTTAGGGTTTGGGGTTTGGGGTTTAGGGTTTGGGGTTTAGGGTTTAGGGTTTAGGGTTTTAGGGTTTGGGGTTTGGGGTTTAGGGTTGGCAAGGCAGGTGTATGCAGGTGTCGCGGCATCGGCGTGCCGAAGTCATTGGCCAGAATTGTTTGCGTGATGAGATGATTCTGCTGCCCCGAACCCTAAACCCTGAACCCCAAAAAAACCGAAACCCTAAACCCTAAACCCGAAACCCTAAACCCTAAATCCGAAGCCCTAAACCCGAAACCCGAAACCCTGAACGCCAAACCCGAAAACCCAAAACCCGAAACCCTAAACCCTAAACCCCAAATTCTGTTGGCCAGGCTCTCCACGACACCTTGTTGTCCGCCTTGGCTTCGGCGCTTCCTTGGGTATTGCCGAGGCGGCACCAGTGATTGCACCAGACACCAGACGCCAGACACCAGTGACTAGGGTTTAGGCTTTAGGCTTTAGGCTTTAGGATTTAGGGTTTAGGGTTTAGGACTTGGATAATCAACAATATCTCAACATAGTTCAAGGATGTGCAGGTCGTCAGAGACCAAGTAGTATCCGGACCCCAGCAGACGTGGCTGCAAGTGCCCACTGCGCGCCCGTGTAGGAATCAACGGCTGTGCTGGTGCTAGCTGGGGCCTGAGAGTGCAGGGTTTAGGGGTTTAGGGGTTTCCCTAAACCCTAATTAAACCCTAAACCCTAAACCCAGGGTTTTAGGGGTTTAGGGTTTAGGTGGCTCTTGCGGCTTAAAAGATAGAGATTGGGATCTTCCCCCTTATACTCGCAGTCCTTCATGGGGATTCTAGTACCCCCTCTTAGAATCCCTGTTGAAATCGACATAGGGTAGCAGATGTCTATGTAGCGACGGCATTCGAGACAGCCGAGAACTTGCCAAACGATGCCAAGGATGCTGCTCGTCAGTACGCCAGCATCGACGCAGCAATCGAGGTCGGGCGTGGTCACCCTAAGCCCTGCACAAGAAAAGGGTTTAGGGTTTAGGGTTTAGGGTTTAGGGTTTAGGGTTTAGGGTTTAGGGTCCGATTTCATCCTCCTTGACTTGCTCCGTTGCACACATCTCACAGGATCAGAGGCAAAACCCTCAAAAGCAAGGGGCAGGATCAGGATGCGTCGGATTCGTGATCGTTTTGGGTTTAGGGTTTAGGGTTCACAAGTCGCTGGCGCCCCCTTGAAAAAAGGTGAGGGAGTTGCAAAGGGCTACGTTGGTTCTAAAAGTTGAACGCCGCTGCGGCTGTTTTGAAGAACGATCCCTAAGGCTCCAAATAGCCCAAAGTAGGCAAAATTTACAGACCTTAAACCCCAATGTTGGCATGATGTGAACCCTAAACCCTAAACCCTAAACCCTAAACCCTAAACCCTAAACCCTAAACCCTAAACCCTAAACCCTAAACCCTAAACCCTAAACCCTAAACCCTAAACCCTAAACCCTAAACCCTAAACCCTAACCCTAGACCCTAGACCCTAGACCCTAGACCCTAGACCCTAACCCTAGAACCCTAAACCCTAAACCCTAAACCCTAAACCCTAAACCCTAACCCTAAACCCTAAACCCTAAACCCTACACCTCTGGGGGATGGCAGCCACGCCGCAGGTGGCACGGCTCTTTGAATATCCTTCGCAGCGCCTCTACCTTGGACCGGCAGTGCCCCCAGCTTAGGGTTTAGGGTTTAGGGTTTAGGGTTTAGGGTTTAGGGTTTAGGGTTTAGGGTTTAGGGTTTAGGGTTTAGGGTTTAGGGTTTAGGGTTTAGGGTTTAGGGTTTAGGGTTTAGGGTTTAGGGTTTCGGGTTTCGGGTTCAGGGTTCAGGGTTCAGGGTTTAGGGTTTGGAGAGTTTTTCACGGTGTGCACCATACTCAGCAGCTCAGTTCCTCTTGTGAGCTGAGGAGGTTTCCGACAATGGGGGGCACGTTCTGGGGGATCCTTATTGAACAGGGGCCCTTATTCTCGTAAGCTCCCGGATACCCTAAACCCTAAACCCGAAACCCTAAACCCTAAACCCCAAACCCCAAACCCCAAACCCTAAACCCTAAACCCTAAACCCTAAGCTAGTCCGAATTGCTATGACATGGCAGTTTCAGAATCCGACGTTGCGAGGCCCTGGGAACTCCTGCGGCCTGGACAGCACCCGTGGTCGTCTTGCCTCGGCCTTGGGCTAAACCCTAAACCCTAAAGCCTAAACCCTTGCACAGACTGACTCCGCTTTCTCCTAGAAGTAGAGAAGGTAACCTTTAACATTTTCGGGGTAGTATAATTTCCTGACAATCCCAAGGGTTAACCTTTGATTCCCGCATTTTACTGGACAACTAAGCCAGTCCATCAGCAGGCCGCACCCCAAGGCCTAAACCCTACTCAAAGGTTCATGGTACTTGTTAGCCAATTATAGCGGTACTTACAACGGTGCATGTCATCATATTAGGGCATTGTAAGTGGGGTATAAGTACAGTTATATTTGGTTAATAAGTACCATGAACCTCCAAGTAAACCCCGCATGTTCACCCGACATTGTGAGATGGCCATAGGATAGGCCTTGATTGCTCTGTCAGAGTGGTGAGCTGGCATCGCCAGCAGTGGGCTTAAACTCCAAACACAACAGCCACAAACCCATCAACACCCTAAACACCTCAAACCCCGAAGCCCAGTAGGCCCTAAAGCCTGAAACCCCTAAAACCCCAAAGTCCTTTTAGCCTCAGAAGCCCCCTAGATCCCCCTAAAGCCCCCAAACCCTCAAACCCACAACGAAAACCCTAACTCTTAAACCCAAAACCCTAAACCCTGAACCTGGCATTGTGTAGCCACCAGGCGTGGACCCAACCTGGCTGGTGGTTGTGGGGACGTCGTCTTGGATGCCACCGCCAGCACCGGCAACGCGGGCAGGCACACCACAATACTGGGAGTCAAACTTTTATTGGAGGTATTTAGGGTTGAGTCACAGTCTAGTTGAGTCGAATGGTGCTACTGGTGAGTGCACATAGCTACGTCATTTCATCCTGGGATCGATCTGCTGCTATCTGCCCGTTGCAATGCGTAAGCTGCCGACCAGGGTTGAGCTTGGCGACATGGCACGTGGGTCGATATCCTCAAGGGCTCGAGTTTTGCTTCGGAGGGCCGTTTCAACACGGGGTTCTTGTAGCCATTGATAAGATACCATAGGCTTTCGTACACAACATGATAGAACCCTATGCTGGTAAACTCATCCAAGCTCCTGAACAAGAAGCCCTAAACCCTAAACCCTAAAACCCTAAACCCTAAACCCTAAACCCTAAACCCTAAACCCTAAACCCTAAACCCTAAACCCTAAACCCTAAACAAATCTCACGGAGAGGCCATGGAAAAGCACCAGCTGGCGCTGCACTGGCGATCCTTCTCACTGCGCAGCGGCGCCTCCGGGGGCCGTGATTGAACCCAGGGTTTAGGGTTTAGGGTTTAGGGTTAGGGTTTAGGGTTTAGGGTTTAGGGTTTAGGGTTTAGGGTTTAGGGTTTAGGGTTTAGGGTTTAGGGTTTAGGGTTTAGGGTTCATGATGCGACTCTATGTTGCATTCTACGTCCTACCATGGGGACCACATGAACCCTAAAAGGGTTTAGGGTTCATATACCTGCATTCGGGGTTTAGTAGTATAGGGTATATGGCTCCATTTTTTGGGTTCATTTGGTCCCCAAGGTATATTCTATGTTCTATGGCCTCTCTTCTACAGACTCCATTATTCTGTATTCTAGGTTCTCGTGATTCTTGCAATGATCGTCCGGTTCTGCCCTCTGACAAACCTCAAAACATCCCGGTGGACGTCAGACTTTCTCGGCAGGTGCGTGCGTTCTTCCCTATCTGCCATACCCTGACGCCGGAGTCCCGGGGACTTCCTTGGGGGACCATGCGAAGAGCAGCGCATGACCTGCCCCACCCAAAGTCTCCAAGCCCAAGATTTGGGGGAGACACAACAAACGATGTCCTCTGTGCCTGAGCCCTAAGGCCCTGAATTGTAAACGCTTGCGCGCGCCGCCTCGGCAGCCGGGCCGGCCCCAGGACAGGAAAGGAGGAAAGAGGGTTTCGCAAAAAAAGGGAGGAAGGGCAGAGCGGGTGGGGTCGAGGGGGGTGAGGGGGGGGTGTGGGGGGCGGGGGGGGGGGGGGTGGGGGGGGGGGTGGGGGGGGGGGTGCGGGGGGGGGGTGGGAGGGGGGCGGGGGGGGTTGGGGGGGGGGGGTGGGGGGGGGGGGGTGGGGGGGGGGTGGGGGGGGGGTTTGGGGGGGGGGGGTTGGGGGGGTTTTGGGGGCACTCCCCTGTTAGGAGCCACCGACAAGCGGGACCCTCCGCGGCATCGGTTTGCAGCTCCTCCAAGGGATTGGGGGGGGTCCCACAGGGCGGGGGGGGGGGGGTTGCGTCAAAAAATTTGGCATGGGGGGAAGGGTTGGGTTAGGGGGAAGGAGGCCCGATCCGGGTCTGCTTGTTCCAGACGCTTCTCGGCAGGAAGCCGAGGCGAATACTACATGCAGGACCCGAAACCCCAAACCCGGAACATTAAACCCGAAGCCCCAAACCCTAATCCCCAAAAGCCCCAAAACCCCAAACCCTAAACCCCAAACCCTAAACCCCAAACCCTAAACCCTAAACCCCAAACCCTAAACCCTCCTGAGCCCTCTAACCAGGCCCGGCCTCGCCACGGCGGGCCTGGACGTGGGAGCAGCTCCGTGCGGACTGCGGACCACGATCCCTGAGGCAGAGCAGGGTTTTTGGGTTTTGGGTTTAGGGTTTTAGGGTTTGGGGTTTAGGATCCTTAGGGTCTTTATAGGGCTTCTGTGGTTTATGGGGTTCAGAGGGCGGGGCTTAGAGTGTCTTTTTTTGTGGTTTCATGTTGACTTCGCTTCAAGAACCTGCCTTGATCGATTCGCTTGGTTTGGGGCTGAAAGGGGGCCAAACTCTTTTCTTGTAGAGGGTTATGGGGTGCTTCGGATCGACTTTTAAATTTGTGTTTATATAAAACCCTGGGGATGTATACAAGTTGTTTACCCTTTTTTAGTATGGTTTTACGGGTTTCATTTGTGTCTATATAAATCCCTGGGGATGTATATGAGTTGTTAATATGTTTTTTAAATTATGGTTCTAAGGGGACTGTCCTCTAGGGGGTCGGCAGTCTTGACCGTGGCCTGTTGTATACGGAGCCCGGAAGCCCGCACTTCAATCCAAAGGTTTAGGGTTTAGGCTTTAGGGTTTTTGGGTTTAGGGTTTAGGGCTACTCAAGCAATGGGGTCACTTCGACCTTTTCCTCCGGGGTTGTTCTTGGTATTGGGGAAGGGCGGGGGAGTATCCAAATGGAGTTCGCCTAGAAATGTAAATCATGAACTATAGATACAGATGTGGAATGGCCAGTCAACATTAGGGTTTGGATTTTAGGCGTGGGGTTTAGGATTCTTTCTGGGTTTGTCTCTGGCATTCTTTCTGGGTTGGTCTCCGGGATTTCTCGGAAAATAGCTTGAGGCATTGTGTCCGGAGATAAAGCTGCCAAGTGCAGGCTTTTAAGGGGGCATATTGAAGGACCCCTACAAGGAACCCTTAGGGTTTAGGGTTTAGGGTTTAGGGTTTAGGGTTTAGGGTTTATTCCCCTTTGAACCCCTATTGCATACCTCATACCTGCCTAAGTAGCCCGTGAATCACCCCCAAATAACCCCTAAGGTCCCTTCTGAGGGCCCCTCCACCCCTAAACCCTAAATCCTAAACCCTAAACCCTAAACCCTAAACCCTAAACCTTCTTTAGTCCCTCAAGCCTCGAGGAGACCGCCTCCTCCCTCACCATCTCCCTGGCCACAGTCGTCGTCCATGCCTTGTGCTAGCAGTGGGGTACTATACTCTTAGTACAACGGTGAACATCCCAGCCTTTTGTCTAGATCCAGGAGGATGGAAAGACACCGAAAGATACGGAAAGATGTAGATGTCGAATTTTCGACTGTAGTGGGCCACACCAGCCTTTAGCTGCTCGAAGTGGTTTTTGTTGGGCAAGAAACCTAAACCCTAAACCCTAAACCCTAAACCCTAAACCCTTCTTTGTGTCACAATGGAGCATAGAAGCAGCGGCACGTAGTTGCATATTCAAGGGCTCCCCCGAAGTCCTGAGACTTCTTCACCACCCCTTATACTAGCAGTCCTTAGTCGGGATTATAGTACCCCCCTGCTAGAATCCCCACTACAACTGTAAACTGTAGACTGTAAACCCTAAACCCTAAACCCTAAACCCTAAACCCTAAACCCTAAACCCTAAACCCTAAACCCTAAACCCTAAACCCTAAACCCTAAACCCTAAACCCTAAACCCTAAACCCTAAACCCTGACCCTAAACCCTAAACCCTAGTATAAGGGGGAACGTCCCCAGGATGTGTGCATAATGGAATGCCCCACGCAGCAGGGGAGGCATGAAATCCACGGATCTCATTTGCCATTCTGACCCTTTCCTCATCCTTCCGGCTCATCCTTCCGGCTCCTTCTTGGGGTTTAGAGTTTAGGGTTTAGGGTAACCCTCAACCCTAAACCCCAAACCTTGCGGCCGTCCGACATCTCGTCAGACCTCTTCCCCTAAACCCTAAACCCTAAACCCTAAACCCTAAACCCTAAACCCTAAACCCTAGACCCCAAGGTTTACCTGAAGCTAGAGAACGCCATGGGCCAGTGGTCAGAGGCGCCTCGCAGATGTCATGACACGCAACTCCGCATGACCTGATACTGTAATCACGCACACATGCGTGTTCTGCAGGTTTACATGTATCACATACACAGCATATGCTACATCCACTACATGTCACAATATGTGTAGTGTGCTTAAGCACATAAGAATATGCCACCTAAACGAGGTCATTTGCAATATGTATGTATACAAATATATATATATATATATACATATTATGCTATATTCGGAGTGTCAAGGCGGCACACACCGTCAGCTTCACCGTGGAGCGTATCCCTGTGGCCCGAGCCTGCAGTGTGTCAGACGCCGGCCACAACCCGAAACCCTAACGCGACATGTATGGCTCAGGTCGTAGCCCTCACAAGCAGGGAAGTCTTCGTTGATCAGGGCCAAAGCATCCGGTGCAGCACTGAGGTCTTGATGATGACGAAAAGCGAACGTGTTTGACACCACTGCCTCACATACTGACCTTGCAATGCTTCGCTAGTATCACGTGGAATGGGAATGGGACCAGGCCAAATCTTATTCCCGAAGCCTGAAGCCCTAAACCTAAACCCTATCAACCTCTTTTGACCTCAAGTTGCCTCGTGAGGTTGGAGCTCTCAGTCAGCCCCGCGTTGCCCGTGAAAGCCTCGGGTAAGATGCGACACCAGCGCAGGGTCATGTGAAAGTTGCCGAAAATACTGGGGAGTCCTTTGAGAGGATTCGGGGAATTTTGGGGCCAAAAAGTGGTGTCCCTGATTATGTGACATGCCAGTATGGGGGTTCAGGGTTGAGGATTTCTTACTCTTTGTGGTCCCCTTTCCCGGGGGGGGGGGGGTTCCCTATTCATGTAAGGCTCCGTGCTAAACAGAAACGACGACGGGTCACTGCTTGCCGGCCGATGTCGGCTTGGGCCGGGGCTTTCGGGGTCTTGGGTTCAGGCTTCACAGGGGTAGGTTGGAACATATTTTCGGTATTTTCATTTTCCCAAACCCGTATTTAGTCCGTAGCCACTGATAAGGCCCCGAAACCTAACTCGCGGGTTCAACGTGGCTTTACTTGAAGGTTCATGGTACTTCCTAACCACTTATAACTGTACTTATAACCCTTCTTCTAATTGGGATAACCCCTATAAGGCCCTTTAGGGGTATTTTAAGTAGGGTTATAAGTACAGTTATAATTGGCAAGTAAGTCCCATGAACCTTCAAGTAGGGTTCAGGCATGGTTCAGCTGGCCCAAGTCCTGGCCCCGCTGTGAAAGAGCAAAACTTCCACACGCCCGAAGTCTCGCAGTCCGAAATAGTGGGCATCCCCTTTCGGGTTTAGGGTTTAGGGTTTAGGGTGCCCTTCTAAGGAAACCCCTCAAAAACGCTACCCGTCTGTAGTCCTCGGAAACCCTCACAAGGTGGCTTCTGTTGGAGCCGGCAGCACGTGGGGGGCTTGAGCTGGGTGGTGTATGCAAATCTCATCGATGGCAGATCTCCAATCACAGAGTCTCAGAGTTCTGCCCGTCATTTCTTTGCCCAGGTGTGGGGCGTTGGGGCCAATTGCGGTGGAGTGGCGTCACGGTGCGCGCATTGCACGCATCGCGCGGCGATGCGCCATCTTGACCTGTCTACCTCGAAGCTACTCTGTGCATTTCCCAAAATAGGAGAACCCCAACCCCCCCCCCCCCCAAATACTATAGTCTTTATTTTAGGAACCAAAAAAGGGCACCCTAAACCCGAAACCCTAAACCCTATGTACCCCACAGTGCCAGGTTTGGGCAATCTGGACAACCTGGAGCAGGCTCGATCTTTGCTCTTCTCACTTTGTTCATCGGGATGAGGTTTTAGGGTTAGGGTTTAGGGTTTAGGGTTTCGGGTTTCGGGTTTCGGGTTTCGGGTTTCGGGTTTCGGGTTCAGGGTTTAGGGTTTAGGGTTTAGGGTGCCATCTGATGCCGCAAAGATTCACTCTCAGTGTACACTACATCCAGGAGTGGCTCGGGCCACGGATGCTTAAATGAGCTTACGTCCAGAGTGTGCGCTTTAGGGTTCAGGGTTTAGGGTTTAAGGTTCAGGGTTTGGGGTCTAGGGTTTAGGGAACATATACCCTTAGTAGCTGAGTGAGCACACTTTAGACATTTTGGGATACTATCATCCCCTCTAGAACTGAAAGCGTACACTTTTTCGGGGGCTTATGAACTCAGCAACTAAGCCCTAAACCCTCAACCCTAAACCCAAAACCCTTTAATCATGAGCTCAGCAACTAAGTATCATGTGTTCTCAGGCTGAAGCACCCTCAGGAGAAATGTCCTGAGAGCCCCTTTAGGCAGCAAGGGTTTGGTCGCCTTAAACCCTAAACCCTAAGCCCTAAACCCTCAACCCTCAACCCTCAACCCTCAACCCTAAACCCTAAACCCTAAACCCTAAACCCTAGCGAAGGTTTGGGACTCCCTCCTCGAGTTGCCCTCCTCGCTCGTGCCGGCGCTGGACGCCAAAACTGCCACACTCGAGGCGCGAGAGAACTAAACTATAAGGCATATGTACAGTGTGTATATATAGGTGTGTATGTATACAATATATATATATATATATACTTAATTTAATTTTGCACGCGCATAATGACATAGATAGATTTCTGTGTGTATATACATATATAGCGAGAGAGAGAGAGAGAGCAGCATAACATTGCATTTGTAGTTCAATAGATCCAGCCCAGTGCAGAGACATCACAAGACATGTGCAAAAAATTGGCGAGCACTGCCAGCCATGGCATGGTGCTGGCAAGCGCGACAGCTTCGCACAGGTTTACTTCCAATTTCCCCGCCCGTGCGTAAGTGTGCTTGTGTCTTTGCGCACCCTAAGCCCTAAGCCCTAAGCCCTAAACTCTAAACCCTAAACCCTAAACCCTAACCCCTAAACCCTAAACCCTAAACGGGCGAGTGCAGGGCTACTTGGGATCTCTGGACTTGCCGGGAACGAATTGGACGCTGGTTGCACGACGGGGCCTTAGCCTGTGCATGCCCAGAACTGAAAATTCCGGTTCAGGGTTTAGGGTTTTGGGTTTAGGGTTTAGGGTGCATAAGTCTGCTGTCACCTCCTGGGTGGTTTAGGGTTTAGGGTTTAGGGTTTGGGTTTCACGCCCAAATTTCTGGGACGTGGTACTGCAAGGGTTTGACACTTAGCCGCCGGCCCTAAGCTTGTTGGGTTATGTTTAGGGATTTGGGGTGTAGGGTTTAGGGTTTAGGGTTTCTGCTTTTTCCGGCCGCCTCATCCTTTCGCCTATTGCATACACTGCTTCGGCAGCTGAAAGCAGCTTGCGGGAATAGGAGTCCAGGCTTCAGAGGCATTGCTTTTCGAGTGGTCTATGCGACGTAACCGAGTTGTGGGCATGAAGGCCTCTGAGCCCATAGCATGACCCAAGAAGAGCATACCCTAAACTCCAAATCCCAAACCCTAAACCCTAAACCTTAAACCCCAAACCCCAAACCCTAAATCCTAAGCGGGCGCCTCAGGATGAATTCTTGGACTGACTGAGCCTGCACTTTATAGGCGCTGCACACCTCAGTGACATCGCCAAGCCCGTCTTCATGCCATTCCTGGTGGTGGTGAGGCCTCTGTGTAGGGGTTTAGGGTTCAGGGTTAGGGGTTGGAGTTTATAGGGTTTCGGGTTTAGGGCTAGGGTTTAGGGTTTCGGGTTTAGGGCTAGGGTTTAGGGTTTAGGGTTCAGGGACAGCTCTGGTAGTGACTGCGTTCGAGGGCTCCTTGCTTGCTTCTGTTGCACGCAACCCTGGATTCCTACAAAGGCGAACCCGATAAACCGTACCTGGGGCCCTCTTTACCTACAGTGTTATGGGTCACAAGTACCTGCTAATTAAGGCTAAACTGTAGGTAAATAGAGCCCCAGGTAAGCCATGACCCAAACTTCGGCACTCTTTCTCCTGTGCCCACGCCGAAGGCCCGAGCCGGTGGCGATAAGCCTGCAGGCGCCGTGGGTCTAGGGTTTAGGGTTTAGGGCTTGGGGTTTAGGGTTTAGGGTTTAGGGTTTAGGGTTTAGGGTTTAGGGTTTAGGGTTTAGGGTCATTGCAAGCGGCTGTGGCTATGAATCAAGTTTGGGGGTTTACGATATTCGGAATACCTTATTGGGGTCCTCCTTATAAGTGGGTCCTACTATTGGGGTTGTACTTTAGGGGTCCCCTATTTTCGTAGACCCCCCCATATTTGGTGTGATCATGACTTCATTGCATTCCTGCGACATGTGCTGCGTCGTAGGTCTGAGCTGGTGCCAGGCACCCCTAAACCCTAAACCTTAAACCCTAAACCCTAAACCCTAAACCCCAAACCCTAAACCCTAAACCCTAAACCCCAAACAGGCTCCCTCGGAGATCGCCGAGCAGTGCCCCTTCTCAGTCACTGCCACGGTGAGCAGGGCGCCAAGTCACATGGAAGCTGGTTCGCAGGGTTTAGGGTTTGGGGTTTAGGGTTTAGGTTTAGGGTTTAGGGTTTCCGAAATCAGTGGTACCTTATTCGGGGCCTGATTATAACGATCAAAGTTGGGGGGTCCTATTTTCGTAAACCCCCAGATAAGGGTCTAAGGAGGATTAGGGTTTAGGTTTTTTGGGGTTTAGCGTTTAGGGTGCTGCAGCGAAGCCGACATTCGTGGCCACAAAAATTTAAAAGACTCCAAGGGTAGTGACATGGGTCCATGAATATGATCCCTTACCTTCTTCAAAGGGTTCTGAAGCATGGGCCCTTGGGTCCTCTAGGGTATATGAGGGGTATATAGGGGGTCCCCAGACCATGTAATGTAGCCGTCGGCCCTGGTAACCCTAAACCCTAAACCCTAAACCCTAGGGTTGTAGCCGTCGGCCCTGGTGAGACAGTGCAAAAACAAAAACTCGGCTCTTTCTCTTGGCCCCCGCAAGGTGGAGTCGAGGGAAGTCCTTACATCACGTGGCGCTGTGGCCTCGCTGCAACGAGCTCCATGGGCAATTGCTATGTGTATGTATGTATATATATATATATATTTATGCATTTATACTTATATTTGCATTCGTCTGTATATGCATACTCATATTTTATACTCTTATGTGTATATATATATATATATATATCTTATACTGTCTTCTGCAGCATACACAACAGCCTTTCAAGATGCCCCCCCCCCCCCCCCCGAGGCGTGCTCATGGATGTTGCCTCGGCCTCAACAGATCCCTGCCGGTAATGTGAGAGAGACACCAGCAGCCTCGTGCCCTGTGCCCTAAACCCTAAACCCTAAACCCTAAACCCTAAACCCTAAACCCTAAACCCTAAACCCTAAACCCTAAACCCTAAACCAGAGGCTGATCTATTTGTGGTCCCTCTCTAGGTTCTCGCTCGAGGATTTCCCATCGACGTGAGACAAAGGCATGACACCTCTCCTCCACTGCATCCGAGTGACACCACAACGAAGTTGCAAGCTTTCTACACTCTACCTCTCACATCCCGCTCCCCAACTTTCGCTTGCAGGCGCTTAAAGTAGCTTTGGCCGCTGGTTTAGGGACCCCGAAACCCTAAAGGCCCTAAACCCTAAAGGCCCTAAGCCCTCAACCCCCTCACGAATCATGCCATATGTCAAGTCCAGGTCTCCGTGCAGAGCCAGGACGCTGCCGCCTGCGCCGCGGCAGCGAGCCGCTTTCTGCATTGGGTGCTTTAATTATAAGGTCCCTATATAAATACATGTCACTATCTCCAAAACCTTGTTCTAATTCTTAAGGCCCTTATAGTAGTTGTATTGCATATGTGTATGTAGGTAATGTATACGTAGGTGTGGATGAATGCATGCTCGTACGTAGGCCCGTACGCAGGCTTTGCATGTGCGTCTGTGATCGTGTTCGATTGATGTGCAAGCGCTTGCACGTTTCTCAGTTGGCAGCAAGAGTGGAGTCACACTCCCCTGTCTCAGGCCAACACCACAGACTCTGTACAGAGTACAGTTCCATCCATGAATTAAAAAAGAACGAAGAACAAGCACGAGCACCCGCTAGCTGTCCAAACTTATTCAGATTTTGCATGTGTATGTGTGTGCCCGACAGAAAAAAACGACGTGTATACATACAATATCTGCATTTACCTATGTATATGCATATACTTATATGGATTTGTGCTGCGATCTAGATCCCACATCTGGTATTCAACCAGCCGAAAGTAGCCACCCCGCCCCCGTGCCCCCCCTCCCCCTACCTGGAGGGGAACTCTGCAGTCGAGTCGCAGGGGTCGGGGTCAGGGCCTCGCGAAGCCGAGGTCAGACTCGTGGCCCGCTGTACGAGTCCCAACGATTCTGGGGTCTAGGGTTTAGGGGTTTAGGGTTTAGGGGTTCAGGGGTTCAGGGGTTCAGGGGTTCAGGGGTTCAGGGTTTAGGGTTTAGGGGTGTAGGGGTTTAGGGTTGGTTTCGATTAGTAAGGGTTCAGGTCCGGGGAAAGCTTCGAGGAGCTTGGAGGAGTTTCACGGATTTTCGAGCAAAGTTTCGAGGAGTTTCTTCTGTAGCTTGTGAATGATTTCAAGTTATGGGCGCTTGATGGTTTTGGGTGTTTAGGGCTTGTGCTTTCTTGTTAAGGGCTGAATCAGGGTTTAAGGTTTAGGTTTAGGGTTCAAACAGAGTGGGGAAGTAGGGTTTTGGGGTTCAAGATCGTTACTTGCTGGGTCTTTCTAGGGAATGACGGAACTTTGGGACCTTGTAGGGAATCCTTTAAGAGGATGATCTAGGGGGATATGAGGTGTTAAACTCCTTCAACCTGACCCCTAAAAATCACTAAACCCGAAACCCTAAACCCTACTAAGAGCCAGTAGGCCTTTTTGAGGAATACCAGGTTCCTCGTGTCGATGGGGCCACATTCCTGGAGACTCCATGAACCCCAAAAGGCTTGATGGTCCATAACCCATTGCTGGCTATAGTAGTATAGGGTATATGATCCCGATTTTTGGGTTTCTTAAGCCCTTAAACCCTAAACCCTAAACCCCAAACCCTAAACCCTAAACCCTCACTTGGGAACCGGAAGTGCAACAGAGGGTGACCTCCAACGTCCCCGCCGAGGCTCGGGCTGCCAGCTCTGATACCAGGGGTCTACCAGATCGAGGCGGAGGTCGGCTTCGGGGTTGAGGGTTTAGGGTTCGAGGTTTAGGGTTTAGGGTTGAGGGTTGAGGGTTTAGGGTTGAGGATTCAGGGTTCAGGGTTGAGGGTTCAGGGTTCAGGTTTGAGGGTTTAGGGTTCAGGGTTCAGGGTTGAGGGTTGAGCGTTCAGGGTTCAGGGTTCAGGGTTGAGGGTTCAGGGTTCAGGGTTGAGGGTCTAGGGTTCAGGGTCTAGGGTTCAGGGTTTAGGGTTCAGGGTTCAGGGTTTAGGGTTGAGGGTTGAGGGTTGAGGGTTGAGGGTTCAGGGTTTAGGGTTCAGGGTTCAGGGTTCAGGGTTGAGGGTTTAATGTTAACCTAGTATTACTACAGCCCCTAATATTAAAGTACGCCAGGTGTCCCGGCCGCAATAATAAAGCCCTGGAAATAAAGTACGCCAGTCGGGGCATGGAGAGAAAAGAGAGGGAGAATCTTGCCTTGCTCAAGATTGCATCAAACTTTGCTGAATAAAGTCTCTCGACTGAGAAGCTGAACCTTGCCTTTCTCTCTGGCCGGCAAGCTGAAAGTCTTGTCAAAGTGAAACTGCAAAGCAATGTAGTTGAAGCAGACTCTTTATTCAAAGGGCCCCTGCAATTAAAGTCTCAGGGTTTAGGGTTTTGGGTCTGGGGTTTAATTAGGGTTAAGGGTTTTATGGTTTAGGATTTAATTAGGAAAACATGAAGCGATCAGATTTCGAAGAGAAACCTGAAAACCAAACTCCTCAGAAACTTGCTGATTTTTATTTGAGAGCCTTACTAAAGGATTGACAAAATCTTTCTGGCAAAGGGGGGTAGCTTTGGAGGCCGGTGCCCTGGAAATAATCCTGAAAGATCTGCCCCTCGGAATAAAGTTCCTGGAAATTCCTGCCTGAAAAAATCTTCAAATGATCGCTTCATGGTTTCATTAGGTTTAGGGTTCATGCCTTAGGTTTACTTGGGTTTTGTGGAGTCTTGTTGAATTAGGGTTAAGGGTTTAGGGTTTAGGGTTAGGGTTAGGGTTTAGGGATAAGGGATAAGGGTATGGCCTGGTCTCTAAATCCAGGGGCCCCTGCAATTAAAGTGGCCTCAGTGTGCTCATGCTGAAAAGGTTCTCTGAGCCCCTTGCCCCTCTGATCCTCTCTAATTCTCTCTAAGGAAAGGAATCCTGAGTGATTCTCTCTGATCCTCTCTAATTCTCTCTAAGGAAAGGAATCCTTATTCAAAGGGGCCTCACTCTATTTGGGGGGGTTTGATTGAGGGGGGGGGGGGGTTTATTATTACTAGGTCAACATTAGGGTTCAGGGTTTAGGGTTGAGGTTTTAGGGTTGAGGGTTCAGGGTTTAGGGTTCAGGGTTCAGGGTTCAGGGTTGAGGGTTTAGGGTTCAGTGTTCAGGGTTCAGGGTTTAGGGTTTAGGGTTTAGGGTTTGGGGTTTTGGGTTTTGGATTTGGGGTTAAGGCTAGTGCCAGTAACTCAGTATAGTATTCATTGACCGTCGTTGGAGTCTACCAGCAGCGCTTCAAACACGTGATGTTGCGATGTGCCGTTTATTAATACAGCAACTTATATACAAGCAAATATTAACATTGCACGATACAGAATAAACCTTACAATGTAGCAGAATATAAGACAACAGTATAGATTGAAACATATTTCGCATACTTGAATACAATTTAGTACAGCAGCCTAGTACAATTTAATGTAACCAAATATAAGATAACATACTAGAACATAAGCTTATATATTCAGTCAATGAAGGCAACAGAAGATACTTTAACCGCAACGCGAGGCCGCCTCGGCAAGAGGCGTAGGGTTTAGGGTTTGGGGTTTAGGGTTTAATTAGGATTTAGGGTTTAGGGTTTAGGGAAGGGCTTGAGGCTAATGGCCGAAAGGGCACAAGGCAGGGTTGGGGGGGGAAGGTTCCCCGGACCTGGATCTAAACGCCTCAGGCCTCCGGCCTCGGCAGATAAATACACCCTAGGCCCCAAACCCTAAACCCTAAACCCCAAACCCATGTGTTCACTTTGCAGTTGGACACGGATCCACGGCCTGCGGCCACGGTCTTCGTTCACGTTCGCAGCGATGGCGGGTGCGCCGGCTGAAGGGAGGTTTCGGGATTCGGGTTTAGGGTTTCGGGTTTAGTTCTGAACAAACCGGCATCCCAAACAAAAACTGGCATGCTAGAAGGTTGCCCAGCGGACAGTCGCTAGCTGACTGTCGTGCCGGGCAGAGACTTCACACACTGCGCTTTTAAACCCGAAAGCCCCAAAGCCCCAAAAACCCTAAGACCCTAAAACCCTGAAACCCTAAGACCCGAAATCCCGAAATCCAAACCCTAAAGCCCGAAGACCCGAAACCCGAAAATCCTAAGTCTGTCTACAAGACCCGAATCACAAAAACCCTAAGACCCTAAAACCCTCGCACCCTATGACCATAAGACCCTTTAAAACCCAAGAACCCTAAGACCCGAAAATCGTAAAATCCTAAACCCTAAAGCCCTCCCCCGCCCCGTTTAAAGATCCTCTAGGGAACCTCTTGGAGGTACATCCTCAGGGGCCCTAAACCCTAAACCCTAAACCCTAAACCCTAAACCCTAAACCCTAAACCCTAAACCCTAAACCCTAAACCCTAAACCCTTGCAGACATCCCATGGGCTGAGGCCACGGGTGCACATCTTGGAGCCCGTGCTGCCCACGAGACGCGCGGCAAGTGAAGGCCGCGAGACTCAGCCAGGGAGTCAGTGGTTCAGGGTTTAGGGTTTAGGGTTTAGGGAGTTTAGACAGAGTTTGGGGAGTTTATGGAGTCTAGGGAGTCACGGGAGTTTAGGGAGTCTAAGGTTTCGGGAGTTTCGGAACTGTAGGGAGTTTCGGGAGTTTAGGGAGTTTGGGGAGTTTAGGGGGTCTAGGGAGTCTGGGGAGTTTGGGGGGTTTAGGGCCGGTTGGGGACTTTAGAGTTTAGGAGGGTGCACGGTTTCTGCTTGCAGAACTGTTTACATGCAGTTTGACAAGTTTGACTACCATTTTGATCAATTCTCGATTTCTTTTCAGCTGGTGATGCACTCAGGTACGACAGACGCGCGGATCCCAGCTCAGCTTGCGATGGCCATGTCAGCACCACGCAGATGCGAATTGCAAACATAAGTACCGATGTGTATACATATGTATGTGTATGCATGCATGTATGTATATTGACTATATGTCTACATATACAGAAACATATGCATGTATGTACACAAACATACATATATGTACACATACCAAGGAAACTTTACGCTGCACATAAACATTATCTGACAGAACATGTCACAGATATATTTTGCACAGAATGTTGTGCACACATGTAAATATATTTGTGTACATACATGTATGTAGTTGTTGATTCACCAACTGAACCCTCCCCCTTGCCTGTGAGATGCTGCGGCTCCGCGCACGCTTCGCCACCGCGGCGTGTGGGGAGACGGAGCTTGCAGCTGCAGTGGCGCGGGCCCCGACGTCCCACATGAGCATGAGAGAAGCAGGCAGGTCACGGCAGCGTCCCTAAACCCTAAACCCTAAACCCTAAACCCTAAACCCTAAACCCTAAACCCTAAACCCTAAACCCTAAACCCTAAACCCTAAACCCTAAACCCTAAACCCTAAACATCCCTAAACCCTAAGCCCTTACCGCACTTCACTGAGATTGTGCGCATCCTCGTAGTCCTGAGGCACGAGTACAAGCATAGGTTGGTTGAATCCCGGGCCTCGCCATGAAATGCCCGCCTGGCTAGCTCAGCCAGCCGATGTACACCTTGAACCCTAAACCTTTTGGCGGGTTTAGGCTTTAGGGTTTATAATAGGGTTTAGGGTTTAGGGTTAGGGTTTAGGGTTTAGGGTTTAGGGACCCTTTGCCTACAGTTTAGTAGTAACTACACCTTGATGAGTAGTAGGTCTAACCACAAAACAGCAGGTAAAGAGGGTGCCAGGTAATACGACCCCGGAGTAGGTCGCTATTCCCTTGTTTTAGTGGTTTATGTTCCCCTATAAGTCCCTTAAAACCAAAAAGGGTACGCATTTTCTTCCCGGGTTACTCTTGGGTCTAGAACAATAAGACCTAGAACCCAACCCCACCTAAATCCTGAACCCTAATGTCGTATCCTGATTAGTCTGGACCCCTCCAATAATGAAAAGTTTTCCAACAATTATTCAGGAGACAAAATTCGATTGCCCCCCCCCACAATACAGTAAAGTTTTTCGGGCATGGGTTTCGGAAGAGAGAAAAAAAGAGAACAAGATGCATCTGAGCTTACCTGAGCTTAATTACCTAAGAGGAGAGGGAGAGGAAGAGGAGAGGGAAGAGGAGCGAAGAGGAAATGAAGAGGAGCCGGTGGGGGGGGGGCCCGGGGCCGAAAATTAGTTTGGGGGGGTCCCTTTTTTTGGTGACACTATTGCGGGGGTGGATTTAGTTTGGGGGGGGGGGGGGGCCCCCCCACACTAATCAGGATACCACATTAAACCCGAAACCATACACCCTAAAACCCTACCTTGCTTGGCAACTCGAGGCTTGCTCCCCGCTGAAAAACGGCCGAGGTCGTGCTTTCCACAGTGCCAGGGCAGACGCTGGGCAGCGAAGCGAGGCGCGCTGTATCATGAGGCATGATACTTAGTAGTAGACTATGTAACCTTTAACCTTTTTTGGCCTTTTTGGGGCAATATAATCCCCTTCTATCCCCAAAGGTTCACCTTTAGTTCCACTAGGTACTGGACAACTAAGGATATGATTCTTTCAATTCACGATTACAATTCTTATTTGTTTCATCTTGCTCGATGATCACTTCCACTTCCACGTCGAATCATTTCGACACATTCTACTGTATCATGTTATTGCAGCTTAGTAGTACATTTTTGGATATGTGCTATGTTTTTTATAGTACTACAGTATTGTCTGATTATACGCGTATATTAATGTGTTATTCTGCTATGGGAATATGAGATTATAATATTCTCGGCAGTGAATTGAACAGGGACTTGCGCCTACCCAGTTTTCTCTGCAGGCCAGTGATGGTTCTGGAGACAGTTGCCACCAACATCTCAGATGCATGGCTGCATACAGGGGCACCCCTAAACCCTATTCCCTAAACCCCAAACCCCAAACCCCAAACCCCAAACCCCAAACCCTAAACCCTAAACCCTAAACCCGAACAACCCTAACCCATGGGCCCCATGTCTTGAGGATGGCCTTTCGGGGGACGACAACTTCGAGGCAGCGGGCTTTCGCCGAGGGCTATGTCAGCGAAGCTAGCGTTTAGGGTTTAGGGTTTATGGTCTAGTGTCTAGGGTCTCTAGGGTCTAGGGTGACGCCGAAAAGCAAGTTTGCAACAACTGCCATGACAGGCCCACAGATTGGATGGGCTCTGCATCGTGTGTTTCCTCTTTTTTTCTCACAAACGCCCCATCCGCCTGAAGTTAGCATTCCGATTCCTGCCAGCACCTAAACCCGAAACCCTAAACCCGGCTAAACCCTAAACCCGTAACATTGAATGTTTGGGACTGGGCTGCAGCATGCTGCCTCAGAAGGGGGCAAACCTTGCGGGGCGTCGGGACCCCTATCGGCACTGGAGTTTGAGGCCCTTCCCAGAGCCTGAAACATCTCAAACCCTAAACCCTGAACCCTAGACCCTAAACCCTAAAACCTAAACCGCCAGAGAGCGGCATTTCACACTACTCACTTCATCAGCAAATCCGGCAAAAATGAGAGCTTCCCTTTTTTTATCAGCAGCCTTCGACTATGGAGCCTCCCACATGTGGACCCCCTCGCATGAGCCGCACTCTGCAGCCATTGTGGCACAAGTTTCCGTGCCCACTTTGGTTTGTTTGTTTACTGGATATAGCCCTGGTCCCTTGGCCGGCAAGTCTTATCTGGGAACCTCTTTGCCTACAGTTTTATGGGCTATGCCTACTAATCAAGTATAGTTACTACTAAACCTGCAGATAGATAACCCTGAACCCTAACATACTACGCGCATCAGAGTTGTGTACATGGGGGGCTATTTTTATCTTAGGGGGTAGGGGGGTGGGGTTGAATACTAGAGGAAGAGGGGATTCCTTTACCCAATGAGGTTGTATATTTTCCCTTATAGGGTTGAGTCATCTTCTTGCAGTTTTGTCCACGGTTGTCCCGTGCTGGATGACCCACGGGCCGGAGGGTTTAGGGTTTAGGGTTTAGGGTTTAGGGTTTAGGGTTGATAAGGTTTAGGGTTTAGGGTTTAGGGAGGATGTATTCAGGAAGAGGACCATATCTAGGAACATTTTTCAGAGGGTTTTAAGTTTAAGGTCCGTCTTCGAATTATCTTCCGTCTTCCCAATGAGGTTGCAAGGCTTCCATGGCCGACGGCGGAGACAGCGGCCCGCCGGCACTATCGCTCAGCCCACCTCAGTGGCAAGCACTCGAGCGCGCCCCACAAACCCTACTATAAACCTTAAACTCCTTAAACCCTCTAAACCCTATAGACCTTAAACCCTATGAACCCTCAACCCTCTAAACCCTATACCCTAAGAACCCTGAACCCCCTTGCAAGCGCTCGCTGTCAGGCTCTAAACCCTAAACCCTAAACCCCTAAACCCCTAAACCCCTAAACCCCTAAACCCTAAACCCTAAACCCTAAACCCCTAAACCCCTAAACCCCTAAACCCCTAAACCCCTAAACCCCTAAACCCCTAAACCCCTAAACCCCTAAACCCCTAAACCCCTAAACCCCTAAACCCCTAAACCCCTAAACCCCTAAACCCCTAAACCCTAAACCCTAAACCCTAAACCCTAAGCCCTTAACCCTTAACCCTAAACCCAAGCCTCAGACACCACAAGCGCTCGCTGTCAGGCTCGCCACCCATCAAGCTTTCACCGAGTGCCTCGAGGACGAGCCTGGGTTCCGACGTCTCGTCGAAGACGCTCAGGCCCTGGGATACCCCTGGGGTTTAGGGTTTAGGGTTTAGGGTTTCGGGTTTAGGGTTTAGGGTTTAGAGGGGCCCACAGGGCCAGGGCTTACAGGGTTTAACAGTGTTGATAGGGTAAACGGGTTTAGGGCTGACAAGGTTGAGGGTTCAGGGCTTACAGAGGTTGGTGTGTAGGGTTTTAGGGTTTAGGCTGTCCGTGGCTAGCAAGGTTCAGCATCTCTTGTATGTTGGTCGCACAAGCATTCGACGACTTACATATTCCTCCACCCACACACATATATACATATTAATATGTATAATATTAAATATGTATGTATATGTACGTACATGTAGATGTTTTGAATGTCATTGTATATGTACATGTACACGTATACGTATGTGTATGTTTATACATATATGTGTGTATATGTGTGTATGTATTGTTTATTTATTTCCTTATTGGGTCCCTACTAGGATGCCCAGTAGTACCCTTATTCCCTTTTTGGGGGGTTTAGGTTCCCTTATAAACCCCTTCAAGCAAAAGAGAGCACCCTTTTTAAGCCTTGGTTACCGGGCAGCCTAGCCTACTATAAGAGAATCTACGTGGGGGGGGGGGCGGGGGGGGCTATATTAGGGGTCCCTGATCTTCGTAACGCCCCCAGTTGTGACCAGGAAGGCAAGCTTTCTCGGGCCCGATGACAACGCTTCGGCCAACGCGTTCACCTTGCGGAACTTCACGCTTCAGGAGCTTCTGAGAAATCTGAGAAGCTCCCAGAGTGCCATAGAGGTTTAGGGTTTAGGGTTTAGGGTTTAGGGTTTAGGGTTTAGGGTTTAGGGTTTAGGGTAGTGTGTAGGGTTTAGGGTTTGCATGGAGACACGCCATGGAGACGCTTGCACCTGCAAGGACAAGCTAGAGACGCAGATCAAGAACGACATAAAGACTACCAAATCCATCAGCTGCCCGGCTGGATGCCTTCCTGTCGGTTACCAGGGCTTTTTAGGGTTTAGAGTTTAGGGTTTAGGGTTTAGGGTTTAGGGATGAGGGAATTGGGGCCCGATATAGACCCTTTAAGGGATTCCCTACCAACCAACCGGAAGATGTTGCTGACTCGGTGGGGTTTGCCAGGGGGACCTCGGGGTGTGATAGGCGCCAGAACTGACAGCATCAGCTGCAGCTACAGTAAACCCTAAACCCTAAACCCTAAACCCTAAACCCTAAACCCTAAACCCTAAACCCTAAACCCTAAACCCTAAACCCTAAACCCTAAACCCTAAGCCCGAACCAGGAGGCATAGGGTTTGCAGCAACGCCGGGGGCCGCCGCGATTTGTTGTTTTCTTTGTTCTCCTAGTTGGGCGACTCTGAGTTCTGCACCCTAAACCCCTCCCAGGGGCTATCGGACTTTGCAGGCTGAACCCTCCCTTGTGCTTCGATTTCTGGGGGTACTTGGGGGGGGGGGGGTTGCCGAAGGGTGGCGACCGCCAACCCACACTGCGATCTCCAAGTTCACCCTAAACCCTAAACCCTAAACCCTAAACCCTAAACCCTAAACCCTAAACCCTAAACCCTAAACTGTTCAGGTTTGGAGCACACGCACAAGGCTGAGGACAACCATGAAAAGAATAAGGACCCCTGCTATGGCACGCATGGGCACGCCCAAGGCCTCAAGGTCGCCGGCCCCTTGAGCAGGTACCGAGAAAGGTAGCTAAGGTGTTTAGGTTCTAGGGTTTAGGGTTTAGGGTTTAGGGTTTAGGGTTTAGGGTTTAGGGTTTAGGGATAGGGTTTAGGGTTTCGGGTTCAAGGTTTAGGGTTAGGAGTTCATAGAGCGACTTCTCCAAGAGCATCCTACAGGACCAGTTTCCGGACGGGGAGTCGCGGCTACGCAGCCTGGCTGAGCAAGGAACTACTATTAGGGTTTAGGGTTTAGGGTTTAGGGTATTTGCTTAAGAGCCCCAGAAGGATAAACAGTTGGGAACGGCTATTTGCTTAAGAACCCCAAAAGAATATTAAAAAAAAACACAGCCCGTATACATATATATATATATATACATATACTACCCTGAATAAGGAAGAATGTTTTTGTTCCTTCTTTCGGGGTTCTTAAGCAATTCGTAGGGAGATGCGATGCTTTTGGAGCCCGCGGTGTGCCCACTTGAGGACTCCAGGGATGAAGACTCGCACCAGTAAGGTTGTACCCCTAAACGGTTCCCCTTAGTATACTCCTAAAAATAGCCCTAAACCCGAAACCCCAAGCCCTAAACCTTATTTTGTTAAGGGATACGCCCACGGAGTGCTCATTTGATGACTTTCTTATCTGTTGGGGGTTTGCGATCTTAGTTCGGGTGCCTTCTCGGGGTCCTTGTTACAAAGAGGCTTATTCTGTGGGGGTCCATTTGGGTCTCCTCTTTTCGTAAAGTTGACGTAAACCCCAAACCCCAAACCCCAAACCCCAAAACCCCAAACCCTAAACCCTAAACCCTAAACCTTAAGGCCTCTTGATATTTTCATGTTAGCGCAGCTTCCCAGGTGACATCACGGAGGGCAAAAGTTCCTTGGCTGGCACACGTACTGCGCAATATAGGGTTTAGGGTTTAGGGTTTGGGGTTTAGGGTTTAGGGCACAGAGCAGGTCTTGAATGCTTGCGATGTTCTGAACCCTTCAGTTGAGCATTACACCCCCGGGTGTGGCAAAGGTCTCCAGCAGAAAGTGGCCAAAGAAGCAAAGGTAGTGACGACTGGAATTCGAGGCTGGGTGTCTGCAACCCTAAAACCCTAAAACCCTAAAACCCTAAGACCCTAGAACCCTAAACCCTAAAACCCTAAACTCTAAACCCTAAGCCCTGTTGCTCCATATGATCCTGCCTTGAGAATCCATGGCAACGTAGGCGGCGCCGACAAGCGGGTGCTTCTTCCAGCGGTCCTCGAGCTACAGGGGGAGGCCGCACACAGGATGAGCTGAGAGTTGTCTTGCAGGACCTTGCGAGTTGACGAGGGCTTCTAAGCGCCTCCCCACGTCCCCAGCCCTAAACCCTAAACCCTTAACCCTAAACCCTAAACCCCAAACCCCAAACCCTAAACCCGAAACCCTTTGCTGGACCAGCTGTGTCAGGTGAGAACGTCCTTGCAGCTGTTTTTGACGATGGCATTCTTCTTCGTGTTCAGTGTGGCCGTCCAGCAGTGACCCGGCTTCGGGGCATGCTCCCTTCTGCCTGGGATTCTGCTAGGGTTTTTGGGCTTGGGGTTTAGGGTTTTGGGGTTTTAGGGTCTTAGGGTTTAGGGTTTAGGGTTTAGGGTTTACATTTATACCGAGGCACTACCGGACCTACGAGATCCACTTGCAGGAGAAGTGCCGCAGCAGCAGCGATGCGTTTTGCCGACATAGCAGGTTGCGCCCCTCACGCCGAATCGCGACGCGCGCGACGGCTCTTGCCAAGTTGCAACACAAAATCGATGTGCTTGTGTTCCTGATGCTTGGGATCTGCTTTCGCAAGCCCTCAACCCGAAACCCTAAACCCCAAACCGCCACCAAGGAACTTGCGCAACCAGCTCACCGACGCGACGCAAGAAATCTCCGAAGTGGGGCAGATCTTCGAGTGGACGCCGGGCTGACAATTTGTGGCTTTGCGTGCCGCGCCTTCGGAGGTGAGATAGCGGTGGCAGAGCAGCGATCTCTCTTGAAGTGCTCTGTGAGTGAACCATCCTAGGTATGATAAGGGAGACCCTTAAAAGGTAACCCTTCTCAACCCTCTTCTGGCTCTCTTAAACAGGGACCTTATTCAGAGGGTCTACATCCCCAAGGGTCCCCCTAATCTAAACCCTAAACCCTAAACCCTAAACCAGGATGGAGACGACCTGGTTCCCGTTCCTGTGGTCGGCTCCAAATGCTGCAGGCAGGTCGGTGGGGGGTCTCTGTTTCGGATCTCGTCTCCCGGAGGTTTTCAGCTATTAGCACATTCTCTTCAAGTACGGTCCCGGGCGTGTGAAATGGCCAAATGTGCCAATTCAGCTTTGCCAAAGGTCCTGGTGATCCCAGGAATCTAGAATCTAGAAAGAGCCCCCCTGCAAGACATTTTGAAGAGTCCCTTCCTGCGCATCTACCCCTTGAACCCTGAGCCGTAAGCGGGGCCAGGGGGGGCCCTTCCGATAAGTCTTCCGAGCAACACTAAACACGACTAAACCCTAAACCCTAAACCCTTAGGGGTGTCCATGAGCCCAAAACCATGTCTTGACTCTCCTAGCAGGGGTCATGTAGAACAGCAGAACGGCCCTGTCAAGTCTTATAGATGCCTAGAACCCAGAGCAGGCGCTTCTTCCACTTTTTATAGGGTTTAGGGTTTAGGGTTTAGGGTTAGGTTTCCGTATAATCCCCTTTAAACCAAAAAGGGCACCCTTTTTCTTCCTAGGTTGCTCCTGGGTCTAGATGAACTCCTTTGGCCCCCTGCGGACGTGAGGTCCTGAAGAGAGCATCCTACCGTCAAGAGAGATGATCTTGCTCGGCGGGTCCTTGCTCCTTGGCCGCTTCTGCTCATGGGGTTTAGGGTTTCGGGTTTAGGGTTTAGGGTTTAGGGTTTCGGGCGCATGTGGCTTCACCCTAAACCCTAAGCCCGAAACCCCTACTTCCTGTCGAGGCTCAAGGTCATCAGCAGCCCGGTGGAGGAGTGCATCTACGTCCCTGGAGCAGAGTGCTACGACCAAGGCGACCTGAGCTTAGGGTTTAGGGTTTAGGATTTAGGGTTTAGGGTTTAGGGTTTAGGGTTGTTTAGGGTTGTTTAGGGTTGTTTAGGGTTGTTTAGGGTTTAGGGTTTAGGTTTTAGGGTTTAGGGTTTAGGGTTCCTCTCGAGTGCCCTGAAAGATACTGACCAGGTCCCCCCCCCAGGCTCCACTGATGCTTCGAAAGCAGCCCCAAAGCTGCCAATGACTGCCAGTTGCTGCTGGTTCCAGGTTGCTGAGGTCGGCACACGGGGGTAGTTGTAACAGGGTCACCTTCGGGTTTAGGGTTTAGGGTTTAGGGTTTGGGGTTTAGGGTTTAGGGTTTAGGGGTGATGCGTGGAAGGCGAGCGCGCCATCAACTATGATCCAGTCCTCAATGGAGCCTCGCCAGCACTACTCATGCAACAGCCGGTCCATCACAGTGCAAGAGCAGATTCGAGCGGAAGGCCTAGGCTTTGACGACATGCAGACGACATCTCTCTTTTCAAAGGTCTAGAAGGGTATAGAAGGGCTCCCCACCCTAAACCCTAAACCCCAAACCCCAAACCCTAAACCCTAAACCCGAAACCCTCTAGGCCTTAAATGTTTGGGGCCATGAAACCTCCCAAGTTTTTATCCGAGGATGGGAAGTACGGAACCGTCGGCTCTCCATTGAGGAGTTCAGAGATCATGGGCAACGAGGCCCGATTGCAAGCTGCTGAAGCAGTCAGTCTTGGGAATCAGGGTTTAGAGAGATGGGAGGGGGGCACTGCCGGTTCCCTGAAAATGGGGACATTTTTCAGGGGTGCGTGTCTAGGGGCTTCGAAGCATTGACTCCCTCTTGGTCGCTGTGTCCAGGCCCCAACTTCCTCATGCAGCTCTATCAGCGGTGGCGTCCGCAAGACATCGTCGCTTCGACCTCGTCCACGTGGCGCAAGGTTCAGGCGCGCTTTGCGGGGCCTTCATCTCGCTTCGCTGATCACTCTGCTGCCTGTGCCGTTAATGGTTCTTAGTAGGGAATTGGCGAGGGCGACGGGGCGTACACCCTGCTTGGAGCTGAGATGAGTCCTACAATGTCAAGTCCGCTTCTCCAATCGCAAGGTCTAAGTCTAGGAACCCCCAAAGAGTTTAGAACCCGTTTTTCGGAAGCTCTAACCTCTTACAGGCTTACCCCTAAACCCTAAGCCTTAAGCCCTAAGCCCTAAGCCCTAAACCCTAAACCCTAAACCCTAAACCCTAAACCGCAGCAAGTTGCAGGTGGGACCCGAGCAGTCGGAAGCTCCAAAGCCGCGACGCGCGGCGAAGAGGCGATCGCGGACTCCGAAGCCGAGGCGTCGCCTTCAAGGAGGCGGGGGGGAGGGCGGTTTAGGGTTTAGGGTTTTGGGTTTAGGGTTTAGGGTTTAGGGTTTAGGGTTTAGGGTTTAGTTTGAAGCACAGTCCCTTGTTGGGATACTAGGGGGGGGGACCTATCTAGTCTGATTCTTCAATCCCTGCTGAGAACTATTTACACCCTAGATCCGAAAGCCTAGACCCCTAAACCCTAAACCCCAAACCCCGCACCCCAAACCACAAACCCTAAACCCGAAACCCTAGACCCTAAACCCTAGACCCTAGACCCTAAACCCAAAACCTAAACCCTTTAAACCCTTTAAACCCTTCAAACCCTAAATCCTAAGTAGTAAGGATCCTCCAACGACTCATGAATACCTGAGGTCTCGAGGTGCTGCCACGTGAGCGCAAGCGAGTCTCCCGTTGCCTGGACTTGGGCTTGACATAGTGTTTCGGGTTTAGGGTTTAGGGTTCAGGGTTGAGGGTTTGGGGTTTGGGGTTTAGGGTTTGAGGTTTGGGGTTTAGGGTTCAGGGTTCAGGGTTTAGGGTTGGGCTTTGGGGTTTGTCGTTTGGGGTTTAGGGCTTCATAGTCTTGCAATTTGTGTAGGGGTGTTGTAGGGTGTAGGATCATCCTCAACTTCCCTTTTGTTGCACTGTTTGTTCGACAGGGTTTGAAAGGCCCACAGACGTGGGGATGCTCTTTGGCTTGCCAGCAACTCGGTAAGAATGCATGAGAAGATCCCGCGCAATAGACTCTGGGGGCTGCCATGCTTTGTTACGAAAGCTTCACTACCTTTGCCTGGCAAAGGGGCCATGCTCAGCAGGCAACTTCTTAGGTGAGTCTGTCCGATTTCCGGCTTCACGGCGCTGCTGTTGCTACTGGTGCTCTCACTGACTGTTGCTTTCGGGCAGCGGGTCCCCACATGCCCAGCAGGACGTAATGGGGTTGACGCAGCCTGTTTGTTGCTGCAGGGATACCCGATCAACCGGCAGCTCCTCGTGGCTGATTATGGTGAGGGTCTGACAGCTGTCCTCCAAAAAGGCCCTGCTCTGTTCCCTTTGCAGAGTAGACGAGCCAAAGCCCAAACTTCACGACGATTTTTCGGCGTTTTCCGATGTTCCTGGTTGCCCTACCCCCGCTCTACAGGGCCATTTCGCCAAAGCACAACACAAATGGGGCCACGGCCAACTATTCGTGCCCCAACGAGGCCTTCAACGCCCAGAGGCCATGCTGGTGATGGTGCTCATGCGATTTTTGCCATGTTTGTCATCCCTGTCTGGCTCCGACACCAGGTCAAGACGCGCAGCCGGATGCTGGAGTCAGCCCGGGCTGCATTCAGTTTGACTCCGCAGCAGGCTGCATCAACCACTCCAGAGAGGCAGATGCAGGTGCAGGAAGAACATATTTCCGAGGACACACACACGACTCCATGAGGCAGTGTCTTTGTGACAGTGTGGATGACGAGGAGCTTAGTTCAGACGACGGCCTAGATCGCTTGCAGGAGCTCAAAGCGGCTGGTGCAGTGGTCGTGGGACCGCAGCCTTCACTGGAGCTTCAGGAAATTTTCCTCACGGCCAAGAAGGTCATGTTGAATCAGTTCGAACACAAGCTGCAAAGTGAGGATGGTTCCCAGCTCCTAGCGGCAGTGCTGCCGGAGCTGTCAGTTTCAAATTCCAGGGCACTTTGCTTTCCATCAAGGTTTTGGGCGCAATCTCCCGACTTGGCTGCGGCAACGCCCTTGTGCGACAGCTAGAAGTCTTGGGGAGCCGCTGGCTTATCAAGCAAATGCGGATCTGAATTTTTTTCTGAAATATTTCTGAAAAAGTTTCTGATTACTTTTTTGGTCTGTGAAAAGTTTCTTATTTATTTTCTGAATCTGCTTCGGTGTGATTCCTGAAATGCTCCCCTAGGAGCGGGAGATCAGAATTCAGAAAAAATCAGAAAAAATATTGTGGTCCGGATGCCCGCCCTGGGGCATGGAAAGTCAGAAAAGCATGGTATACACAGCGCGTTTTTGATTCTTTTTGACATGCCCCCCTCCAGGGTCCAGGGGTTGGGGGGGGGGGCGGGGGGGCGGGGAGATCAGAATTCAGAAAAAAGCAGAAAATATTTCAGAAATATGCTGCAGAAACATGGAAAGTCAGACAAGCAGCACTTTTTTGAGTTTTTTTGAAATGCCCCCCTCCAGGGCCCCAGGGCTTGGGGGGGGCGGGGGGGCGGGGAGATCAGAATTCAGAAAAAATCAGAAAACAATTCAGAACTATGCTGTATATACCGTGGTTTTTCTGATTCTCCAGCCACAGGAGCAGGGATTCGGAGTTTCTGAAAAAAAGATCTGATATTTTTCTAGCGCGAAAATCCCTTGCCGCAGATGATCCCAGAAGTACGCCCCGACATAACCCCTGGAGTGCCCACGCACCCACTTTCAGGGTGGGGATGTTCGAAGTAGTGATAAGAAATTTTGAAGTAGGTTGGGGGGGGGGTTCGACCCTCCTAGCTCTTTTTGAGTGCTCGGGGTTCACAGAGTGGTATCCGGGCAATTGCTGTAGTGTGAACTTGATGTCCAGGCGCTCATCCGAATGTACCGCTGCATTCCGAGAGCGGACAACGAGGAACTTGATGAGTTGACCGGCAGCTCCATGTCCTCCCAACGTGCGTCAAGTAAGGAGGAGACTGAGCACACAAATGCCCGGAACGGCGCGATCTCCGCATCAGCTGCGCTGGCGGCCACATTGCGAGGGGGTCCGCCCGGTGTTGCGGGAAGGTGATCGACCAATACTGCTGCTAAGAAAAACAGCGTGGACGGACTGCAAGTTCTGCGAGGTCATGATCAGCTATATATGATCCTAATTATAAGGTTGATTTAGTCCCCAAGGCAGCTATAGCACTTGCAGCGTCGCCGGTGCAAGACCAAGCGCATGGAAGCTGTTCTGTCGTAGCTCTTGGCTTTGCCAGGCAAAGAGCGTTTACGTCATGTTTTGTTGAGCTTGTAGCTAGACGGAAGTTGTCGCTAGGCAGTAGCTTTGTCGTCACGAAACTCTGGTAGCGGGAGGCGGGGGGGGGGGGGGGCGAAGCTTACCACACATCAGCCGGTCAGAATGCACATCACTCCAAGTGGACGCTGCGCGGACAAGTAAACCCTAAACCCTACAGGCCCTAAACCTTAAACCTTATAAACCCTGAACCCTAAACCCTAAACCGGAGAGGCAGTGGAGTAGAGTGCCAAATTCCAGCCTGCTTTGAAACCAGAGACCCTCGGCCACCTCACCTCCCCACTTCCAATGGGGCATCGCGGTATCTCAACTTGGGATGACACAGCGCCAAAATCCAGAAGTGAAACGCATGACGTGTCTACAAGCGTGAGCCTCCTTGACTCCTTGTCGGAATTGAAGCTCCTTGTCCAACGCAGACGGAGCCCGCAACCTCAGGCCCTAAGTCCCCATGCGCATTCTGAGAAGAGCGACAACCCAGACCAGAACAGCAAAATTCCTGAGCAATCCCTGCTCCCCAGGACTCCCTACGAGGTCAAGCCCGGGTTTTTATGGGTTTCGTATGGGGTTTCATAGGCGAAGATGATTAAATCATCCGGTTTTTCTTGCAGCTTGACAAGGCGAAGATGATGTTCTGATATTGAGTTCTAATCCCAAATCCTATCCCCTCTAGCCCTAAGCCTAGTACCACAATTCCGTTGCTCTGACAGCGTATGCCATAATGTCATATCTGTCCTGAGTCTGGTGCGAAGCCTGAACACCACTGGGATGCATTCAGTTTCCCAGGGTGTCGGGTTTATGGGATTTGTAGGGCTCATAGGACGCACAAGGTGTGAATTAAAGGGTTCATAGGGGCTAAGGGGGCGTATTGTGTTCACAGGGTTTGCATCGGGTTTTTAGGGTTCCCTAGGGTTTAAGCTCGATTACAGCCGCCCCGCAAAGGTTTTGGATTCCGCCGAGACGAACCTGTGCAGAGCAGGCCCAGGGACGAGGGGTCTAGGATTGCGGGTTTTGGGGTTTATGGTTTAGGATTGTGGGGTGCTTGGACCTCAGGATTTGGGGTTTTGGATTCACGGTTTTAGGATTTCGGGTTTAGGACTTAGGGTTTCGGGCTTAGGATTCTGGAGGGTTCATAGGATCTCTAGAGGAGCTGCGCAGCGAATCCGGCAGTCGAAGGGCTTTTAGGCCCGTTTAAGGTTCAGGGTTTAGGGTTTAGGGTTTAGGCTTTAGGGTTTAGGGTTTAGGGTTTAGGGTGTAGCGTAGGGTTAGGGTTTAGGGTCCTAATCAAGCAAGATGTTCAGGCCGCGCCGTCTTGTTGCGACGACCTCGGCTACTTGGCGAAATGCTCAAGAGCTTCTGAGCAACCATTCGTCAAAACTGTACAACATGAAGATTTCAATGACATAAAATGAGTAGCAAGCAGAATTGTAATGATGATGCTCTTATGGTTCGCAAAGAATCTGCAACTAAAAATGAACAATACCCATAGCAATCACGACGATGATGCCGCTTTTGGCACTAGCGCTAGTAGCACCAATAAGCAATAGTATAAGGATAGCAGTTCTGAGAAGAAGAATCACACATAATAAGACTGACAACACACATGAGTAAGCATACTTAGTTGTAAGTATTCACGTTCGAATAGTACTAAAACAAGACGAGTAATCAGGAGTACTATTTCTAGTAGTACATCACATGATCATATTTGGCCTTGTGAACAGCCCTTAACCCAAGCCCTGGAACCCTAAAACCCTAAACCCTGAAACCCCTGGAGCCCTAAAACCCTAGACCCGGGTTTAGGGTTTAGGGTTTAGGGTTTAGGGTTTAGGGTTTAGAGTACCCGTAAACAGAACCCAGAGCCGCAACCCTGAAGCACCATTTAAGCCTTCAAGCCAGCCCTAAGCCCTAAACCCTAAAACCCTCAAACCCTAAAGCCTGAAGAGCCCTAAACCCTGGAAGGCTAGAAGCCCTAAACCCTAAACCCTAAACCCTTTTACGCTGCCTTTGCCTTCCACGCTGAGGTGATCATGGATGGACTCCCCGATGCGAATGGCGACTCAAAGGCCGACCCCCTTGGGTTTAGGGTCTAGGGTTTAGGGTTTAGGGTTTGGGGTTTAGGGTTTAGGGTTTAGGGTTCTTTTTCCACATGGAGGGGTTTAGGATTTTAGGGTTTAGGGTTTCGAGTTTTTGGGTTTAGGGTTTAGTGTTCTGGGGTTCTGAGGTCTGGGGTTTAGAGTTTAGGGGTTTAGGGCTTAGGGTGCCAGGTCGTGAATTTTGGTGCCCTCCTTGCAAACGCAGCTTTTCAGACTTCGTCTCCGAAGGCTTTAGGGTTTTTAGGGGGGTTTAGGGTTCAGGGCTAAGGCAGGGCTTAGGGCTTGGGCTTGTTTTGGCGCTTAGGGTTCAGGGATTTAGGGTTTACGTAGGGCTTTGGAGCTCTGAGTTTTGGGGCTTCAGGGTTGAGTGCCAAGTCTCTGAAACATGGTGCCGGTTTGGGCATCCAGCATCTTAAGGCTAGGGGTTTGCGGTTTAGGGTTTAAGGTTTAGGGTTTAGGGTTTAGGGTTTAGGGTGTAGGGTTTAGGGTTTCGGGTTTAGGCTTGGGGTTTAGGGTTGTGGTGGACAGGCCGCACCTCACCTGTCTCCGCATACCTTCTGGCTTTACACTTCGCTGAAGGACCCTAGCGCGCAGAGTTGTAGGCTACGAAACATAGACGACGCTTCGGGTTTTGGGTTTAGAGTTCAGGGTCAAACCCTAAAATCTAAACCCTCTATAACAATGTTGGTGTGGTGTTCTCCTTCTCTGATATCTGTCAGGCCGCCGTCAAGGTGATTCCCATGAGCCGTGCTGCTGCGGACGTCTCTGCGCAGCTGCAGGGGTGGTGCCTCAGCACGGAACCCGCAAAGATACAAAAGTTCCAGCAACCTCAAATTTAGCTCAGCACAGGAATTGGGTTGAGGGTTTAGGGTTTTAGGGTTGTAGGGTTTCGGGTTTAGGGTCTAGGGTACCAAAAGGCATGCCCCAAGGCGCCACAAGCCGTTGATCTCTCGCCCAGGCAATCGGAAATGAGTCAGCTGTTGACAGCGAGGAGTCTGGCTTGGTGCTCAGATTATCCCCTAAGCCCTAAACCCTAAACCCTAAACCCTAAACCCTAAACCCTAAACCCTAAACCCTAAACCCTAAACGTTAACCTGGATCCCCTGGCTTGCACCTCATGGCGCTTCTCGGTGCGTGGCGTGTGTGAAGGAGACAGGCGCAGAAATGTGGGGCTGGTTACCCCGAAGCTCTGGCCCTCAACCCTATTTTACCCCGAAGCTTTGGCCCTCAACCCTATTTCCCATAACCCTAAACCCCTAACCACTAGACCCCTAAACCCCTAAAGCCCTGGCCCTAAAACCCTGTTCCTAGAACCCTAAACCCCGAACCCCGATGCCCTGGCTTGCCGAAACCCTAAGCCTTGGTCTTTGAGGATGGAAAAGTTTGTGCCGTTGGCGTAGCTTCATCCCAAGGAACCCCACAGCCGACCTTGTTCTTGCAGGTTACCTAAGAATCGCATAAAGAACCGCATACAGGGTTCTATCGTCCTAACCTTCGGCAATCACCTATTGCAAATGTAGGCTCTGTGTTCTTACGGAACTCTGTGCAATCGTCAGCTCTGAGTCTGCGTCCATGCGAACCGAGCCGCACCCATAGTAACATCTGACGACTGCTGAGATCTTCAGCGCCGAGACTGTCGTCATCAACAGGCCGGGAACGCAACGTGTGTAAACGGGGTTGCCTCGAGGTTCCTCCCTAGGAAACTTGGTAGTTCTTTTCGGTTCCCGCACCCTAAACCCTAAACCCTGAACCCTAAGCCCGAAACCCTAAACCCCAAGCCCACCAAAGTCCAAAGCGCCAGCTCTGGGAGGCAGACGAGAATTTGCACCCACATGGTCGTCAACTTCCTCCTCAGCCGCGGAGGAGCCATGATTAGTGCATTTGGGGTTTAGGGTTTGGGGCTTGGGGTTTGGGGCTAGGGTTTTGGGGTTAGGGTTGTTGAGAATAGGGTTATATAGGGTTGAGGGTTGAGGGTCTAGGAGTTCAGAACTTAGGGTTTTGGGGTTTGGGGCTCGGGTGTATAGGGCTTAGGGTTGAGGCTTCAGGGTTCAGGGGTTCAGAATTTAGGGTTTCGGGTTTAGGGTTTAGGGCTTCAGAATTTCGGGTTTGGGGGTTTGGGGTTTAGGGGTTCAGAGTTTAGTGTTTCGGGTCTAGGGCTTGGGGTTTAGGGGTTCAGAGTTTAGGGTTTCGGGTTGAGGGTTTAGGGGTGTAGGGGTTTAGCGGTTTAAGGGTTTGGGGGTTTAGAGTTTGGGGGTAAGGGTTTAGGGTCTACAGGGTTTATGGTTCAGGTTTGAGGGCTTAGGGTTCAGGGTTTAGGGGTTCAGGGTCAAGTAGGGGTTCGGGGTTCAGAGTTTGGGGTTTAGGGTTTCGGCTTCCTCATTTGGCGACGTTGATGTGCGTGGCCTGCCGAGTGCTTGGCCTTTCAGGAGAGGTGTTCACACAAGTGCATCTGCGGTCGCTCCATATGGACAACTCATTCGCCACTTGGCATGAACTAGTGGATCTGGGCTGTGCTGCAGTTTTGTTCAATTTCAGAAAAGACAAGTTGCTGGTACCCTAAACCCTTAACCCTAAACCGTAAACCCTCAACCCTCAACCCTCAACCCTAAACCCTAAACCCTAAACCCCAAACCCCAAACCCCAAACCCCAAACCCTAAACCCTAACCCACCCTGCTATTGCGTCCTTCAGGTGGCGATCATCTTCGCGGCGCTTTGGGTCCTCCTGCTCTTCGGCGCCCTGATGGTGGCTCGGAGCATAGTCTGGTTCGCAGAACCCCTCAGGGCGCCTTTTCTATGAGTCCCTAAACCCGAAACCCTAAACCCTAAACCCTAAACCCTAAACCCGAAGCCCTAAACCCTAAACCCTAAACCCTAAACCCTCCCTCCCCCCGGATAACCCTGATAGGCTGAGTGAGCGTATATTTTTCCCCAAAGGTTTATAGAAAGGCACACAGCCCGCGCAACTCTCCTACTATTCGCTTAAGAACCCCAAAAGAGTATACAAAAACAATAATCCCTATACTACCCTTATAAGGATCATTATTATGAACAGTATTATTATGATTATTATTACTCTATATATAATACATACATACCTCTTTTTTTTTTTGGGGGGGGGGTTACTAGTCTCTGCCTGGGTTTAGGCTTTAGGTTTAGGGTTTAGGGTTTGGGGTTCAAGGTTGCGCTCTCCGACTGTTCAACATGTTGTCCACGGCATCTCAAGGCATGTCAAGACAATTCCTCAGGTCCTCGTTGGGCGCATCGTCATTGCCTTCTCAAACGGCAAAGCATCCGTGCACTTCTCCAACTTGTCGCAGCTGGGGCATGTTCATTTAAGGGTTTCCCATCCATGTGGGTGGGGTTCCTATGTAGTAAACCCTAAACCCTAAACCCTAAACCCTAAACCCTAAACCCTAAACCCTAAACCCTAAACCCTAAAAGGGATTCTACTACTTTGGGGTCTATGAGGAGCCTTCCCTCTGTGCGGAAGCATCCATTCCATGCTAAGTGCATCATGAGAGTTCGCAGTGCATCATGAGAGGCCGTGAGATCCTAAGGACCTATGTCCAGTGGAGCATTGCCTCTTGGCACGGGCTTCGACTGTAGTTTCAACTCCTTTGGAGTGTAGGGTTCAGGGTTTAGGGTTCAGGGTTTAGGGTTTAGGGTTTAGGGTCTAGGGGGGTTTAGGGTTTAGGGTTTAGGGTTCAGGGTTTAGGGTTTAGGGTTTAGGGGTCTCAAGTGCAAAGTCAGAGGAATGCCGTAGATCAAGCCCCGGAGAGCTCCAACAGTCGAGGTCGTCATTGGCCTGGTAGTCGTGCGACCTGGCTGAGTGTGCACATATGTACATATATATATATATATGTACACTTATGTGTTTCTTGTCTATTTGCATATACATATATACATATATACATATATACATATATACATATATACATATATACATATATACATATATACATATATACATATATACATATATAAAAATATATATAGACATACAGGTTCAGAAGCGCATGAAATACATGTGTTCATATATATATATATATATATATGTATATATATATATCTATGTATATTTACTTATATATACTTGTGTTTATGTGACTATACGAGTTTCGTGTGCAATCTCCCTGTTTAGACCACAGCCTGACAGTCTGAAGCTGGTGTCTGGCTTTGCCGTGTAGGAGGGACATCGGATGAAATAAGCCCTAAACCCTAAACCCTAAACCCCAAACCCTAAACCCTAAACCCTAAACCCTAAACCCTAAACCCTAAACCCAATGTTCACCTGTCAGGATTCTCATGGCGATGGAGCGCTGGGAGATGTTGCGCGCCAGAGATCTCTTGGAGGAGCGGAGGGCGATGCCGAGGTCAAAGCAGATCCCCGAAGGTTTAGGGTTTAGGGTTTAGGGTTTAGGGTTTAGGGTTTAGGGTTTAGGGTTTAGGGTTTAGGGTTTAGGGTTTAGTGGGCTGCGGGTGTCAACGGGAGCTTCATGTCTTGTGATGAGGAGTACCTGGTGATACGGCCAGATGTGAGTTCGACGAACCTGCAAGACTTTGACATCAGCTGGTTCACGAAACTTTGCTGTACTGTAACTTTAGATCCTTAGCCTTTTGGGCTTATTGGGTTTCCTATAATTTATAGCTACCCTCCTAAGTACAGCCAAGGAAACTGCACACTGTCATCTACTGGGCGTCCAAGGCCGACGGCCCCTTGGATGCATCCCAATGGGAAATGGCATGTTTGGTCGGATTGGCAAGAAGCTCGCATGCTCCCGCACGCCCGCATAGGCTTTAGGGTTTAGGGTTTAAGGGTTTAGGGTTTAGGGTTTAGGGTGTCGCCACAGATGAAGCGCTACTCAGGTGACATGCTGGTCCTCATCGCCCTGTTCCACATTCTACTCCTCTTCCAGTTCCTGGTGGCTTCCAAGGGCCAGCCTCGGCTGGCCTTGTGTCCCGCCTGTGTAGCCTAAGCCCATCTTTCCGTGTGCCTTAGCTTCTAGATGTTAAACCCTAAGCCCCAAACCCCAAACCCCAAAGCCCATCTCAAGCCCAAGGCTGGCGAACACCCTGGAGATGGCCTTTCAGGACATCCTTCACTTGCCCCTCGGCGGAAGGGAGCGGAAGCCGTTCTGAGTGCGATCTGTGCACACTCTGGCACCTGCCAAACCTCGCACGCACGATACATACAACCATTCATACGAACGTACGTACATACAGACATACATACATACATGCATCAAAAAAGTCTTAAGGCAGAATATATTTGCCCAACAGAACCCGAAGGTTTGTCGTGTTTCTGTTCATCTTCTCCGCGTTCGTCATCGCCGGCCACATCCTTTTCGGGTCCAAGCTGCGAGACTTCTCGCCGCTCGGCCGAGCAGTTGGCCTTCAGCATCTGGTGTCTACTACCTTGGGCCCAAAAGATCCCTTAAAGGGTTTATGGTCCATATATTTTAATAGGGAATGATAGTAGTATGGGGTGTCGGAACAGCAATGTTACGTATGGTCCCCAAGGTAGTGCACTGGCCATGCAAGAATCCGTCACCAGCCGCCAGCGTCACCTTCCTTCAAAACCCGCCCCCCCCCCCCCCCCCCCATCTGGTAGTGCCTTGTGGGTTGTGTCTGTGTGTTCCCTTCATGCTTCTTACACTATAGGCAACGTACCAAAGAGATACTTTGGGGATGAAGTGAACCCTAAAATTGGTGTCATGACACCCCATACTACTATAGTTACTATAGTCCCTCTTAGGATGTGGACCAGTAGCCCTTTCAGGGTCCATTTTGTGTCAAGGTAGTGGGTTACAGTGGGTTCATACGGAAAGAAGGTATATGCCAAGCCTTAACCCCTCAACCCTAAACCCAAATCAATCCTAAACTTTAACGGAAAGACACCGCCAGACCTTGTGTCCTTGCAGGACAGTCAAGGGCGCCTTCGCGAAGTCTCTGGAGCAGGAGCGCCCCCGCCGGTGTGGGTCAGAGGATGGGATTTGTGTTTAGAATTTCGGGTTTAGGGTTTACCCGAAACCCGAAACCCCAAACCATAAACCCTAAGCCCTAAACTTATGGAGACACGTCCGGCCGGCTCTTGGCCTCAAATCCAAGAGGCAAGTCCGGGCTACAAGAAGTATTGGGATGCCACGGCAGGTTTCAGACATCTGTGCTCGGTTCGTCATGTGCAGCCGCGCACGCGATGTTGCGATGCGCTCTCACACATGCAGCTTGTAGTGCAGGTGGTGTCATTCAAGACGGACTGGGACGTGATTACGGAACAGGAATCTTGGCTGGAGGTTTAGGGTTAGGGCTTAGGGCTTAGGGTTTAGGGTTTAGGGTTTAGGGCTTAGATTCCCTGCCAATTTCAGGACTGGTGGACAGCAGCCATATGGATTTGGTGCATGATCATCGTGGTCAGTCTCGTCGTCATCAACATCGTTGCTCGGCTGGCATTGCAGGCGTGTGGTCGCCACGCAGGTTGACCATATGCCGTGCGCAGGTGCCGCGTAGGCATCGGCTTGCATTGGGACTCCATGTAGCCTTGCTTGGGCTGCTGTCATGATGCAGATCGTTAAGTCGACGTCGGTCGCGAAAGATACCAGTACAATGGCAGCAGGGCAGGCGCAAGGCGATTGGCGTAGACCCACGCATCCAAACCAAATGTTCACATCCCGACCTAACGGACCTAGCGGAGCATGGCTGCTCAGTTGGCATGATAAAGGGGCAGGACACCCTTAACACCCCCAGAAAACAACCCCTAAACCCCTCAACCCTAAACCCCCTAAACAAGAACGAAAAGACTCAGCAAGAGGTCCTGGCTGTTATCTTCGACTGCTACGGCAAGATCCGTGCTGGTGTCACGCAGCAGGCTCGCCCCAAACCCGAAACCCTAAACGCTAAACCTGACACCCGAAACCCTATAAACCCTCATCCGACGATGAGATGCAAGACCCTGTACTTCCAGGGGCCTTCCAAGTGTCGGGAGATGTCATTTTTGCAAGTACCTTGAGAACCCGAAGCCTGCTTTTTTGTGTAGGCTGCCCAAGAATCCTATACGGGATGTGTAAGAGGAACCCTAAACCCTATATAAAACCTAAACCCTAAACCCCAGAAAAAAAAAAAAAAGATTGTTGGATTCTTAAGGTAGAGCTTAAAATCGACCTGTTCTCTCAAGTCTTTGGGGGGGGGGGAGGAGCTTCATCTTTCCCTAAACCCTAAACCCTAAACCCTAAACCCCTAACCCCTAAACCCTAAACCCTAAACCCTAAGGGCCATCAGAAGAGCCGAGAAGTCAGGAGGGCAATCGTGTTCAGGGAATCGGTGCCAGGACACGCTATGGACAACCATCCGGAGGCACTTTGTGGCTCTGCGGAACGTGTCAAAGTGGTATGCTGCTCGCTCCTGTTTGGCAAAGTTTTCGTACTGCCAGATTTTTTTGCGTTGGCGATTGGGGTCCCTGGACACTCCCCAAATGTCTCGCAAGAGGTCGGGGGTCTCCAGGGCTTCTGGGAGATGGGTGGAGAAAGACGAGGAACTCCGATTCCGAGCATGTGCAATGTCGGCTCTGTTACACGAGAGTTGCGGGTCTTACGAAGAGGTTTGAGTTTGAGGGTGCGTTAAAGTCCCTAACTGCGGTTTGAAGGTATATGGGGTCATGATTGAAACGGTTGTGGGGGACCGTAGAAGTTTGGCTCCTCCCACAATGCAGCGGGGGGTTGGGGGAGCGGGTTGTTTCACCAAAGCCTCCAAGGCACACGGCCAAAAGCCACGTCGAATATGCATTGGGTGGCATTGCATCATATGAGGTAGGGTCATGCAGAGTCTATATTAAAATTGCTTGGGGTGCACCCTTAACCCTAAACCCCAAACTCACATGTATATGTATATGTAGATGTATATATATATATATATATATATATTCATATTCGTTTATTTATGCATTATTCTTTATTTTTATATTTGCATGTGTACATTATTCTTTCAATAACTACATAGATATATAGTTATTTTGATATTTATCTATTTCTGAGATAGGCGGTTCCTCATAAACATTGGCGACTGTAGGTGTTTGGGGTCCTTTTTGGGGATGCTAGAAACAGACACCCTAAACCCTAACACCCTACTTCATGTTTGGGCTCAGCCAATTTTAGTGTGCACGGGCGCGCCGAAGCCTGCAGTGCGCTGTGATTGAGCTTAGGGTTTAGGGTTTAGGGTTTAGGGTTTAGGGTTTAAAGGTTTAGAGGTTTAGGGTTTAAGGTTTAGGGTTCAGGGTTTGGGGTTTAGGGTTTAGGGTTTAGGGCCTAGGGCTTAATCAGGCTTTAGGGTTAGAGGCTTTAGGCTTAAGTCATGCTGACCTGACCTTCCGAGTCTTCCTTCGACCTGCTGACCGGGATCAGCAACACCAAGTTGGAAGTCATCACCAAGCAAGGCACAATCTCCGGAAGCTTCGCATAGCTTCGCTAAGCCTCAAGGTACAATCTCCACAAGCTTCCCTACAACCCTAAACCCTCAACCCCATTACTCATTGCTTTTGTATGTTCGTGTCCAGAAGCTTCCCCAAAGCCTAAACTAAACTATGCCCTTGGGAGGTTTTGCTTTTTGATTTCCCATATTGGGATTCAGAGGGCCATGTATAAGAACATTTTTCAGAGGGTTTTAAGGGCCATCCTAGCAAACCTTCAGCCCCGAATACCAATTCCTAAGGTGCAATCTCCAGAAGCTTCCCTGTCCCCTAAACCCTCAACCCGACTACCTACTTACATGTTCGTCTCGAAGAGTCTCTAGCTTGAGAAATGGCATCAGGCCGTTGGAACAGCTTCGGGGTGTGTAATGTGTGAATCAAGCATGTCCGCAGGATTCCGGGAGATCTTCCGCGGGATCACTGATGAGCAGGCGGCCATTTTTGAAGTTGGGATGTGTGGATTTGTGTGGCACTTGGCATTAAACCCTAAACCCTCAACCCTAAAGCCCTAAACCCTCAACCCTAAACCCTAAACCCTGGTTTTTGTTCGGCCAGGTGGAGCAGATCTTTGATTTGGCCGAGCTTCGGGCTGTGAATGCACCTTGGCAGCACTTGCTGCGTCACCAGGGCATCGCCTAGCCGCTGGTTTCCGGCAAGCGCAACTCCGGCCCACGGAGTTTCACAGTCCGACAACCTTGTGACCTGTTTCTACGCTGCGAATCGTGTTTTAGTTAGCTGTTCTGTGTGCCAGCCGGTGGGGCTAAGGACGTCCTTGTTTTTTGGAGGCCTGCTGTTCGTCGATCGTTCGAGCATATCGAACATGATTAGTAATGATCATCTGGGTATTTTTTCGGTCTTCTTCAGCCTTCCAGCAAGCTAAGCTACTATTGTTAGCAGTACAGATATCTTCATTTCGTTATGGATGCTACTACCATATATGATATACATGTATGTTTTTTTTTTATAGGTGTGTATATATATATATATATATCTACATGTATATATATATATATATATATATATATTTACATATATATATATATATATATTATGAGTATTTTGACGATACTCACGCTTACTACTTTCATTGCCTTGTCTTCATTACCCTTGTTCGTAATACTATTCTTAATACTATTCTTGTTCCTGCTGCTCTTATTGCTACTACTATTGTGTGTTCTTCTAATCAATACGATTACTACGATGAACATTGCCATGAACATCTTTGGTATTGTTACCACCAGAATTGCTGACATTGCTCTTGTTACTGTTGTGGCTTTTATTGCTGTTAATTTTTAATGCTATCGCTATTGCCATTGCCATTACCACTACTATTGCTATTACTACTGCAATTACTATTACACTTGCTATGACTATGACTATTACTATTACTTTTGCTATTACTAGTATGATTACTATTACTACTACAATTACAATTCCTATCGCTATGACTTTTCACTAATACTATTACTATTACGATTCCTATTACTATCACTATTACGATCACTAGTACGATTACTATGACTACTACTATTACTATTTCTATTACCCATACCTTTTCCTATCACTATAACTAGTACGCTTACGATTACTACTACTCTTACTATTACTAGTACTATTCCTATTGCTCTTTCTATCATTATTTCTGTTACTATTTACCATTACTATTACGATGACCATCTCCACCGTTCTTGTGATAACTGCCATTATGATGGTTGCGCGCTTTACGAGCACTAAAAAAAGATGTTTGTTGCTACAAGTTTCACAGTCTAGGCATGGTCACTATTCAAGTTGTCATGATTTGGTGTTGCATTTCTGCACGCGGCGGCTGACGACGACGGCGGCGACGACGACTGCTACTACTGCTAGTATTGCGAGTATCATTCCCTTTGCAATATTTCTATAACATTGTAAGATGGTTGCTAACCAAGGACACCATCCGTGGCCAGCCGACGCTTCTGGGCGAAGCCATCGCAAGCATCCTCCTGGGTGTCGACGACGTGCGCGACGGCATCCGCACCATCCAGGAGGGCACCAGATCCGGGGCGTGTGGTCTAGGGTTTGCAAGGTTTGTAGGGTTTTATAGGGTTTTATAGGGTTGTATAGGGTTTTATAGGGTTTTATGGGGTTTTATAGGGTTTGAGGGGTTAGAGGGTCTGATAGAGTGTTGCAGGGTGAGAGGGTTTTATAGGGTTTGCAAGGTTTGTAGGGTTTAAGGGTTAGAGGGTTTATCGGGTTTACAAGGTTTGTTGTAGGGTTTATACGATTCGTAGGGTTAGGTGTTGCTGTTGTTTTGATGTTGTTTTGCTGTGATTTCACGTGCAGAGGGCAATGGCGGCAATTGATCTGTCCACTGTGGCAGGACAAGCAGTTCAAGAGCTACAAAGAAGCAAAGATCTGGATGGAGGACGGAAACAACTTGCGGCCCTTACTTGATTCCAATTTCAGGAGAGCTTCCTTAGCTAGCCCAAATTGGGGAGGGGGTTGCACTGTTGTACTACCCAGGGATCAGCATGAAGATCTACTAGTTTTGATTTATATGTTCACGGTGATGTAATAACCCAAAATGGGCGACCCCATTACCTTGTCCATTTTGGATAATTGCACCTTATTTTCTATATGGTAAAGTGTTTTAGGATTTTATGGCTATGATCTGGGCCACGGTGGTGCAATTACCCAAACTGGGCAAGGCCTCCCCTGACTCATGTAAGTAGGGCGCTCTGCAAGGAGCCCGCCGAGCCGCTGACGGCTCCGGCGCCCTGGCACGGATGAGAGGCAGAATAGGGTTTAGGGTTTAGGGTTGAGGGTTTAGGGTTTAGGGTTTAGGGCTTAGGGTTTAGGGTTTAGAGCTCGAACACTTGATGCGCCCTTGCCACGGCTTGCTCTGGCTACAGCTTCTTGCCATTGACATCTTGACCAACTGAGGACACTGTGTGGGACTTGGGTGGCTTGGACTGTTCGGGTGACACTGGGGACCCTAAACCCTCAGCCCTAAGTCCTAAATCCTAAGCCCGAAGGCCTAACCCCTAACCCCTAAACCCTAAACCCGAAACCCTGAACCCTAAGAGCTGGCAGTCCTTGGAGAAAGTCGGGCCGAACCATTCGCTGGACGGTCTCGGAGAGAGCTGCTTAAGAGAGTATGCCTGGACTCTATTTACCTGCAGCTTAGTACTAAGTACCCTTAAATAGTAGGCATAACCCATAAAACTGCAGGTAAAGAGGGTCCTAGGTAGGGGTTTAGAGAGTCTAGGAGTGTTGGAAAATTAGCCAGCCGATCGCAGATTCAAGAACCAAGCTGAAGCCCGTGGGAGAGGTTTGTGCGGAGGGGCGGGGGGGGGGGGGGGGGGCGGGGCCAAACCCTAAACCCTAAACCCTAAACCCTAGACCCTAGACCCTATACCCTAAACCCTAAACCCAACAGGAAGTGCGCCTCCCAGGTCCGGCGACGTACATCGTTACGTGCCCTTATGGCTGCGATGTCCGAGCACTGCCAAATGTGAATTCCGACCTCGTCACCAGGCAAGCGGGGTTTGGACCCCGTAAAGAGGTTTTAGGGTTTATAGGGTTGAGGGTTTAGGGTTTAGGGTTTAGGGTTTAGGGCATAGCTGAACGGCTCGGTGTCGTTTGTTGTCCTTCCTTGGCTTACCAATTCCCACCGTTGCCTTCACCTCCACCTATCCAGCATATAGTACACGCTGAAGGATTCGACACAATGTGCAATGCAGGACTGATGCGTTTCAACCAATGAGAGAACCCCTAGTGCTTGGCCATGCAGCGTTGAGAGATTTTGGCTCAGCTGCTTTCGTCTTCTGGCAGGCTTGCCCAGGGGGACAAAGTAGAGATCGCACGGACGAAGGACTACATCGGAGGCCACACGTGCGTGTACATCGAATGCTGCATCTTTGCACGCCGTGGACCATGCAAGTTCAGGAAACGCATTGGTTGGACGCCGTTTGTTGAAGCGGGTTTGCTGACAGGATTGGAGGGGACCATTGGGGGGCAGGAAGCTAGGTTTCCTCCCCTCCCCGCCTCCCCTCTCCCCTCTCCCTTCTCCCTTCTCTCTCCCCTCTCTCTCCCCCCTCCCTCTCCCCTCTCTCTCTCCCTCTCTCCCTCTCTCCCTCTCTCCCTCTCTCCCCTCTCTCCCCTCCTCTCCCCTCTACTCTCTCCCTCTCTCCTCTCCTCTATTCCCTCTCTCCCCTCTCCCTCTCCAATTCCTCTCCCCTCTCCCAACTCCAATTCGGGCGAACTCCACGGCCAGAGGCCAAGGTGCTGCGTGAATTGAAGTAGTGAGTGCCCCTCCCAACTCCACTCCCCCTCTCCTCCTTTGCCTCTCCCCTCTCCCCTCTCCCCTCTGCCCTCTCCCCTCTTGACTCCCAATCCCACTCGCACTCGCACTCTCACTCTCACTCTCATCACTCTCACTCACACTCGCACTCTCCCTCCCTCCTCAGGAAGTTTATGCCTTTGTGCTAGTGGCTTGTTTGCCAGACATGTGCTGCTGCATTGTTTGAAAGTGCTGAAGGCGACGGTCTACGACGATTGATGGGCGAGATGCAAGACAACGCTGGCTGGCTTTCTATCTTCGCCTCTTCCCTAGCAAACAGACCTAGGGTTTAGGGCTTACAAGGATCAGGACCCCCGAAACCCTAAACCCTAAGCCCTAAACCCCTAACCCTAAACCCTAAGCCCTAAACCCTAAACTCCAAGACGGATTCTGACTGAGCCTTGGTCTCCTTCTGGGGGAAGACCCCTGACTCGCGCATGCTCACCGGACCTGCGGGCGGTGCGACCATCCCGCAAGAAAAGCGGGAGCACCACGGGGGGCTTTAGGGTTTAGGGTCTAGGGTTTAGGGTTTGGGGTTTGGGGTTTAGGGTTTAGGGCAAGGGCCAGATTCAAAGATGCAAGTGTTGAGCCCAGTTGGGGGCTGACGACAATAGGGGACCCTAAACTTGAACCCCCAAAATGGTAGGATCCCCTTATACTAACAAGGACCCCCCAAAATGGGTACCCCATGTTCGCAAGCCCAATATGCACGAGAACTGAGACGAGGAGGCAATGGCGGCTTGGTTGGCCAAGTGCAGGACCACAGCGATAGGAAAGCCGCAGAGGCAAACACCCCGAAGTGACCGCCGATGTGGTGCGAGTCGACGATGCCGTTTGTTGGGCATCTTCATTACCGTGGCCCATGGCACCCACACCCCTACCCCCGGAACGTTTAGGGTTTAGGGTTTGGGGTTTTGGGTAAGCAGCTATTGCAGAGCCGAGGTTTTTCGGAGACCACCCATGGTCACCCAGTCAGAGACAACTGACCCTGAACACCCACTCCAGCACCCTGAACCCTGACCCCAACACGAATCCAGCCCTGAGTTCCCCCAACCCCGCCCTATTCGAGAGCAACTTCTCAACTTCGCTTGAACATCTGAGGACCCAGACTCAGGCAGGGTTGGGCACTTACCATTTCTGGGCTCTCGAGCATGGTGTTATGGCTTAGGAAGCAAATCTGGAGTCGAGAGATGCCAGTCGCCCCCCGTAGTGTCACTCACCCAGCGGTCTGAAGCCTTTTTTGGGCCCTGTTGGCAGGCTACGTGTGGGCGGAGATGTGGGAGGAGTTCTTCCGAGTGATACGCTGGTTCTGTGTGAGTTAAAGTGACGAAGCGAACCATCCAAATGGGCGGTGTTCGAATGTAGGCCTATCTAATTGCATGCCCGCGATCTTTACGAGAATAGGGGACCCCTAATATAGACCCCCCAAGTAGTACAATTCCCTTATAGTAAGGATAATCAGGTACCCCTAATTTCGGAAACCCCCATTTAGCATGGGAAACCCGAACCCTGAAGCCGAAACCCTAAACCCTAAACCCGAGACCCTAAACCCGAAACCCGAAACCCTAGACCCTAAACAGGACCCCAGCAAGAAAGAGCCAGATTTCGAGGGCACCTACGTCATTCTCCACGCTGCTTGGCAAGCTTAGGCCTTAAGGGGTATATGGAGGGACCCCTTGTGCACCTTAGAAAGTCCCTATCTACCTTATATACCTCATATACCTTTTTTCCCTTATATACCTTGTATACCTTATATACCTTAATACCTTATATACCTTATATAGTCGCTGTATATCTTATATACCTTATATGGTTCCTATGTACCTTATATGCCTTATATTCATATGGTCCCTCTGCACCTAAGTAGCCCCTGAACAACCCCCGAAATAACCCCAAAGGCTCCTGAAAAGTGTCCCTCCTTGCGCCCCTTGACTCGTTGAGAGGCCAGGAAACGGCTAGCTTTCTGGGTTCAAGGGTTGCGGGGTTTAGGTTTAGGGGTTGGGGTTTGGGGTTTAGGGTTTGGGGTTTGGGGTTTAGGCGTGGTCGATGAGTCTTACCAGACACGGAATGGTAGAGAGGATCTCTAACTGCAAGGCCCGCCTAGTCTTAGAACCCTAAGCCCTAAACCCTAAACCCTAAACCCTAAACCACTCTAGCCCATTTGGGCTTACGACTCTTAAAAGCCTGGCCCAGGATGGAGCCCACCTTCGACAGGACTGTCGAGGGCATTCGGTGGGAGCGATCGAAGCGAGCTAAGTCGACGCAACCCTTCTTGCAGATGTAATGTGCATATGTATATGTATATATATATATAGATTACTATTATTATTATTATTATCTCTATATATATATATATGTACAATGATAAAGAAGGGTTTGGAGACCAGTATAGGTCTCCGTATCTCCAACACTATGATTTTGAGATCCTCCCTCACTCAAAGAGGTGCCTCGCTGCGTTCCGGCAGCGGAGGGCAGCTACGTGAGTGGCTGCAGCGCAGCAACGTGAACTTAGCATCGTAGCATAGGGGGGTTTGCCGAACTTAGGGGCACCTTATTGGGGCCCTATTATAAGGGGATCCTACTATTTGGGGTCTTTATATAGGTCCCCCTATTTTTCGTAAACCCCCATATCGTGATGTAGTCCTAGGGACCCTGCATTATAATGCAAACCAGGATGGCTATTCGGCCTTAGAATCCCCATAGTCAACCCTACAAAGGGCCCTTTCAAGGGGGTTAGAGGGCATAGCAGCATAATCCCCCTATCCAACCCTATAAAGGGCCTTTTCAAGGTTATAGGGCATAGCAGTATAATCCCCCCTAACCCTACAAAGGGCCTTTTGAAGGGGTTGTAGGGTATAATAGCCCGTCCTGAAAATCTTGTCGAGGACATCAGCCTTTCATCTCCGCTCTTGGCGGAGCTCCCGGAGGGGCAGATGGTCAACGTCGTGGAAGTGGTGCTGGACCTTTGCGCAGATGTTGTGGTTTAGGGTTTAGGGTTTAGGGTTTAGGGTTTAGGGTTTAGGGTTTAGGGTTTAGGGTTTAGGGTTTAGGGTTTAGGGTTTAGGGTTTAGGGTTTAGGGCTGCTTTCGTTGCGTGTAGGCCGGCCTCTCTGCAAGCTCTGCGCCTCTTGCCAGGAGTACTTCGACGAGGATCAATATGCCTCGCGAAAGCGGGGGCGCATCACGCAGATTTGCCGCAGTGCGGTAGGTTGATATGAAGTAGGGTTTATATTTCTTGTATCCCCAAAAGGACACCCGGTATATACACTCACCAATATTAAAAAGGAACCTTCTATACACTCACCAGGAACAGTAATATAAACCCTGCTTCATATATTTTGTGAAGGTTTCAGTTCGACGCAGGCTGAATCTGAATATTAGCACCTCAGCCAGGCAGCTAGGCACGGCAAGTATGTTGTCAGCAGCGCAATCCACAACATCCGGCGTAAATGCCCACCCTAAACCCTAAACCCTAAACCCTAAACCCTAAACCCTAAACCCTAAACCCTAAACCCTAAACCCTAAACCCTAAACCCTAAACCCTAAACCCTAAACCCTAAACCCTAAACCCTAAACCCTAAACCCAAACCCTAAACCCTAGCAGTAGCTCTTGGTAGGGTTATTGGGGCTTCGCTCCCTGGCGAACTAAAACATATTGAGGCACCTGACCCGCTACCTCCCTGATTCCCTGCGAAGAACGACTAGTACCTTGGGGACCTCAAATGAACCCAAAAAGGGTTTATGGTTCATACACCTGAATGGGAATTATAGTAGTCAGGGTATATGAGCCCCAATTTTAGGGTTCATGTCGTCCCCAAGGTAGGTGTAGAAGCTAAGTCTGAAACCGCCCAGGAACCCAGCTGGGTGGATTTCACTGGTAGATCGGGATTCTGGCTATCGCTTTGCTTCGCGCATGGTTGCCCAGCTGCAAGACAGAAGCCCTAAAGCCCTTGGGAGCAGGTGAAGGGTGTCTGCTTTACGAGATCGGCTTCCTACCCCGAACAACGGGAGGTTTAGGGTTTAGTTTTAGGGTTTAGGGTTTAGGGCTTAGTTTTGGGTTTAGTCACATGCTGTGGTACGAGGGTGGAACGAGAGGACAGCTACACGTTTGGTCTCTTGATTCTCGCTCTGCTGCGTGCTCTCATGCTCTGCTTCGGCCAGCCTGTCACTACGCAGCCAGCAACGTGTGCTGGAACCCGTCCTCGTGAGAGTTGCATGAATTGCAGGAGAGTCGCCACAAGCTACAGAGGATCCTTTAGCCTTCAGCCCAGGAGTCCCACATTCCAGATGGAATGTATGTGGCCTGGGCTGCACTATCGAAGATCATTGCCTTCATTCTCCGATGGACGAGCTTGATCTCGGGGACGGTTCAGGGTTTAGGGTTAGGGTTTAGGGTTTAGGGTTTAGGGTTGAGGGTTGAGGGTGTAGGGGAGTTTCCTGCCGAGGTGATGAAGTCCGACGCCACTGCATACACCGAACCTGGCGGATCAGAGGTGGTAAGCCACCTTCACGCACGGAGCTCAGGGGGCTCTGCCCTGGTGTGCCCGGTGAGTAGCCATGCAGCCACTGCGACGTGCAACCCCAAACCCCAAACACCCCTAAACCCTAGCCCTAAACCCTAGCCCTAAACCCTAAACCCCATGGAGCCGCTAGGCGATGGACTCTGTGCAAGTGGTCAACTTCAGGAAGGTAGCAACGCGGCTGCAGCCGTAGTGATCGCCCTCCCCGAGTCCGCATGCAGTAAAGCTGCCATAGCGGGACAGTCGTGTTTTGAACGAAAGCGAGTCTGCAGGCTTGTTTTTAATATATTACATTAGCAGCTCATGCATATATGTCCCGATATACATATATGTACAGATATACATAGAAATATATATATATGTATATATATATATATATATTCTGTTGATTATCATGTGCATGACATTACATGATTCTCCAAGGACGGTCAGATCTGGGCCCAGTCCTGTGTTGGAGGCGGGGGGGGGGGGTCGAAAGCCACGGGCCCCAACAACTTGCCCCAAGAGCCGGGACGCCCAAACCCCTAAAACCGCTGCGAATGCTTTACAAAGACCCTACAAAGCCCTCTCACCTCTTAGAGCCTTGTCAAGACTCTATAAAAGCCCCTCAAAAAGCCAACTAAGAGGCCTAGAATACACCCCCCGCAGCCTTGTCAAGACCCTCTACACTCGCTGTAGAAGCCTTACCCAAAGAGCCCAATACCCCTTAATCAAGGACTATTCCTTAGATCATATTTAGGATCCTTTTATAATTTAAGGGATATTCCTTAGTTAAGGAGTGTTGGGCTCTCTCCTCACCCCACGTCGACGTCGCCTAAGTCTGACCCCACCCCAAAACGCGGCTAGGATGGGTCTCCCTGGCAGATGCCGAGCATCGGCGCCTCCGGAGCCTATAGGGTTTAGGTTTAGGGTTAGGGTTTAGGGTTTAGGGTTTAGGGTTTAGGGTTTAGGGTTTAGGGTTTAGGGTTTAGGGTTTAGGGTTTAGGGTTTAGGGTTTAGGGTTTAGGGTTTAGGGATGCTTGGGGCTGAGTCAGAGTGCGTCACTTGCGCGATTTTCCTTCCCACGAGCCGAGGCCGGATCTGGCAACCGCGGGCTCAGAGGCGGAGGCCGAGACGGACTCCTTTTGGATGATGAAGCTCTGCCTTGGGGACCCACGTTGTGTTCGAACCCTAAACCCTAAACCCTAAACCCTAAACCCTAAACCTCCTTAAGAACACCGAAAAGGTTTATGGGTTCAGACACCTTATTTGGGGGATTGCAGGAGTTAGTAGAGATTTGTGGCCCCAAGTTTGGGGCTTATTCGGTCCCCACATTGTGTTCGAACCCTAAACCCTAAACCCCAAACCCTAAACCCTAAACCCCAGAATCTCCTCAAGTGCCGCCGTGCAGGCCGCCATGCCTCGTGATGCGCCGCGATGGGCTCCCTAGTTGCCAAGACCATGCGGCGGTTTAGGGTTTGGGGTTTAGGGTTTAGGATTTAGGTTTTAGGGTTTAGGGTTTCGGGAGAGTTCGGGTCATTGCCCCACGGCCGTGAGCCCCAACACAGGGGGGAGCGTGGTGTGCAGTCGGACCGTTCACTGTGTGAGTCGGAGTGCAAAGACTCGGCACGCCTCCTCCTGACATGTACACCGGCAAAGACCCCCCTAAACCCTAAACCCTAGACTTCTAGACTGCAAACCAAGGTTTCAGATGGTCTGCTGTGCCATCTACAGCGGCAGCATCGGAACATGCTGCGCATCACAGAGCTCCTTTGCTTATTTAGGACCCCAAGGCCCAAAACCCAAAAACCCCCCAAAACCCCAGAACCCCCAAAACCCCCAAAACCCCAAAACCCCCAAAACCCCCAAAACCCCAGAACCCCCAAAACCCCCAAAACCCCCAAAACCCCCAAAACCCCCACCCCCCCCCCTTTCCTCAGGCGCTTCCAGGACATCCAGCAGGGCTTCGAGAAGCTGGGTCTGAACCTGGAGCCGGTGCCTTGCGACAAAAATGAGCAGCCAAGCCTCCAAAGGGTCATGTTTGAAGCGCCTGAAACCCTGCAGTAGGGCTTAGGGTCGAGGGTTCTAGGCTTTAAGGTTTAATTTAGGGTTTAGGGAGTATGAACCCCTTAAAATAAGCCCTAAAGAACCTCTAAAGTAGCCCTAAACCGCCCGGCCTGTGAGGTGCTGGCAGAAAACCTAAACCCTAAACCCTAAACCCTAAACCCTAAACCCTAAACCCTAAACCCTAAACCCTAAACCCTAAACCCTAAACAACCAACCCTGTGAGGTGCTGGAGGTTGCCGAGCCCGAAGCTCCCATGTTCGACACAATGCTGCAGCCGGCGCGGTTTGCGCAGTCGAACCCAGGCCACGGGTTTCGTGTTTGGGGTTTGGGGTTTAGGGATAGGGTTTAGGGTTGAGGGTTTAGGGTTTAGGGCTAGGGTTTAGGGCTTACTGGGTTTAGGGTTTAGGGTTTATAGGGTCTGGGGTTTAGACCCTAAACCCTCCGTAATTCCCAGGCCGCGTGGCAGTGCGCCGGGAGAAACCTGCGGTGAATCTGCCGCGCCCGAGTCCCTTCGGCTCAACTTCATTCGGCCGGTTTAGGATTTAGGGTTAGGGCTTAGGGCTTAGGGTTTAGGGTTCCATCTCTCTCTCTCTCTGATTCGCAGCCCCTCAACCCCCAAAACCTACCCTCCCCATTTTTGTTGGCTCCGTGTGCTCGGATTGCGTAGACTTCAGGTGCCGCAATGACATCGCAGGCACGACCTCGAAAGCAATGGAGAGCCTTTGGTGTGTTCCCCCTTATACTCACAGTCCTTAGTGGGGATTGTTGATTATAATAGGGGGTACTACAATCCCTGCTAAGGACTGTTAGCATAAGGGGGAGCATCCCAACATAGCCTGATTGATCGTTGCAGGTATACAGCCTTGGCGGTTTTCAAGGCTTTTAGGGTCCCAGGGTCCCTGAAACGAGCAGTCTCCACACATCTGAGTGCTGACTTAGACTTTGGAAAGCCTGCTTGGCACGCAAAACCAGAAACAAAGCCGAGAAACCCTAAACCCTAAACCCTAAACCCTAAACCCTAAACCCTAAACCCTAAACCCTAAACCCTAAACCCTAAACCCTAAACCCTAAACCCTGAACAAGAAACAGAAGCAAAGCCGGGAAGCCTGAAACGACTCCCTGAGAGGCTCTGAAGAGCAGGCTCAATCATTTCTTAACTTCTATCTGAGTGCCAAAGTGCCGAGGGATTCAACGCTGCCGGGCATGGGGCCTGGTGCGAGAAACCTTTGAGTAATTCTGCAAGCCTTGGACATTGCTTTGTGGTACTTTACTGTAACTTTAGATCTTTAGCCTTTTTGGGTTTATTGGGCTTCTTAATAAGGCAGCTAAAAGTTTAGTTTTTTACTACCCTCCTAAGTGCAGCCAAGATTGCTACGGCTTGCTAGGGCTTAGAGTGTGTAGGGTTCAGTTGCTATCCTGTCCCCTGAGCCAGATCTTCTCGAAGTGCTTTTCTGGGCAAATGTGCGAGCCGCTGAGCGGCCACGCCGCCCACAGCACAGCCTTTACAAAAAAGTGAGGGAGTGCTGATTTGGGGTTTAGGGTTTAGGGTTTAGGGTTTAGGGTTTAGGGTCTAGGGTCTAGGGTTTAGGGTTTATGCAAAACTTGGCTTGTGCCAGTTGCTGCTGGAGACTCGACAGTGCTCCCTCACTAAGAAATTCGCGTGTGGTTCACACAGAAGGAGGATCCTCAGCTTTCTTGCTGGTAGGCCCGGTAAACTTGCGATCAGAATGAGGATTATCGGGTGGTTCCGAGAATGGGGACCCTTTCCTGGTTCTCATCATAGTAGAGACTGCTGACTCCTACAATTGCGGGACCTTTTCCTGCTTCTTATCAGAACAAGTACGATAGTACGTTGGAGGAATATTAGTCCCCAGGGTTGGGATTGTGCGAGCTTCAGGTACGACTCCAGCACACTGATGATCCAGATTCTGTTCAAGTAACGAACGCTGGGACTGCGCAAGCCTTGATGACATGTCAGGAGCAAGCTTGGTAGAAGGAACTTGAAGATACCGTGATACGGATACTACATTCGATGCTCTACAGCCCCAATCTGTTAACTTAAATTTAAGTTTCCTCATCACAAGAGCCAGAAAAATCAACCTGACCTCCATTCAAAGCTTTTGAGCGGCCCAGCGATTTACGGCAAAGGAGTTTAAGCTCCACTGCTAGCATAGAATGCGTTTCATCGAACTGCGAACTGGTACAACTCGCCGGAGGAAAGAAGTGTTTAGGGTTTAGGGTTTAGGGTTTAGGGTTTAGGGTTTAGGTAGATCCCTGCCAGAGGTGGCGCCTTCAAACTAAGTCGGGTTGCGCCCTGGACCCTAAACCCTCCTAACCTACTATTTGCATAAGAACCCCCAACGAATAAGAATGAAGATCCCTAGATATTACCCTTATGAGGAAGAATATGTTTTAATATGTTTTGCTTTTTTGGGGGTCCTTAAGCAATTGGTAGTAACTTGTACTCTCTACTTGGAGGTTCATATTGGGGCACTTACGGGGCTTATAAGTAGGTTATAAGTACAGTGATAATTGTTTAATAAGCACTATGAACCTCCAAGTACTGTGATGTTGAGGACAGGGCAGGTTCTGCAGGTGACACGGCCATGAGCTGCAGATGCCACGCGGACCAGACTCTGTTTGCTGCCCCTCACGCATCCTCACACGGGTTTAGGGTTTAGGGTTTAGGGTTTAGGGCCGGGGGACCAGGAATAGGTTTAGGGTGGTATAACTAGTATATAGCCAAATCGTCACAAGCTTGCGCGTTACCGGGCCCCTTCCCCTTCTCCAGTGCCGCAAGCTTGCTTTGCAGGCCGCAGTCCCTCTATCTTCCCTGGCGATTGGATTGCTCTTGCCTTGGCCGCCGGGGAAATACCCCAAACCCTAAAGCCCAAACCCTAAACCCTAAACCCCTAGACCCCTAAACTGGAAACCCTGAACCCTAAACCCTAGACCCTCTTTGAGATGAAATGCACCGCCTTCAACCAACACTCACCTTCTTATAGAATACAAAAAAAAGGACCGTAAGGAAATATTATCAGTAATTCTTCCAACCCCTATATTATCTTCTTCCCTATAAAGGGTATATAAGGGGATTATTCTCTTTCATTTATGTAGTTTACTCTTTTTAAATCTATCTTGGGGGGGCAAATAGGAGGTTTAAGGTTTAGGGTTTAGGGGACGCCCCTGAGTTGGAGTAGGCTGGAACCCAAAGAGCCCAATACGCCTTCATTGAGGACTATTCCTTAAATCATATGAAGGATCCCTTTACAATTTAAGGTCACCCTAAACCCTAAACCCTAAAGCCTAAACCCTAAACCCGAAACCCTTATAATTTACGGTATATTCCTTAAGGAGTATTGGGCTCTCTGGGAATCTGCCGAGGTCCCACACCTTCCAGCTCCTGGTGGCAAGCGGGGCGGCAGCGCGTGAGGTGAGGTTGTGCGGGGTTTAGGGTTTAGGGTTTAGGGTTTAGGGTCTAGGGTTTAGGGTTTAGGGTTTAGGGTCTTTTTTAAGGGTACTTAAACTCAATAAGGAAGAACAATTTTACAATTTTATTCCTATCCCAACCATGAACCAGATTATCTTGGGGCTTCTGTAATGTGGCTTGGTAGCCCAGCGGTACCCTTTTCCTTTTTTTTTTGGGGGGGGGTTCTGGGTTCCCTTCTAAAGTAGCCAACCCAAAAAAGTGTCCTTATTATAATATGGTTACCGGGCTACTAAGATGGTCACTTCTCAAAAATAAATCCATGAACTCTAAGGACCCTACTATTTCGGGTACCCCAAAAATCAGGGACCATAGTTCAGAGAAGTGACCATATGGGGTTGCGGAAAGTATTATAAGGAATAAATCCCTACTATTTGGGGATCTATATTGAAACCCCTGTTTTCGTAAACCACCTTTTTGGCTAAGGGGCTTATATTCCTCTTCTTGGTGAGTGTATAAAGGGTTTCTTATAAATTTGCTTATCAAGATTAGAGTGTATCTATTGGATGTCCTTTTGGGGGATACTTTGGGATAATCCCCCTTAGACTAACAGCCTTTAATAGGGATTACAGTACCCCCTATGCGATTAAGGGCTGCTAGTAGAAGGGGGAACATCCCAACCTGGCACACGAAGATGCCCGAAGCAGCCTAAACCCTAAAAGCAAGCTAACAAACCCATTCCCCGAAAACCCTAAAATGCTGAATCTCCAAATGCCCCCGAAACCCTAGACCCTAAGCCCTAAACCCTACACCCTAAACCCTAAACCCTGAACCTTACAAACTCCAAGCCCGAAATGTTCGCCGCTACAGGATCAGGGCCCCAATGGGTTCCTGAACCTTTCCAGGCCATGCGAAGTCACATCTCCAGCCGGCAGCCCGAAAGCGCGGATTTGGCAAGTTAGGGTTTAGGGTTTAGGGTTTAGGGTTTAGGGTTTAGGGTTTAGGGTTTAGGGTTTAGGGTTTAGGGTTTAGGGTTTAGGGTTTAGGGTTTAGGGTTTAGGGAGCATGCGGAGCTCGTGAATTTCCTCGGGAACCACGTGGACCCAGCCCCACTACCATTGCATGCTACCGTCGTGTACATGCCCTACCATATATCGTGTAGAACTGCAAAGATACGAATTTGTATACATGAGTAATTGCTGGCAAGTAATGGCGTACTTTCGTTCATTCGTTTGTTTCTGCATCTTTCTATTCTGAGCACTCAGCAACATCCACCAGTGCTAGTCGCCAATATGAGCAACAGTTACAAATCCAAGCGTCCTTCTGGAACCCGATTCGCCCTACCCTCAACCGTAAACCCTAAACCCTAAACTCGAAACCCGAAACCCTAAACCCTTAACCCTAAACCCTAAACCCTAAACCCTAAACCCTCACCTTGCCCCCCCCCACCCCCCAAGATCTGGATGCATTGACCGCGGCATCGCTGTCCTTGCCACCCAATGCTGGGAACTTGGGATGGATCTAGTTCAGTCCCGGAAGGCTGGCTGCGAAGCACCCAGCCTGTGGGGTTTAGGGTTTAGGGTTTAGGGTTCAGGTTTTAGGGTTTAGGTTTCAGGGTTTAGGGTTTAGGGTTTTTAGACTCGCTAGAATTGGGGTGCACCAAGACAGTGGTCACAGTGGTACGGAACCCTTTTGTTTTGCAGTTTTCCTGTAACACGGATGTGAGGGTGGTTGAGAGTTCTACCGACTTGGGAAAGAACCTGTACACCCTACGCTGCAAACCCTTGTCCATGTGAGGTCTGGGCCTACTACGGCGCGCCTGTGACCCGAGTGCTACCGTGCGCCTCTCAGAAATTGGCTCCGGCCCGAAAGGGCCCAACGTGAGCCGTGCTGAACCCTTGTAACCCAATCCACTTGCTGCAAAAAACAGGTTCTTCGCAATAACTTACTACGATAAGACGCCTTATAGGACTGTTAGGTATCCTTCAAGGCAAGGTAGGTTAACTTGGGTTCCTGCAAAGCAAGGTAGGTGAACTTGGGTTCTTACAGGTACCAAGCATCATCTCCACCATCAGCCCTCTTCTGCACTGGGTACGTTTGGGGTTTAGGGTTTAGGGTTTAGGGTTTAGGGTTTAGGGTTATAGTTGCCCTCCTTCTGCAGCCGTTGTAGGGCCTGGATTGTACGCATACTTCTTGAGCGTCACATGCGTGGCCTTTTGTGGCAGCCTGTCTTTAAGTCGTTCTTCAGCGAGCGCCTTCGCGAAGGTTAGGGCAAGACCCGAAACCCTGAACCCTAAACCCTAAGCCCTAAACCCTAAACTTGAAGCTCAAGAGGCAACTTGCATAAGCGGAGCCCAGGACCAGGGTCGAGGAGCCGGGTGAATGGGGTTGGGTCTCCGCAGGTCCCTATGCAAAGAAGCAACCGAGAGCTAAACAATCAACCCAAACCCGAAACCCGAAACCCGAAGCCCGAAACCCGAAACCCGAAACCCGAAACACTAAACCCTGAACCCTAAACCCTAAACCCTAAACCCTAAACCCTAAACCCTTCCCCGGTTAGCAGCAAGCCCCAGGCCAGCTGCTGAGCTCTTCGTCTCGCCAACGGCTGGTTTTGCCATGAGTGCCTTCCCCAGAGTGCTGCCAGAGGAGTTTAGGGTTTAGGGTTTAGGGTTTAGGATTTAGGGTTTAGGGTTTAGGGTTTAGGGAGTTTAGAGTCTCAAGTCCCGAAAGCAAGATGGTCACGCATGGCTACGCCCAAGTCCCGCGAGCCCAGGAACGCTCTTTGCGCTGAAAGTCCGCGCGCTGTGCCTGGCAGGCATTCTGTGCGTCCGAGCTGATTTTTGTTTGCCCGACCTGCCCGAAAAAGCTCTGAACCCCAAGCCCTAAACCCTGAACCCTAAACCCTAAACCCTAAACCCTAAACCCTAAACCCTAAACCCAACACCGCGCAGATACGACAGAGTCAGGCTGCCAGTACTCCTTCCGTGTTGCGCCGCGGGCCCCCGACGTGGACAACCTGGTGAACGCGACAGGCGGGGCAACAAAAGACAATCCCCTCCCCCTGATATATTAACCTGCCCGCCCCCCACCCCCTACCCCAATATTGAATACCCCTACCCCAATATTGAATACCCCTATTATAGTTATGTTATAGTATATGGAGGGGGGAGGGTATTTGATATCAGGGGGGGGTAGTGGGGGCATCATGTTAGGGGAGTGATATCGTGATTGTTGTTAGCATCATGTAGAGGAGAATCGTATCATTGCTATTGCTATTGCTATGAAAGTACAGGATAAATAGAGTACTAGGTGCGAAGAATACACATAGCAGTATTATTGCGAGTATCCTGAAAGTCCAGTTTTCCAAGGTTTGTGGAAATAGAACTGAACCCTAAACCCTAAACCCTAAACCCTAAACCCTAAACCCTAAACCCTAAACCCTAAACCCTAAACCCTAAACCCTAAACCCTAAACCCTAAACCCTAAACCCTAAACCCTAAACCCTAAACCCTAACCCCTAAAACCTAAACCCTAAACCCTAAACCCTAAACCCTAAACCCTAAACCCTAAACCCTAAACCCTAAACCCTAAACCCTAAACCCTAAACCCTAAACCCAAACCCTAAACCCTAAACCCTCAACCCTAAAGCCTAGAAACGAAGCCTGGAGCTGAAGCCTTGGCTTCCAGGACCCCAGTGCGCTTGCTCTCGAGCTACTTCTGACGCATGGCAGGCGCACCTTCTGTGCCGACATGGTGTATATATGGGGGGTTCCGACAATAGGGGCACCGTTTTTTTTTTTTTTTTTTTGGGGGGGGGGGGTCGCTTTAAGGGGATTCTGTTCTATTTTGGGTAGAACAAAGGGGTACCTCTATTTTGGGAAAGACCCATGTGTTGGCACTAGCAGCTGCAGAACAAGTTCGAAGACTCCGGGGGCTTAATGTTGTCCGTTTCGTACAGTAGGTTTTTTGAGTGCGAGAAAATGCACAGGAACTCGGGTCCCCCATCCTATGCAGGGAAGATGGCAAGCTGCCCTCACATGACCTGTGTTGTTGTTTTTTTCTGTCTACCATCCTCTTCGTGCCTGCTACTGGGCACTTACTGGGCACTTCTGCCTTGGTTCCCCTGTGGGAGTTGGATTCTAGCACTTTAATGGGCTTTTGGTTCAGGATTATATTATAAACCCTAACCCTAAACGTAAAGCCGCGTGCCACAGGTGTCTTGGGTTTCGAGTTTGAGCATGTCGCCTAATTTCGGGGTACATACAGTAGCCGCTTGCGCCGGGTGACTTCGGGTGGCTTTAGAATTTGGGGTTTAGGGTTTAGGGTTTAGGATTTAGGGTTTAGGGTTTGGGGCTGGATGCCCCTGAGCAGCTTCTCACTCTCTTCGCGTGCTGGCTGCCACATAATGCTCTCAGAGCCTTTCGCGCGCCTGTACTGGAACTATGAGAAGGTGCAGACGACCAACTGTTTCCCTGTGTGCCTGCGTGCATCGTCTTGTGTCAACTCTCGTCCAGGACCTGCGCCCGTGGAGCTCAGAGGGTGAGGCGTGGCGAAGCACTTCAAGTCATCCGATGTCCCAGCTTGCCTGTCGCTTCCCTAAACCCCAAATCCTAAACCCTAAACCCTAAACACTAAACAGGACACCTTGCCTCTCCTGGCTGGCATCTACATAATTCAGGCTGGGAGGACATGCATGGGAGCGGATTTAGGGTTTAGGGTTGAAGTGCAAAGACACTTAGTTCAGATACCATAGCAGGGTTACATAAGTGTGGTAGTGCCCGTCTTATGGTAGCTTATACGTCTATGCGTAAGAATTCATCCAATCATGCAGGATCATGCAGCTTCCCTTATCACGGTAGCTCATCTTTCATGTTATCAACAACAGCTCAGCCTTACTTCACAGAGCGAGAACAATAATATGGGTAGTTCTCTAAAATATGCTGTAGGGTCCTTTTTGGGGGTCCTATACAGAGTACGGCACCTTACAAAAGGATCCCTACAAGGGACACTAAGTTGAAGAACCCTTATAATGGTACGTTGAGTTGCAGACTCCTTACAATCTGAACCCGCGCCTTGCCATAAACCCTACAAGCCCTAAAACGTGAAAAGCCTCTGAACACAATAACCCCTAAACCTTTTGCAAAACTTGCAGCCCCTATAAATTTAAGAGCCTGCGGCTCAAGCCGCCGACCCCGCTGGAGCATAGTTGAAAGGTTTAAACGCGCTCGTCAGCTCAAAGGATGCCAAAAATTGATTTGCTTGGGCCTCTGTGAAATGTTGGGGGGGGGGGGGGTAGGGGTAGCACCAGGACCCAAACAGGTCTGAAGCCAGTCTGAAGGGGCAGCCCCGTCAATTCAGGGGGTTTGGGGGGCGGGGGGGGGGGTGGGGGGGTAGGGGTGGGTAGGGGGGGGGGGGGGGGTAGGGGGGGGGGGGGGGGGTAAGGGGGTGCGGGGTCCGTGAGTTTATGCGGTGTGGGTGGCCTGGCCCTCCATGGAAAGGGCACCCCCCCACCCGCATTTTGGGGGGGTAAGGAGGGAAAGAGGGAGGTTTTCACCCACCTCCTTTTCCCATCCAACACGCCGCCAGGCTCGGCGGATAGACCCTACACTCTAAACCTGAACCCTAAACCCGACCCTAGAAACCCTCCAAAAACCCAAATATGTAGGGGTTGGAATAATTGCTAATCATTTTCCCTTATGGTCCCTTAACCCCCCCCCCCCAAAAAAAATCAAATAATAATAAAAATAAATAAAACCTATTCTAATTATTCAGGCCCTAAGCCCCTAAACCTTACAAACCCTATAGCCCCAAGAAACAGCAGCTAAACCCTCAACCCTGAGCCCTACACCTTGGGATGTTCCCCCTTATCCTAACAGTCCTTTCTAGGGATTCTTAGTACCCCCCCTCTTACAATCCCTCCCAAGGACTGCTAGTATAAGGGGGAACATCCCAACCTCCTCCCTACACCCTATACCCTATAAGCCCCCAAAACCCTCAACCCTCAACCCTAAACCCTAAACCCTAACCAGGCCAGGGTCCGTTCCCTGGACGGTGGTATGTCGAGTGCCTGCCATGAGCTCGGCGCAGGGGTCTAGGGTTCTAGCGTCTAGGGTTTAAGCGTTCAGGGTTTAGGGTACCCTAAAGTCCTAAACCCTATAAACCCCTAAACCTCTATAACCCCTACAGCCCCTTAACCCTAACCCCTGGAGGTTTAGGGTGCCTCGGGGGGCTGTGCTCAGCCGTTCTGCTACCTTCCACAATTTCTGCCCCCCTAAACGCTACATTTGCTGCAGTCCGTGCGGCACTCTCTAGGTAGGACCTTTTCGTATATATTCCCTTACCGGGTTTAAGACGAGGATCGCATGATTTAGGAATAGAGTCCCTTACCGGGTTTAAGACGAGGATCGTTTTGCTTAATTAAAGTGGCCAACCTCGGATCCAGCCATCTGGCTACAAGCAGGGGAGACTCTCAGGTAACGACAGCTGATGGAAGTGTCTCCCCCGAGACGTTGTCACCACGATTTCTCCTGAAATCAGTATTAGATTCATAAACGACTTGATCACTATATACTGATTTAACAAGATCATTCACAGCTAAGCTCCTAGCCGACATTGTCAGCTCGCTTAGAGGGACCAGTGACCAGTCTGGTCTTGTGTCAGTTTTCGTGACGCCATGCCCACCAGAACGCTGCGATCGCGCAGGAGTAGACTAAGTGCCACTCTACTGTCTACTGCTGCATGCAGCAGAAACTTGGTCGGTTGCGGAAGTATGCGGAAGTCTTCGACCCAGAAACCCTGAAACCCAACGAGTGCAGGACTGGTTTGTTGGTACTTGCGGCCCATGCTGGCCTGCTCCTGCTACTCAGGCGGGGCAGAGCAATGTGTGCTGCAAGGGTGAGCTCGGGAACTCTAAGAATGAACTAATCAGGAAACGCAGCAATGTCGCAGCAAGAGTCTCGTAAGATGGTGGATTGTGGACAGGGCAGGCGCGTGGAGGAGAAGTCAAATTTCGGAGATCGAATTCTTGGTTTTGATCCTTCTCTTCACGGCAGTTGGTGCAGGAAGGGCTCGTGTGAGATCATTTCGAGTGCGGCGCCAGGGTCTGCAGATGTGCGCACGGCATGTGTTTACTATACACCGTCTACGGGTTTGACTGGTTCGGGTTTTGTATGATGTCGTGTCTATGCAAGCAGCTTTTTTGGATTTGGCTGTTCAATACTGTGCAGCGGAACTGTCTGTGAAATGCACAGGTGGCCGTCCTCATTTGCCGTGGCGCAGCGAAGCCAGCACGATCAGCACCCAGGTTGCAGTGCTTTTCAATCTTCAACGTGCCAAGGGGATTCTGCGACCTGTGTGGGGTGTGGGATCCCCAAACTTGATGAACCCTACAAACCCTTCAAGCCCTGTGAGCCCTATAAACCCGATGAAAAAATCCGATCGTTCACTGTAACGCCTACTCGTACGAGCCAAACCCTGAACCCTCAGTTTTTCCTCTGAACTTCCTTTCCTGCGCCTAGGTCTGCTGTGTCGGCTGCAGGATCGGATCCCGGGTTTAGGGTTTAGGCCTCCCCGAAACGTCGCCCTTCCCATTCCTGCGAGCGCCCCTTCGCGACCCAAAACCCCTCGAAACCCTTAAAGGGCTGTAAGCCCTAAACCCTACAAGCCTTGTAAGCCATATAGTCCTGAGGTTTAGGGTTTAGGGTTTAGGGTTTAGGGTTTAGGGTTTAGGGTTTAGGGTTTAGGGTTTAGGGTGGAGGAGTCCGGCATCTCCTTTCTGCGGAGGCGATTGAGGCCGCCATTCCGTTTGTCATGAGGGCGTTAAGGTACGCTTCTGATGGGGCCTCGTAGAAGAAGGATTCGACTCTTCTTGGGGGGTATATACGAGGTTGCTCGATTTTGGGAACTGCCCACAACATGATTACCCTAAAGCCTAAATCCTAAACCCTAACTTTTTGCCGGCATTTAATTCTGAATCCTGGGCCCGACGTCGAATCTGCCGAATCCATGGTGCGATACCGACCAGGCCCACTTCTTAGCCGAGAGCGCCGCGAGAATCTACGACTCTGAGGCCCGCACCGAGCGCTCTCTTGGCAAAAACACCCCGGTTTAGGGTTTGGGGTTTAGGGTTTAGGGTTTAGGGTTTAGGGTTTAGGGGCCTAAATTGGTACCATGACTAGCCGCTTCTAAACCCCAACATCAAAAGAAATGTACACTCCCACGATGCCCATTCGAAATTGAGTCGGCTACAAAAGGCCCCAAGTTAGAGAACTACAGCTGTGTCAGACATGCCGAAGGTCGTGGCCGAGTGGAGAGACGAGGACATGCGGAAAGCCAGGGTTGAGCTCGTGGGTCCTAAACCCTAAACCCCTAAACCCCTAAACCCTAAACCCTAAACCCCCCAGATCCTTCCACGCGAGGACAGCACTGCTGCTCGCAGCCCGCGGCTCCGACGCGGAGCGCAATGGCCCGGCGGCACCTCCCTGACGGAGGTGGGGGCCGCTGGCGCAACCTGGGGCTCTCTTTTGCCTACAGTTTGGTAGTAGCTACCCTTACCTTGGGGACGAAATGAACCCTAAAAGCGGGGCCATGTACCCTATACTACTATAACTCCTATTCAGGTATATGAACCATAAAGCCATTTAGTCCCCAAGGTATGCACAGGTATAAACCCCTCTGAGGGTAGGTGTGTAGGTGAAGAGGGTCCCCAGGGAAGAGCGAGGTGTCCCGCTTCCTCCTCGCCGAGACTGAGCTCGGGCACTTGCAGCAGGTCGAGGCAGGTTTAGGGTTTAGGGTATAGGGTTTAGGGTTTAGGGTTTAGGGTTTAGGGTTTAGGGTTTAGGGTTTAGGGTTTAGGGTTCGCTAAGCCGGGGGAATCAACGTGCGGAGTCGTAGGGCCATGCGTGCCGATCACGAGTAAAGAGGAGGCCCAAGCAAGGGTCCCCTAGAAGTGCACCGATGGCTTGCCTTGGGGACCCAATTTGAAACCTAAAATTGGGGGTCATATACCCTGACTACTATACTTCCTATTGAGGTATATGAACCATAAACCCTTTTAGGGTTCATTTAGTCCCCAAGGTGTGAGGCCCATTATTACATGCTGCCACGAAACATTCATGTCGATTGTATCGCAAACCATGGCAGTACTAGCATGCGTGGTCACTACTTCGTCAGCGGCGGCAAATTCCTGAGAGAAGCGATAGTACAAGGATCCTTGAGTTTATCGATCAGAAAGCAGGTCAACTTATGATTTGAAAGTTTGTTTTTGCAACTTTTCTTTTTTCGTTCGCCACTAAATGCAAACAACAAAATAGGGTTCGATTTTGAAGGGAGTGAAAAGTGTTTTCTTGCTAGACATGTTTACTATCAAGAGACGCAGAAGAGATAATTTTACCTACCACCGCAGCCGCATGCAGCAATGGCTTACACTGTTTTGCTGTGCGTCTGCTGGCGTACTCCCAGCATGATGATGTGAGATCCGAAAATGAGTGCAAGGCCCCTCTCTTAGCTGCAGAGGCTCCAACAACGCGCAACCGACATGACATAAGAGGGTTGTTCAAGCCAAGTGTGCGTTTGTTTAACAGAAAGGGTTAGACACAACGTGCATGTTTCTCAACACCACATACGCTGCCTGGCGCACCTGCCATCCACGCGACCGCGACTCCGGGCAATCCCGTCGTGTAGATGGCGCCGAGTGCGCCTCCACAATGACAAAGCCCCAAACGCCAGACCCTAGACCCTCCCTCGCAGGGCATGATCAGCTTCAACAGGTGTTACGCATCAGAGTCTCTGCAAGCATGAGCTATTCGGCCTGATTTGATCCCCTAACCAACCCTATTCAGGGCCCTCTTAAGGGTATAATGGTCCATGTAGGTGAGCACTCGGCCGGATTGTCCCCTACTCGTGGCTTCCGAACAGCTCTGCCACCCATGTCGTTGGAAACAGTAGGGCCCCTTCGGGGTGGATCTGGAGAAATACAATCTAAGAATGCAATAGAAACATTTGATATAAAACAGTATATTCTCATAATAATACAGTATAAGAATACAATAGAAACATTTGATATAAACCAGTATAATTCTCATAAAAAATGCAAGAGAATAGTCCTCAGAGGGTATGAAGCTTACGGAGGCCGACGGCCGGGAGGGGGGCGCCGACGTTGCCGGCCGGTTGGCAAAGCTGGCTGCTGCCGCAGGCTCGGGAGCTCTCGTTCAACGGCTCAGGGTTGCGGCTCAAACTGAACCCTAAACCCCAAACCCTAAACCCTAAACCTTAAACCCTTATAAACCCTGAACCCGAAACCCTAAACCCTAAACCCCAAACCCTAAACCCGAAACCCTAAACCCTAAACCCGAAACCCTAAACCCTAAACTACCCTAAACCCTCCTAAACCCTAAACCCTAAACCCTAAACCCTAAACCCTAAACCCTAAACCCTAAACCCTAAACCCTAAACCCTAAACCCTAAACCCGCAACCCTAAACCCTAAACCCTAAACCCTAAACCCTAAACCCTAAACCCTAAACCCTAAACCCTAAACCCTAAACCCTAAACCCTAAACCCTAAACCCTAAACCCTACCCTTGTGCCTTCAGGTGTCCAGGCCATCCCTTTGCTGGGTGACCTGTCCTGGGCAGGATCCAGCAACTGAGGCCGCACTTGAGGAGTTCGGGTTTAGGGTTTAGGGTTTAGGGTTTAAGGTTTAGGGTTATGGCTCAAATCTCTGCACCATTCATGTGAGGGTTTAGGGTTTAGGGTTTCGGGTTAGGGTTTAGACGGTCTTGAGGGTCGGTTTCGGGGTTTCGGGTCGGTCAATCCTGGTCTTCGTATCCTTCTGGCTGGGATTGGTTTGTGCTCCACAGCCGGGATTCCCTAAACCCTGAACCCTAAACCCTGAACCCTGAACCCCAAACCCTAAACCCTAAACCGCTCAGGTATTGCCAAGTTCTCCTTTGAGCCGACGGCCCTTGCTGAAAAAGGCCGGGCCAGGACCAGCGCTGCCAACAGTAGTAGCAATTTCCTATCACGAATAGAAGTTCTTATCATATCAAACTATATATAGATATATATACTTACAAGATATTATATATTGTGAATATTGTAACAGATATAACAGACTAATCAAGTTTGCGAAAGTTCCAAAGCGTGGCCGTGACATTTCAATATAGGGTTTAGGGTTTAGGGTATGTTTCGGCAGGCTGGCCAGAGCTCACTGGCTGCCCCGAGGCTGAATGCTGCTTTCGCGCAGGGTGCAGTCATCCTAAACCCTAAACCCTAAACCCTAAACCCTGTAAACCCCAAACCCTAAACCCTATAAACCCTAAACCCTAAAACCCAAAACCATTGAACAAGCCCGACTCCCCGACTCCCCTATCGAGGCATGGAGTGTTCAGCGATTGACAGGTGTGGCAGGTGAACGGCTCCAACTCGGTGTTCGTCAACCACATTGCCACTTTGGCAACACTAGAACAACACCAAAATTGCAACATCCCTGCATGGTCCTTAACTTTCAAGAGAGAGATCCGTGTGCTCAGATCACTGTGGGCCGGGGCAATCGAGCGACGATCTCTGGAGACGACCACGCTACTCGACCGAGTTCGTTGCCAGCGAGCTAATTCGTTGACCACCTCGACCTGACTCAACCCCCAGAAGTCTGCAAGAAGGGTTTCCTGAAGGGGGTATATAGAAGGTCTGTGAGAAGGCGAGTATCACAAACCCTGGTGAACGCCTACATGCGTGACATCAAGGGCACCTAAATCCGAAGGAAACCGCATCTTTTCAGCAACCCATTGTAAACCTTACCCCTCCTGTACGCCCCCCGGGGGTTCCTCTAACTTGGGAAACGTCCGCAACATGAGGCTGCGAAGTCTACAGGTCGTAGGAACAGCCTTGCCGTGTGGACACCGTCTCTTTGGGGTGCACTCTGCTCAGCGCCGGTTGGCGAACGGGACTTCAAAGACGCCGATGTGTCGGCGAAGGTCATGGCTCTTCGGCTGGCTGCTGGCGACTGGCCTGCTGGCCAACCTGCAGTATCGCCCAGGCTTCTTGCAATTCCATCGTGCAGGCTGGGAGCCGAAACGCTTTGCACGACGAGTCGCCCGAAACGTGGCCCTTGAGCGTCCTCACCGGCGTTTTCATGCTCGCAGTTGCCAGACAAGGGAAGCCGAGAAGTCTGCCAAAGAAGCTGCATTCCTGTGGAAGCGTAAGGCCGGCCGGTTCAGGGCCCTCAAGATCCTTGGGGAGCGCTGCGGCGACCGGTACGATGTCAGCCGCATGGACAAAACTTGGTGGAAAGCCCACGTGAAAGATAGTACCTCGAAGCTAGATGTGACTTGTCGCCACTGCGGCCATCGCTCCTACCGTACACGTCTGAACGACCTGCGAAGTGGCCATGCTCCTGGCTGTTTCTGCAATGGCGGTGTGCCTTGGTCCTATTTGGCAGGGCGTGCTCGATGTTTGGAGATCATCGGGGAGCGCTACGGTGACCAGTACGATGTCGGCCGCATGGACGAGGCCTGGTGGAAAGACCACGTGAAAGGCGCTGACTCAAAGCTGGATGTGACGTGTCGTCGCTGCGGCCATCGCTCCTTCAGCGCATCTCTGCGCAGCCTGCAAAAAGGCCGATCTCCGGGCTGTTTCTGCAATGGCGGCGTGCCTTGGTCCAGCCCGGCGGGGCGTGCTCGATGTCTGGAGATGATCTGGGAGCGCTATGGTGGCCAGTACGATGTCAGGCGCATGGACGAGGCCTGGTGGAAAGACCACGTGAAAGACAGTACCTCGAAGCTGGATGTGACGTGTCGCCACTGCGGCCATCGCTCCCGCAGCACGACTCTAGATAACCTGCAGCAAGGCCAATCTCCTGGCTGTTTGTGTTCAAGAAAGACGGAAGGAAAGCTGATGCGGTGGTTGGCCCAGAACTTCTCGCAGCTCAACGTCACCTCGCAGGTTGGAGGCTGCACGAGCCCGGCGTCGAACCGCAGTTTGCCTTTCGACTTTGGCCTCAACAACGACACCATTCTCATCGAGCTGGATGGCAACATTGGGCATTTTGGGCTCGGGTGGGGTGGATCTGAAGATGATGGAGGCGTGCCGCAAAGAGACCACTTCAAGGAGCAGTGGGCGCTGCGGAACGGCAAGACTGTGGTTCGGCTGCTTCAAGAAGATGTGTACGGCGACTCCTGGGACTGGAAAGGTTTCCTTTCGGCCGCCATTCAGCACTCAATTCGGAATTCACCTCCGTGTGTGATCACACAGCAGGCCGTGCAGTACAAGAGCGGAATCTACCGTGAGCTTCGTGGCCGCCTTCGCTGCCAGGCTGGCTACTTCCAGCCTGGTCACGGTGTTCCGATCCCGTATCTGACACGCAGGGATGCAATGGGATGAAAACTGAAGGCCCAGGCCTGAAACCCTTCATAGGCCCCTACCAGGGCCCACAAAAGACTCCATTAAACATAGCCCTATAACTCAACTCTCGATAGTTGCTCAGAGACACGGCACAAGCAGCTCTTTGGCATAGAGAGAAGCAGATTGCACAGTCATCGTGTAAGTTTTCGACACAATGGGAGGTAGCAAAGTGGGTTTAGGTGCAAGGCCCCTGCATGGCGTTTCGCACTGAGATCGGGAGGCTGAATTTTGGTCTTTGTCCCCCGTGGTCTTTTGTTATGTATTGAGATCGGTGTGCAGCGTCTTCACCAGGTTTAGGACGTTTTCAAGTATGTTACAGCCGCTGATGCGAATCTTTCTCTGCACATTTTCGGACTTTTGTTGAACTCGCTCCTTCTACATTGGCGCACTGGTCGGATCAAAGGAACACCCTGGCAGGCAGCCCTCCCCTGCCATAGTCAGTGGTGAAGCAGAGGGATGGTACATTTTGTCCGGGAAAACGAGGCGACTCATAGAAGTTGCTCATTTCGCGCGGCGAGCGGTGCAATCGCATTCGAGATGGGTTTTGTGGCCCACTACGTGAGGAAGCAAATGGAAATCAATGCTCTGTTGTTTGTTTAGATTTCTCTGAATAATTGTGCCTATCATCATGTTCAACACTCTCATAAGCTCTCTTTGTTTGTCGTGCCAATAAGACTCAACCTTACTAGTTTTCTTAGAAGCTCCCACATTCCCTACAAAAAACATGAAGTCAACTAAGCCCTACAGCCTAAACCCTAAATGCCTCAGGAGATTCACTGCATCCACCGAGACTGGGAAAGCGGCCTACTAGACTCAATGCTGCTGGGGGCCGTCGGTCGCAAGGACAGGTCTTGCTAGAGCTCTTAGTAGAGGATAAGTGCGTAAGGTCTCTTATGTCATATATCCCCTAAACTCTAACCCTTAAACCCTACACCCTACATCCTAAACCCTACACCCTAAACCCTAAATGGCCTCAGGAGATCATCTTACTGGCTCCGGATGCGGCTTGGCCCTGCCAGGGGTTTAGGGTTTAGGGTTTCGGGTTTAGGGTTTCGGGTTTAGGGTTTAGGGTTTAGGGTTTAGGGGGGTTTCGGACAAGGCCCGGAATGGATTTGAAGGGGCCGCAGTGGGAGATGTTTGAAGGGTAAATACCCCCCGATGTAGAGGGGGGCGCCAGGCAAGGCAAGCCTATTTGTTCGCTCCGTTGCTTAGGGTTTAGGGTTTAGGGTTGTTTAGGCTAACGCCCTACCAATTGACCCGCGGGTTTTGCTTGTTTTTCAGGTCTTTTGGAGTTGTTGCCATGTGTCTTCAGGTCTTTTCGCGTTGCGCATGTCTTCCGGCGTTTCTTTGGAGTTCGTGCCAGATGGGTGGGGGGGGGGGGGGGGGGGGGGGGGGGGGGGGGGGGGGGGGGTGGGGATAAGAACGTCATTCATATTGCATGCATGCCCAAAACACTGGTATTTACAGCGTTTTCACCTCTTTGTACAACACACTGCACAAGGATGTGGAAGAAGAAAATCTGAGCCCAAACCTGTCCTGCACCCTCAAGCCTTCATTCACCACCCCAACCACTGCAAGCCCAAAGAAAGCCAGTAGCCATTCCAGCCTCAGCCCGAATCTCAACAGCACCCCTTAACCCTTAACCCTAAACCCTCAACCCCAAACCCTCAACCCTAAACCCTGTACCCTGTACCCTAAACCCGAAACCCTAAGCCCTCAACCCTAAACCCTAAACCCTAAACCCTAAACCCTAAACCCTAAACCCTAAACCCTAAACCCTAAACCCTAAACCCTATCAACCCTATCAACCCTAAAACCCTACAAACCCTAAGCCCTGCAACCCAAACCCAAAACATCGCCTCGCGAGCTTACAGAAGCTGGTTGAGGGTTTGGGGTTTAGGGTCTGCAGGATTTTCGGACCTAAGGGCTTGAGAAGCGAAGGGCTTTGGGGCTTAAGTGCTCAGTAGTCTCTATAGGAAAGGCTTCAGGGCTTCAAGCTATGAAGCCCTAAACCCGAAACCCTAAACCCTCAAACCCTAAACCCTAAACCCTCCACCCTAAACCCTAAACCCTACACCCCAGGCCCTCAACCCTAAACCCGAAGCAGTGCAAGCCCAAACGTGTCATGCACCCTCAATCCTCAACCCAAAGCACCAAGCAGTGTAAGCCAGAAGTGTCATGCACCCTCAATCCTCAAACCAAAGCCCGAAGCAGTGCAAGACCAGAAGTGCCCTGCACTCTGAACTTTCTACAAAACACCGAAACGCTAGCACCGCTCGAGAAAAAATACTTTTTTCAATCGACAACACTATGACGTTTTCAAGGAACCACATAATTACGAATGCCATTTTTCTCCTGTCTCAAAAGGATTCCCCAGAACAGACCTTGTCAAACCCAACTGCGCGTTTTTCCGAGGAAAAAATACCATTCTGCCCTGTCCTTCCCCACACGCCCCCCCCAAAAAAAAAACAACTAAGCCCCGGAAGCTCCGGAGACGCTACTTTAACTTAAAAAATAAAAAACCCCATTTTATCCGCAAACCCGTGAAAACCTGTTTACGCGCGACCGTGACATGTAACACCAAAACGTGCTTTTCGCCTGGGAAAAACCACTAAAAAAAGGCTTCCCACAACCGCAAACTCGACAAAACATTCGCTCCAAACGTTCGGACGGTGCGCGACATTGGCCCCTGCTATCGAAACAATGTCATGCAGAAATCGTGCTTTTGCCTCGACAAAACTAACAAAACAACCCAAAAAACCAGCCTGCTACGGCGCGGGTCGTTTCGCGGGGCGTTACCTTGTTTAGGGTTTAAGGTTTTTGCTCTAGGGTCTAGGCTTTAGTGTCTGGGGTTTAGGGTTTCTGGCACTGTAAGTGATTAGGTAACAAAATGGGATGAGGCTTCGAGGTCAACATCCGGCTAAATCAGCCATCCTCCACGGGCATGGGCTTTCATCTGTAAGATGACCAGGATATCTTTGTGTAGCGATACTGCTTTGGGATGGAAACCTGACTTTTACACCACAGCTTTCACGTGAGCCCGCGGAAAATTTCCGCCAAATTTCTCAAAAGGCCTATAAACTCTGAGAACCCCAGAACCCCTAGGCAAAACTCCGCCCGAAACCCTAAGCCCTGTAAAACCCTCTAAACCCCCATGTATTTACAAAACCCGATAAAACCCTCTATAAGAGCCCTTCGACATCAGGAGCTGCGCACTTCCCCTGTACCTTACCCTAAACCCTATAAAGCCCTATAAACCCTCAAGACTAAGGCCCTTTCAAGCCTTTAAGGAGCTGCGCACAGACCCTATAATATGCCCTAAACCCTATATAAAGAAGCACTAAACCGTAAACCCTAAACCATAAACCCTAAACCCTAGCCCTAAACCCTAAACCCTAAACCCTAAACCCTAAACCCTTTCAGTCCTTCAAGGAGCTGCGCACCGACCCCCGGATGCCGTGGAAGGCAAGTCCCAGCTGCGGCCGCGCCGCAGAGCTCCGAGGACAACAAAGTTTAGGGTTTAGGGTTTAGGGTGTAGGGTGTAGGGTTTAGGGTTTAGGGGTTTAGGATTGAGGGTGTCGGGTTTAGGGTGGGGCTTAGGGTTTAGGGTTTAGGGTTTAGGGTTTAGGGTTTAGGGTTTAGGGTTTAGGGTTTAGGGGCTTAGGGGTTTAGGGCTTAGGGGTTGCTGCGATGTGGCTCAGGAGCTGTGAAGGTTGCGATGCAGACTAGCTTCGAACGCTTCGTGACATGCGAAGAGCAACCATGGCCCAGTTGAGGAGGGCCTTCTAACACGATTTTAGCCCGCCCCACGTCTCGGGGCGGCAAAAGACCTTGCTCTCGTTTTCGGGTTAGGCCTACGCTCAATATTCACTTGCCTGCAAAAAACTTTTTTCCGGCCAGTGCTTGAGGAGCTTCCTTCACAAGGCCTTGATTTTGAGTTCTGGGGGGGGGGGGGGGGGGGACGCCAACAACTCGGAAAACAAGTGACCGATTCCAGAACATGTTCATGAACAGATTTTGATGGCAGAACTGACCCCAGTGCTTTTTCCAGATTCTGAGGCTTCCAAGACCCTGCACCCTGCGTTCAGGGCCCGGGACAGGTCCTAGAGGTGCAAGGTTCCCTGCGACAGGTTTCCACAAGGTTTAGGGTTAGGGTCCATAGGGTTTATAGGGCTTAGAGAGGCAGAGTTTAGGGCTTAGGGATGTTAGGGTGGCCCCGATGGGTCCACCTTGCTTTCGAGGACTTGAGGGGGAGGCTTTCTGGTCGGCCCTCAGAGACCTCGCGCTGCGAAGCGACGTTCGCGGTGCCCGCGTCGAGCTTGGCCCAGGCGCGTGGAGGAGAGCTGGCAGGATGCGGCACTCTAGAGAATTCTTACCCTCTGCTTCATATACCTTAGAAGGAAATCCAGTAGTAGAGGGTATATGACCCCTATTCTTGGGATTCGTGTGGTCAGTCTGCCCTCAGTCACATGGCGTCACGTCATCTCGTGTCAGCTCAGGGGACGCAATTTTCATCCCGCACGGCTGGTGGCATGCGGTGCGGCCGCTTGAGCCCTTCACCGTGATCACAGGCAGGTGAGGGTTCGCGGAGATGGATCTCATCCTCAATCCATCTGTGCCTGCAGGCTTGGCAAAGCGGCCCGGATGACTGCCAACGAAAAAAGGAGCCAAGAGAGCCTGCTGCAAGAGCCTGCATGCTTGCCGAGAGCCTGTAGGCAAAGCGCCGCCAGCTTGGTAGAAATGCCTCTGGCGAAGGCTCCCGGATTGCCTCACCCGACAGCCCAGCATTGTTTCGGGTTCTTCTTCTTCAAAACTTGTTTTTCGTCTCGTCCCGCCTAGGCGTCGAGGTTACAGTCACGGACTCCGACGCTGCATCGGAGATCGAGTCTGCCCCGGCCGAAGAGGTGAGGATTGTTGCATCGCCCAGCATCGAATCATGTGGCACTGGCATGGCACTCTGTCCTCTTGTGTCCCTGAGGGTTCTAAAAAACTACGAGGGAAACCACCTAAACCCTGAACCCTGAACCGTGTAACCCTAACCGATTCGAGCTCCCTGAAATCTTCCAGGCCGCGACTCTCATTGCGACCTGGACTTCCGATGCCTCGCGGTCCATGGCCACACTCCGCGCTTTGGGACGACCTGAATTGGTCGCGCCTCGGTCTGGTCATAGAAAAATTGGGGTCTAGGCGGTTTAGGGTTCATAGGGTTGGGGTTTAGGGTTTGGGGTTTAGGGTTTAGGGTCTGGCCTTATGTAAATTGGGGTTTAGGGTTTACAGGCTTTAAGGTGGAGACCAAATGAACCCTAAGAAGGGTTTAGGGATTCAGATTGCCTTCATGGGGATTATGGCAGTAGAGGGTAGATGACCCCAATTTTAGGGTTCGTTTGGTTCCTAAAAGGAAGGGATCCTTCCTCTCAGGAATCAGGAGGGCGTAAGGGGCCCCACGTTCCATTGCTTTAAAGCTCTTTACGGGTGTCAGGGGCTTTTTTTCACATGAATAGTTCATTTTCCCTTTGAGGGTTATACTTTTAAGAGGCGGCCCCTAACATCTAGGGTATCCAAACAAAGGAAAAAGTTTAAGAGAAGTGATTACATGAAGTTCCCGGTACCCTAAACCCAAACCCTAAACCCTAAACCCTAAACCCTACACCCTTAACTCAGGTGACGAGTCTCGAGTCCATCTCCATGGAGTCAGAGCCCCAAGTGCCCGCGAGATGATTCGCCGCCAAGAGATGAGGAACTTCAACCGTGATGCGCAAGCCTACACGGGCCCTGGGTTTAGGGTTTAGGATGTAGGGCTTAGGGTTTAGGGTTTAGGGTTTAGGGTTTATAGGGTTTAGGGTTTAGGGTTTAGGGTTTAGGGGACTCAGGCCCGGCGACATCAAAGCCAAGCCCTAAACCTTAGCCCGTTGAACACTTCGAGTCTTTGAGGTTCCCTCGGGCCGATGCCTTGGCACAGGCTGATCAGCCGGTTCTTGAGAAGAGGGCGTGGGGAGTTTGGGGTTCCATTCGGGTTTGGGGTGTAGGGTTGAGGATTTATGTAGGGTTTAGTGTTTAGGGTGTACTGTTTAGGGTTTGTTTAGGTTTTCGGGTTTAGGGTTTAGGTCCCTCAGGTTGCAGGCTTCCAGCGGAGCTGGCAACTTCCCCGTCCAGACGGTTGCCGAACATGTACTGTGCACTTCAGATTTGGCTTGGCAGTACGTTTGGGTACATCCTCAAAACTAATTACACTCTCATATTCTCATCGGGCGCAGGCTCAACACCATAAACACAAAACCCGCAGCCCTAAACCCTCGAGAAGGCCGCACACACAATGCTTCACAGAGGCGAAGAGAAGCCGGTCAAGATGGCAAGAATGCTCAAGTCCCATTCTTCAGCGCGTTGTCGCCTTCAGCTTGTCAATCGAAAAATCCTAGCAGGGTTTTGCTGTGTAGGGTTTAGGGTTGAGGGTTTAGGGTTACTAGGGTTGATGCCAAGAGCGTGCTGGAAGCGTGTGGAATGCTTCATCTTGGAATAAAACGACTGGGCGCCAAATAGTGGTTCCCGAAAATTAGGGGTACCTTATTGGGGTCCTTATAAGGGAATCCTACGATTTGGCGACGGTCCCTTATTTTCGTAAACCCCCCAAATGAACCCTAGAAGGGTTCATGGTCCATAGACCTTACTAGCTGTTTTAGTAGTATAGGGTACATGACCCTTACCTTGGGGTTCATTCTAGTCCCAAAGAATGAATGCGATATGTCACCTGCTTTTTGCTACCCTAAACCCTAAACCCTAAACCCTAAACCCTAAACCCTAAACCCTAAACCCTAAACCCTAAACCCTAAACCCTAAACCCTAAACCCTAAACCCTAAACCCTAAACCCTTTTTTTGGGCCAGGGTGTCGCGTTGGACGCCGCGCCCGTCATGCGCCAGCTCTACGCAGAACTCACGGAGGCCGGCGGACGACAACCCGGGGAGTCCAAGGCCCCTTATTTCAAGAGTATCCCTTGAATTAGATCATTTTTCTTAGTAGTAGAGTAGGTAACCTTTAACCTTTTTGGGTTAGTAGATTCCCCTTAGAATCCCAAAGGTTAACCTTTAGAACCCCTAGGTACTGGACAGCTAAGTTTTGGTTTAAAGAATATTCCTGAAACCACATAAGGAACCCTCCCACATTTTAAGGCATATTGCTTCAGCCATAGAAGGAACCCCCCTCCATGTTCAGGAATATTCCTTAATTTATTAAGGGTATTGGAGTCCCTGGGAACAAACCAGCGCAATGGGCGTCGCTGAAGCCCTTGGGGACCAAAGGAACCTAAAGAATTGGGATGTGCCCTGTACTACTGCAATCCCTATTCAGGCATATGAACCACCAACCCTTCTGGGGGTTCACTTGGTCCCCCAGGGCTTGGATGAGTTTCACATAGAATGATCTGTGTTGCCGGCGTGGCCGATTTGAGTTTCCTGCATCCCCAAACCCTGAGCTCTAAACCCTAAACCCTAAACCCGAAACCCGAAACCCTAAACCCCAAGCCCTAAACCCTAAACCCTAAACCCTAACATCATCTCCAGCCAGGGTGGTGCGGAGGCCGTTCGTAGCCTCGGAAGTGCGGAGTTTGCTGCGGCAGGGACCAGGCGCATGGGGGTAGGGAGTCATCCTCGGATCCTGGGACCCTCTTTACCTTCAGTTTTATGGGTTATACCTACTAATTTGGGTTTAGGGCTTAGGGTTTAGGGTCTAGGGTCTAGGGCTTAGGGTTTAGGGTTTAGGGTTGGGACCCTCTTTTCCTACAGTTATGCCTGGGTTGTTACTACTAGCAAAATTTCAAGGGTTACTACTATGCTGTAGGTAACTAGAGTCCCAGGATGCTCAGGAGAAGAGCGAAGAACTCAGCAGCTTGCATGTAGTCCTTGGCACAGAAAGGCCTTGGCAGCAGTTGCAGACGTCTTTGCTCAAGGGTTTAGGGTTTAGGGTTTAGGGTTTAGGGTTTAGGGTTTAGGGGTCGGTCCATGCCACTCCGCTGCCGACTTCGAAGCTCTCAAGCCATCTTTATTAACCCAGGAGATGATGGGAGGTGGTATGGGATGCTACTCATCCTTATCATGTTTTGTAACTGTACATGTCTCGCAATCCTGCGGGCCGATGAACAACAACCTGCCCTGCAACCGAAAGTTTGGGGTTAGGGTTTCGAGTTTAAGTCTATGAGAAAGAGAGCAGGCAAGCCAAGCCAAACGCAGTCTTAACCGAAACCAAGTGCGCAACGCCCTATGTCATCCCAAGAAGTCTCTGCATGAAGAGAACATCATCATGAGGCAGGGCTTAGGGTTTAGGGTTTTCGGGTGCGCTACGTAGACCGCCGCCGAATGCCCTGATGCGGTGACTCACGACGCGGGGCTATGGCCAGCGATGTCCCGGCGACGGCACAAGGACCTGCGACCAAATTCTCAATGAGCCCATGTAGCGGTGTTCTTAACCGTGGGAACCACATGAACCCTAAACGGGTTTATGGTGTCATATTCCCTTAATAGGGATTATAGGTAGTACTGTATAGGGTATAACCCTAAACCCTAGACCCCAATTTTGGGATTCATCTGGTCCCCAGTTTCAACCTCCCAGAGGCGGCGACTGGCGCAGCTTTGTACCCCCAAGACACGAGGCCGGGAAAGGGCATTGCCTTAACTCTGTGTAATCTGTATATATGTATGTACATATACTTATACACATATATATAGTTTTCTACATATGATATTATATAGTGAGTTCTCTAAATTGTGGTCCCTTTTGGGGTTAAATAAAAAAACTTTGCACTGAATATGAGGGGCCGCCTCATGCTAGTAACCCCAAAAGGGACCGTATAAGTGACCATATCAAAGAGTATATGTATATGTATATGTATATGTCTATGTCTATGTGTATGTGTATGTATATGTGTATGTATATATATATATATATATATGCTACCCCCCCCCCCCCCCAAAGATCTAGGTATTTTCATGATTTGGCGATGTCAGGTTGAAGATTTGCGTGGGCCCGGAGGCAATGTGAAGTTGAAGATTTGCATGGGCCCGGATAGGTGCAGATGAGTATAGGACGTCGATTGGAAAGATAAGCAAGATACCATAAGCCCAGGAAGTATTCAAGTGCATAAGGTGATGTGGAGAAACACTGCATTCCTGAAGACGCGAGAATACTGTGAGCAAATCTCCTTTCACTATGTTACGGGTTCTGGACCTTCCAAAAGCCCGACTTACTCTCAAGTATGTGGGTGTTCATCTCATCATTCCCAAAGGACCCCCAAAAAGAGTTATCATTTCTCAAAGATAAGACTCATTTATACACTATCCTCACTTACAAGTAAACAGCTCAATAAACCCTACTCGATTAAGGTTCAGATTAATTCGATCAAGAAGTAGGGTCAGACCCTATTCCAAGATTTATGTGTCTTAAAGGTTTAGGGTTTAAGGTTTATATAGGCATTTAAACCTAAGCCGTCAATTCGACCGAAACATTTGAACTTTAAACCCTCTTGGGTGTAAGGTTGAAAGGCTTAGGGTTTAACATTTAGGCATCTAAACCTCAACCGCCATTTAAACCTGAACCCTTAACCGTAAAACCCTTTTGGGTTGAGGCTTAAAAGGTTTAGGCCTTAAGATTTAGGCATTTAAACCTAAGCCCATCGAGTGTAAATCTTAACGGGCCTAAACACTTAACCTTTAAGCCCTATAGGCTATAGGGTTAAGGTTTAAAGGATTAGGGTTTAAAAGTTCAATAGTAAGCCCATAGAGTTTAAGCCTTAAGGGGCCTAAACGCTTCACCTTTAAACCCTATAGGCTATAGGGTTAAGGTTTGAGGGTTTAGGTTTTAAAAGTAAGCCCATAGAGTTCAGACCCCAAGGGGCCTAAACGCTTAACCTTTAAACCCTATAGGCTATAGGGAAGGTTTAAAGCTTTCGGATTCAAGATTTAGGCATTTAAACCCAAGCCCACCTTAAGGGTTTAAGGTTTTAAACCCTCAAGGCTTAAGAAATACCCTAAGCCTTTAGACCCTATAGGGCTGAAAGGTTAAAGAGAGCGTAATGTCTGGGCATTTATACTTTCAACGCCTATAGGGTTAAACCCTTTTAACGTTTTAGAGCCCTACAGGGCTTCAGGGTTCTGACCCTAAAGGGCTTAGGGTTCTCGTTTACATGCTTAAACCTTAAACCCTTAAGGTTTAAGCTCTATGGGCTTGTGTTTTAATGCCAAATCTTAAACCCTAAGCCTTTCAACCTTAACCCTATGGCCTATAGGGTTTAAAGGTTGAGCGTTTAGGACCCTTAAGGTTTAAACTCTATGGGCTTACTGTTGAACTTTTCAACCCTAAACCTCTAAACCTTAACCGTGCCTAAACACTTAACCTGTAAGCCCTATAGGCTATAGGGTTAAGGTTCAAAGGTTAAGCGTTTAGGACCCTTAAGGTTTAAACTCTATGGGCTTACTGTTGAACATTTCAACCCTAAACCTTTAAACCTTAACCGTATAGCCTACAGGGCTTAAAGGTTTAGCCCACGATCCCGAAATCTATGGGCTTGTGACACATGACCTTGAGCGACGTCACGAAATTTACTTCTGAGACTTTATAGCGACGTCACGAAAGCTAAAACTGAGACTTTACAAGACGTGAACCCGATTGAAAAACGATTGAAACGATTGAAATTCAATCGGGGGCCCGATTGAAAAACGATTGAAACGATTGAAGTTCAATCGGGGGCCGGATTGAAGATTGAAGATTGAAGATTCCCAGAAAAAAGCTTTCCGGGAATCTTCAATCTTCAATCCGGTCTCCGATTGAATTTCAATCGTTTCAATCGTTTTTCAATCGGGCCCCCGATTGAATCTTAAAGGTTTAGCCCACGATCCCGAAATCTATGGGCTTGTGACACATGACCTTGAGCGACGTCACGCAATTTTCTTCTGGGACTTTATAGCGACGTCACGAAAGCTAAAACTGAGACTTTACAAGACGTGAACCCGATTGAAAAACGATTGAAACGATTGAAATTCAATCGGGGCCCGATTGAAAAACGATTGAAACGATTGAAATTCAATCGGAGACCGGATTGAAGATTGAAGATTGAAGATTCCCTTTCCGGGAATCTTCAATCTTCAATCTTCAATCCGGTCTCCGATTGAATTTCAATCGTTTCAATCGTTTTTCAATCGGGCCCCCGATTTTTTTAATCGAGCTCACAATTTGAAAATACGACCACGCACATATGAAGACTCGCACATATCAAGATTTACATGTCCATATTGAGATTTACATGTTTAGCTAGCCCCCCACCCCCAACCCTAAAACCCTAAAACAGATCCCAAAACCACGAAAATACCTAGATCTTTGGGGGGGGGGGGGGGGGGTACCATATATATATATATATGTATGTATATGTATATGTATATGTATATGTGTATGTGTATGTATATGTATATGTATTATGATACAGATATACATATATATATATACATATGTATATGTCTGCCTATGTGTGTACATATATATATATATATACATATATACATGTGCATAGTCAACAATCCCTTTAACCCGAAGACCTAACATCCGAAATCCAAAGCCCAAAGCCCGTAAAACTGCTACTTCTGATTGGTGTGGCCCCTTCTTAGATCATCGCCCCGCACGAGCTCGCAGCGGATGCTGCCCTGGTGGACGTCTCCGTGGGTCCATCGCCTTGTCCCGCACTGCAGCCTGGTTGCAGCGGTTTAGGGTTTAGGGTTTAGGGTTTGGGGTCACAGCCTACTTGTGCAGACTGGTACAAGCATTATAAAGCCCCATGTATAAACATTGCCAGGCAGCCTACTTAGAACGAGTAGGTAGGCTTCTGACCATCAAGGTCATATGGCCTGTATATCTATAGAAAACACACAAAAGAAGAAAAAGCTTCTCCGACATATCAAAATTTATATGTATAACATATTGTACTGCATGTCTCTCTCTATATATATATACGTAGTATATTATATTTTGCCTTACTATGATTATGTATTGAAATACTATATTTTATTGTGTAGAGTATAATATTTATTGTATATTATACAGTACGTGTGTATATATGTATGTATATATACATATATGTATGTATGTATACCTATTTATGTACAGCGTACTCAAAAATATACACGTAAAACACATACGTATGTATGTGCGTGTGCCTGACATTCTAAGGAGCATCAAGTTGCAGTCGGCTTTGAGTTTTTGAGGTGGCAGCCCCTAAACCCTAAACCCTAAACCCTAAACCCTAAACCCTAAACCCTAAACCCCCTTGAGGTGGCAGCCCTTTCTGGAGCGCCCGGCTGGACCCCGGGGCGAGCGCCGATTCGCTCCACGGTAGCCCGCAACAAAGAATGAAATTACAACTTGGTAACTAGATATATCGGACAGTAACAATGTGCAACATCAACATAAATATGCATATATCTATAACATATATATATATATATATTATTGTTTTCTTTATTTATATCTATATTTATATGTATATTTTTACTTATACTTATACACGTATATATATATATATATACACACGTGTTATACAGGTAAATACCTGTTGTAGGTTAGGGGTTCCTGAAGTCAATATAGTAGCAAGCATCAAAAGCACGGGAGCATGGGTCCACCATGCTGGAATTGTTCAAGGGGTATAGTTTAAGGTTTAGGGTTTGTTTCGCTAAACCCGATAGCGCCTAAACCTACCATAGGAAATGATGAGCCTGAATCTCAGGTGGATGTCCTCGCAACGGCGGCAGTTCGACCGCAGAGATGTGGGGTGACCTGGCATGCAGAAGGCAGAATGCAACATTGCGTGGAGACCATATAACAGACTCTGCGTAATATAGCACAATGTGACGCAATATAGTTTTTTTTTGTCGGGTGAATGAACCGATGAGGCACGGCGTGGGCATTTGGCAGTCCACCTTCCATGGGGAATCTAGGCAAAAAATGGGCCAAGTCAGTCGAGCAGTGGGGCCTTCTGAAGACCTTGTCGATCGCTACGATCCACATCAGGACATTGCTCACATCTTCCAGCAGGGCCGGCGAGTGCGTTACATGCCAAACGACCTGCGAGAGGCAGGTGCCTTAAGGGATGGGTTGGGGAGCATGCCGGAATCTGGGCCACGGATTTTTTCAGGCAGAACCGCACACCCAACCGAACCGTAGCTCCTAAACTCGAAGCCCTAAACCCGAGCGCAGCATACCCATGAGCATCCCTAGACCCTAAACCCTTTATCCTAAAACCTAAGCCCTAAACCCTTATGAAGCCTAAACCCTAAACCCTAAACCCTAAGCCCTAAACCCTGAACCCTAAACCCTTAACCCGGGTGCATGCTCATCGGCTCAGGATGTCTCCTTGCCACGACTTGCGGCAACGACATGGAGACCAGAGGCACCTCCTAAGCCTTATAAGAGCCCAGTGGTACCCTTTACCCTTTTTTTTGTTCTGGGTTCCCTTATTATAAAGTAACCAACCCAAAAAGGGTGCCCTTATTGTTACTGGGCTACCAAGTTATAAGAGCCCAACACCTGCCGTTGTTTTATTTTGAAAAGAAAAAACTTGTTGAATTCTTAGAACCCTAAACCCTAAGCTTTGGATGTTCCCCCTAAGGGGGAACATCCTAAACCCTAAACCCCTAAACCCCTTGGCAGAACGTAGGCAATGTGGGTTCGCAAGGTAAGCTTCTAGGCCCGTTTATGCTTTGGTTCCTCAGTGGGGTTTCGGATCAGTGTGGGTATTCTCGCAAGGGTTTAGGGGTTTGGGATGGGGTTCAGGGTTTAGGGTTTAGGGTTTAGGGTCTAGGGTCTAGGGTTTAGGGTTTAGGGTTTAGGGACATGGGTTAGGTTTTGCAAGGGTCAGCTAAGCTTTTTTTTGGGACCCCTTAGACAAATATGCCCCCAAATCTCTCGAATCCGTACTCGAGGACCACCCTCACCCCAAAGACCCTAAATAGACAGAGACTCCCCATGCGCCGGCAAAGCTCTGTCAGAAGAGGAGCTCGAGGCGTGCCCGGAATGCTCCATCTGCTTGGCAGCACTAGACACTTGGAGCTTGGAAGGCTTTCGGGTTTAGGGTTTAAGGGGAAGAGTATGCAGAGCCCAGTACTTTTTGTTCGCTAGTGTTGGGCTGCAGCCAGATCATGATCGCTGCCCGTGTCATTTGAGTGCTTCGACTGCGCAGAATGTATAGAGTCCGCAAGGGAGGGGGGTTCATGGGGGTACGGTACCTAGAAGAAACCTGAGGGAAGCTGAGAGAGCCTTAGGGGGTAGTGTTACATACCCCCCCTAAACCCTAAACCCTAAACCTAAACCCTAAACCCTTAAGAACCCCCTTCAACAATGGCGCACAAGGACCCTGGCTGCAAAGTATCTTCTCTCCCATGCCGCTGCAGCCCCAGGAGAGGAAAGGAGCGTGGCTGTGAGAAGTCTTGAAGTTCTGGAAGTTGAGCTTGATCATTCACCCTAAACCCTTATCAACCCCTAAACCCTAAACCCTAAACCCCGGTAGCAGCAAGCCAGGTCACACGTTCCACTTCGAGTGCATCGAAAGATGGATGCTCCAAGCCGCGCGCGTGAATCGGGCCATTTGCTGCCCACTGTGCCGAACCCACGTTCCGGGTGAGGGTGCCCATGGGCTCTGATCAAACCTCGGGGACCATAAAGAACCCTAAACAAGGTCCTGGTTCACATTGCCTTCATTCAAGATAGGTAGTGTAGTTTCTATGACCCCCCAAGCATGGGGATTCATCTGGCGCCCCAAGAGGGAGTCGATGTTCGGGAGTGGATGCCCAGTGACCACCCCTTCAGCGCCGCAGCAAGGCTGACATCGGATGAAGAGTTCAATACCTTTTTTGCCGACATTGATGCGATTTCTAGTATACACCCACAAACAGATTCGGTTGAGCTCCCTTTGGTGTAGCGAGCTTCTGTGCAATCAGCGAAGATGCTGGGGATCCACCAAGACGGTGTCCTGGACCCGCGCGACAGATGGCTGGACCCTGCGCTGAGAAAGTATGGGCTGCTTGGTGGGTGTGGGGGGTGGGGGGGCGCACGCTTTCCCATGTCGTGACTCCTGCCAAATCCGAGTCTGCTCTTCACTTTACCCTAAACCCTAAACCCTCAACCTAAACCCGAAACCTTAAACCCTAAACCCTAAAAAGGCGCCTGACAACGAGCTCTACCCTACTCGCGACAGCCATGGAATCTCTGTGGGAGCCCCGGAAGCGCCTCTGGAACCACGTGTGAGATTCACTGTGAGACTCTTCAGACACCCTTGACGTCCTCTGGACCTTATCATATTGAAATTTTGGTTAGTAGAACCCCCCCCTCCCCCTAATCCCTCTGAGGGCGTAATAAGTTAGTGGTTCTTAGCATGGAAACAGATACCATACGCAATCCCTTGAATGGTATGCATATACAGGGAGGCGTACCAACTTCCCGCATTCCCTACCAAATCCTCAGCGCTCAGCCCTAAAGTAGGACAATTACTGTAGATCCCTGGAAGCCTGAGCCCTAAACCCTAAACCCTCAAGCCAAAACCCTAAACCCTCAATCCTCAACCTTAAACCCTAAACCCTAAACCCTACAAGTGCCTGCCAGGCTTCGCTGTATGTCGGCTCTGTACCCTCTGCTGACCTTGCGCTTCGCCTCAGCTGAATGGGTTTGGGGTTTAGGGTTTTGGGTCTAGGGTTTAGGGTTTAGAGTTTAGGGTTTAGGGTTTCGGGTTTAGGGCTAGCTCAGGGGTTTGAGTTTCGAGCACCTCGCAAGAATGTGCTCTGAAGGAGTAAGGGCAACGAAGAAGTTGCAGAAATCCAAGCTACTAAGCCCCTTTAAGGACTGAGCTTTGGCATACCTTGGGAGTTCTGGACGCCGTGGTGGTCGCGAGCTTAGATGCTGCTTTCGCTCCATGGTGCTCTGCGATCCCAACTTCGCTGCAATTGCGGGAAAGGCCTCTAAACCCTAAATCCTAAACCATAAGCCCTAAACCCTAAACCCTAAACCCTAAACCCTAAACCCTAAACCCTAAACCCTCAACCCTCAACCCTCAACCCTCAACCCTAAACCCTAAACCCTAAACCCTAAACCCTAAACCCTAAACCCTAAACCCTAAACCCTAAACCCTAAACCCCAGCCCTAAAACACTATGCCTCTCCACCCGACTTCACCTTCAGATCCTAGGAGCGCAACGCGCAGCTGCGCGGAGTCCTAGGCCGGGAGTGTTGGTTTAGGGTTTATTGTTTCGGGTTTCGGGGTTAGGGTTTAGGGTTTCGTGTTTAGGGTTTAGGGTGCAAACTCCAGAAAATTAAAAAATGATTTAAGGATGCTTAGAGCTGGGATTCCATTTCGTATACCTGTCGGAATGAGGATGTTCCAACTCTTGGAGTTTACTGTGGGGCTTTTTGGGGTTCTGGTTTGGCGTTTATGGTGCCGGGTCTTGGAACCCTCTTTCCCTACAGTTTTTATGGGTTATGCCTACTAATTAGGGGTAAACCTTGGAATTTAGCGGGGCTTTTGAGTCTCGAGTTGGTAGAACTGTTTTGTAGAGTTTGGGGGGGGGGGGGGGGGGGTTTGTCATTGGGAGTTTCACAGGATTTCTTGGGTGGCTGGTGGCTGTCCCTAAACCCTAAACCCTCAACCCTAAACCTTCAATTAAACCCTAAACCCCAAACCCCTAAACCCCTAAACCTGTAAGCCACTAAACCCCTAAACCCCTAAACCCCTAAACCCCTAAACCCCTAAACCCCTAAACCCCTAAACCCCTAAACCCCTAAACCCTAAACCCCTGAACCCTAAACACCTAAACCCCTAAACCCCTAAACCCTAAACCTTAACCCCTAAACCCTAGCCCTAAACCCTAAACCCTCGCCCTAAACCCTAAACTTCCTGCCAGGGCCGGGGCCCGCTGGACAGCCACTGGCTGCCAAGCCATTGCTGGCAATCGCGGATCTGGCGCCTGGGACAGGGAAGCACTACAGGGTTCAGGGTTTAGGGTTTAGGGTTTAGGGCTTAGGGCTTAGGGTTTAGGGTTTAGGGCTTAGGGTTCTTTGTGGTGCTTTGCTGTAGCTTAAGCTCATTCGCCGTTTTGGGTTTATTGGGTTTCTTAATAGCAGCTAAAAGGTTCTTTTTTACTACCCTCCTAAGGGCAAACCAGGGATTAAGGGCTGGATGGGGTTTAGAAGAACAACATCTCGAATAAAAAGACTACTTGTCATACTAATGCAACTACTAATAATCTCAAATTCTAGTACTGATCAACATACCACTAAGAACAAATAAATCATGAAGATATGGATTGTCATTCCCGTACTGTAAAAATCGTAGCAAGAATACTAGTGTATATGCAGCATACCAATAGTCATACCCATAAGAATACTAAGAATAAGAAGAATAATACAATATAATTAATACTACTACAAAGCAAAAAAATCAATGAATCAATACTAAAGATACGAAAACACTAACAGTCATACTAATAAGAAAAACCCTAAACCCTAAACCCTAAACCCTGAACCAATGCTCATAGTAAGAAGAAGAAAAAAGGTCCATCAGCTGCTTCTAAGAGAGAGACCGCCCCAGACTTCAAATGCCCTGAGCCGTGCCCCGGCCCCTCTTCAAGATGATAATCAAGGTCAGTATGTTTTGGGTTTAGGTTTTAGGGCTAGGGTTTAGGATTCAGGGTTTAGGGTTTAGGATGGTTTAGGGTAAATCCAGCAGCGCAGACTCTCGTGACGGCCTACAACATTGCCAATGGCACCATCTCAGCCGGGGCCTCGCCAGCACAATTCAGCCAGAGTCCTTGGGGACTAAAGGAGCCCTAGAAGGGTTTAGGGTGTAGGGTTTAGGGTTTAGGGTTTAGGGATTTTAGGGTTTAGGGTTTAGGGGGGGTTAGGGTCCATATACCTGAATCGGGGGTTATAGTAGTATAGGGTAGCATGACCCCCAAGTTGGTCCCCAAACATCTCAGAGTTCAGGTCGTCACCCGCAGCAACAGCACCTCGCTTGTGGATCGCGTCATGGCGGCCGCCATCAGCCTGGGTCGGGTCCTCGTGTCCCTGCGACGGGAAGAGATGATGGCGCAGCCGACCGGGAAGAATAGAGGGTTTAGGGTTTAGGATTGAGGGCTTTGGGTTTCGGGTTCAGAGACCCTGCAGGATCTTCATCTTCAAGGTATTGGAGACGGACATAGGAAGTTACACGTGTCGGTTCTCTAATTTCTTTGTAGTCCGAGCCCATGTAGGAAATTGACCGTTTCTTTGACACTGGAACCCGACGCCGATCTTTGTAGCACTCAAGAGTGTGTCGATGTGAACTCAACATCTTTATGATGCTTTAGCTGCCGTTAGGTAAACCCCTAAACCTTGGTAGACCATGGGCCTTTTTGCGATGGGTTATGGGCTCCCTTGTAAAGTAGCCAACCAGAAAAGAGTGTCCTTATTAGAATATGGGCATTTCCCAAAATTGGGGTACCCCTTTCGAAAAAGAAGAGAATCCCCTAAAAAAAAAACCCACAAAGGGCACCCCTATTTTCGGAAACCCCCATATGGTTACTGGGCTACCAAGAAATTATAGGGTACTTAACAGGGAGGAGTTCATGGGGTAGGTACCTTAAGGAGGCTTAGAGAGCCTTAGGGAGCGGAACCTTGGGTTACATACCCCCCTGGAGCCCCCCCTCCCTCAAGAGCCCTATAAAGAAACTCCCAGGAAGAAGCCCTAAACCCTAAACCCTAAACCCTAAACCCTAAACCCTAAACCCTAAACCCTAAACCCTAAACCCTAAACCCTACACGCTAAACCCTAAACCCTAAACCTCAGCTGCAGGCAGCGCAGCGGCGGCCACGGTGCCGGTAGGCACTGGGCCTCCGGAAGAGGCAGCGGCGGTTTCGGCTACGTAGTTGGGCATCTTTGGGTTAGGGTGTATTTGGGTTTGGGTGTAGGGTTTAGGGTTTAGGGTTTAGGGTTTTCGGATTTAGGGTTTAGGGTCAGGGTTTAGGGTTTAGGGGGTAACTTCGGGCTCCTTCGTCTGGAGTAGTACGGTGCCACTGGGAGAACCCGGAGCTTATTCGGTTGAAGAGGATCATGTTGAGGAAAACTTTTCCGAGAGTACTTAAGGCCAATCCTAGTAATCACCCTAAACCCTAAATCCTAAACCTTGCAAAAGCAAAGGCAGCAGCACAGAGCTTGCGGCCAGGTCTCCAATCCAGGACGTGGGCTCGTCCTTAGCACGAAGAGCTTTCCCACCACTGCCCTGCAGCTGCCGGGGCCTTTGTCTTGCCAGCCTAGGGTTCAGGGTTCAGGGTTCAGGGTTCAGGGTTCAGGGTTTAGGGTTCAGGGTTCAGGGTTCAGGGTTTAGGGTTTAGGGTTTAGGGTTTAGGGATTAGGGATGCATAGCCTCGCGAGTATGCCAGTGGCCGGGTTTTTTTGATGCAGTTGTTGGTGTCAGCTCAATGACCATGGATCGGCAAAGCCTCTCCAGTAGCTTCGAAGCCAGCGTGTCATGCAAGGACAGGCATTTCCCTGGATCTGACCGTTCAGACCATCGTGGATCGGCCATATCCAGGTCCCGGGGGGAATGTGCTCATGGCTTCAGGTCAAGATTCTCGGAGCGATGCACTTCTAGAGGGCCTTTTTTAATTTTGCATCCGGAGCTATGATGCGTTGGCCGGAAAAGCTCAGCAAACGAACTCTCAGACCCGGCACACGTGGCTGCCACTAAAAGCCTTGCAAGTCCACGAAACCCTAAACCCTAAACCCTAAACCCTAAACCCTAAACCCTAAACCCTAAACCCTAAACCCTAAACCCTAAACCCTAAACCCTAAACCCTAAACCCTAAACCCTAAACCCTAAACAGCCTAAATCCTCAAGCTCATCCAGGTTTGCAGACTCCACCTCTGGGATCCCTTCTCGCCGAGCTCCGGGAGAACGTGCCCTCCACAGGGTTTAGGGTTTAGGGTTTAGGGTTTACAGACTGCTGCGGGGTGATGCCATTCTTGTGGGTTCGGGGTGTTTTGGGTTTTGGAAAAAGTCTGTAGGGTATATGATCCCGATTCTAGAGTTTCGGGACAAGTTGTAGGGTACATGATCCCAATTTCAGGGTTCATGTGATCCCCAAGGATGTCTGACGTCAATCGCAAACGCGAGCTCCATCGGAGCCCTAGCGGCTTTTTTGTTTTACACGTGCGTTACGAGCTATGCAACGGATCTCAGAGTTTTCGCATGTATACCCAGTCGGTTACATCCAGAAACAAAACCCGAAACCGGGGGACGAAGGGGATTCGATCCAGGCGCCTCCGGAATCGCCTAAGTTTGGTGGAGAGGTGGTGGAGTCCTGCTGTGGAGTCCAGCAAGGGGACCCTCCAGGACCGGTGCTCTTCGCCCCCACCCTTCAACCTGCCTTGGCTGTGTTTCGCGCCTCAACCAACGCATCGAGTCGCACTGTTCCCGCGGCACAGGGTTTTCTCCCAAGCGTGGGTTTTCCTGTGCCCGAAATAATGTCAAGTAACAACCCTGCTGTGGAACGACTCGTCTTAGCTGGTTTTCGGCCGGTCTAAGAAACAGTTGCTCGCTGCGTTGGATGCGTTTTAAATGGCAGTCAATTCCCTTTCGGTCGGCAAAATTCGTCCATCTTGTGGCCATGGGCTATCTGTGGGCCATCGCTCTTTGCGTGGTGCAGGGGCTGCGGCAGGTGCAACAAGCAGCTGAGACTTGGGTGGTGGTCGAGAACTTGAATTACCAGCAGGTTCAAGAGGAGCTCCTGAAGTATTTGGCAGAAGATGCGAGGAGATCGGGGAAAGGACAAAAACAAGAAGGAGGAAAATTGCAATTTCAGGAGAAGCAAGACCTCAGAAAGGTGCTGCGAAACCTCGCGAAGAACCCATCATCTGTCAAGTGCCAACTGGGCCAGCTGCGGGAAAGCCTCACTCAGGTATGCAGGAACGGTGGATTAGGTACTTGGCCCGAAACGAAAAGAAAGTACTTTTCTCGTTGCAAAGCCATGACTTGTTCTGAGAGTACTGATGACATCTTCCTCTATGGGAATGACTTGGTGCAAAGCTTGCAAGTCCCAGATGAGCAAGTTTGGTTTCATCAAGTCCCCAAGAGAGTCTATCCTTTGGTACAGAGCCTTTGGTTTTTGCGCAACTGGCTGTTGCCACATGCTGCGGCCAAGAGCGCGGCCATTTTGTGGGCAGGGTTCTGGACAGACCCCAATGATCCAAAGGGCCCTGAGAGCCGAACCTCCAAAGAGAAACTGTTCAACTTTGCAAAGATCACCGACCATCAAACAGTTCATCCAGCCACACTTCTTGGACAGTTGATCGAAGAAAACGGGGACCTTGACAACTGCTATACCCACACAGAGGAGAATGAGCTCACCCAGAACATGTGGTCATTCGCCAGCATGTCCTTTGTGGAGGGTATGCGAAAGAAGCAGCAGAGCGCGGTCGTTGCTCTCGTGAACAAAAAGATGGATGGCGCACGGCCTTTGTCGGAATCGGTCTTATTTCAACACGAGGTGCCGACCGTCGGAATGTCTGCCTGGGGTGTCTCCTTTTGGTCCCCACAAGTTGTGATCATTGACTTGATGGGCACGTGTAAACAGACGAGCCCAGCTTTGCGTCAGCAACTCTTCAAAGGCCTCCCTGTGTGGGCGAAGTTGAAGAAAGAGAGGAGATGGACTTTTGATGACTTCGTTGCGCGATCGCGTCTGCAGTGGGCTTGCCTTGATTGCCCGGAAGACAAGTGTCACTTGGACGAAGACTTGGCAACCTTCGTGAATCTCATTGTGCAGGATGAACATGTCCCAGACATTGGGGATGACGAACGGTGGGATCGCGTTGAGAAGAGTTTGCAGGCTGCGAAGAGTGTCGCCAATATCATGGAGGCTTTGAAGGATTTCAGTCTGCCAAGCGCCTTAAAGACGTTGAAGGTCCAAAATAGCGTCGCTGTGAAAGAAGTGCGCCAGGGACTGGAGGAGATTCAGAATTCTGCTTGGTGGAAGGATTTCCCCCAGAAACAGCCGCTGCAAAGAGTGTTGATGGCGCGCGTGGGAGAGAATGGAACGACCATGCTGCACTTGGCTGCAGTTGAAGGCAAGCTGAATTTGGCGAAGTTTCTGGTGCAGATGCCTTTTGTGGACATCAATGTGAAAGACCGTTTTGGTTGGACCCCTCTCCATGAAGCAGCTGCGAAAGGCAAGATATCCATAGTAGGAACCCTACTGGCGGCCAATGCCAACTTCCTTGCGGAGGATCATCTTGCCCAGAGGCCACTTGAAAAGGCACGTTTAACGAATCAACAAGCCGTCGTTGGGTTGCTGAAGAGTCAGAAGGGCAAGGTAGTTTCCCAGCGCAAAGCTCGCACGGGGAAAGGCCGCTGATGAAGACAGGCCCTAGGCTGCAGGGTTTAGGGTTTAGGGTTTAGGGTTTAGGGTTTAGGGTTTAGGGTTTAGGGTTTAGGGTTTAGGGTTTAGGGTTTAGGGTTTAGGGTTTAGGGTTTAGGGTTTAGGGTTTAGGGTTTAGGGTTTAGCAGCTCATCAGAGGGCTTCTTGGAGGGAGGAGTGAGATGCGGGATGCAAAGCCTGAGAGTCTTGGTGGTGTCGTGTCCTCCATCTTGTGTTTGTGTGGGTTGATCCCAAAAGCCAAAACCCTAAGCCCTAAATCCCAAGCCCGAAGCCCTAAAACCCTAAGCCCCTAAGCCCCTAAGCCCCTAAGCCCGAAAAGCCTAAACCCTGCAAACCAGAAACCCCAGGTTACCGCACAGGGTGGCCCGCCACTTTGCCTAGGCGCGGGGGGCGGGGAGGGAGGAATGGTACTCGAAAGAAGCAACTGGTCGAGCAGTTTCAGGGCACAGGGGTTGTAGCACTTTAGGGCCTACAGGTCCGCTTTCGCATCTTGTGAACATCGACCACGTTGATCGGGCTTCTGACCAATTAGACACCAAACTACACGAAGCAGTGGCCGTCTTGAAGCCCAAAACCCTAAGCCGTAAGCCCTAAGCCCTAAACCCTAAACCCTACACCCTACACCCTAAACCCTAAACCCTATGCCACAAACTCGGGAGGCTCTTCCAATTTCCTCTTCGACCGCCTGGAGTTGGTCATCGTGCCGGGCCCTCAGGTCTCTGATGCTGCCAGAGTTGCGGCCCAGATGAAGCCCCTAAACCCCTACACACCCCGCAGAAGCCCGTCAGAAGCCCCTTCAGAAGCCCTAGCCCTAAACAAACCCGTGAGCTTCTAGATCCTGGACCCACGAAACCCCCGAAAAAGCTCCCAAAAAACCCCTTTCGAGGTGAGGCCCCTATTTTCGATGTCCCTGAGCCCCTAAACCCCTCCTGAAACGCCCCTCAAAGGCTCTCTCAAAGCTTATGTCGAGAAGCCCCTAAAAAAGCGCAAAATGCACCAGAAAGCCCCTCAAAGCGCTCTCACAATGCCCTCTCAACTCGAGGCAGTGGGGCTTCAACGTCATTGCCATTGGCGACCGCCTGGGCTCGGGTGCCCCCAGCGGGGCGGAGGGCGCTGGAGCCCCAGCTGCGGCTTTTCTCTGCTTCTTCTCAGAACAAGAAACTTGTAATTGTCATTTCTTTATTCATATACTGCTATATTGTTTTCATGATGGTTATGCTGGGGCGGCGAGGCAAGGTCGGCACGACAGGCTTATGGGTTTTTGTTTCAAGTGGCAGGGAAGATTAGGGTTTAGGGTTTAGGGAACGAAGTTGGGGGGGGGGGGGGGGGGGGGGGGGGGGGGGGGGGGGGGGGGGGGGTGGTTGTCCATCGCGTAAATGGTTGGCCCCAAGCGACCTGGTCCTGATGTACCGTCCGCTCGCGGACCCCCGGCGGCTGGGTGGGGGGGTACCCATTCCAAGCAAAAAAGGACCAAACCGGTCACAAGATGAGCGGATTCCAAGGCCTCGGCGGATGTATTGCGGATGTAATCTCATATTGTTATATTGTCATTAGAGTATTGAGTTATTTTCTCAATATATACATATATATATATATTGCTATTTTAGTATCTTATTAAGTTATGTTATTATGTTGTTATCATCTTGTATCCTTGTATGCTGTTTAGGAGCATTTGAGGATGTTCCCCGCTTGGGGTTGTCCTTCTGGGCCGCCCTCAGAAGTAGGAGCGTGCTTGCATCTTGACTAGAGCCGGATATGTTGCAGTCCCCCGCTCAGCTAGGTCCTGATCTCAGTGCGCGATGTCCGCACGAAGCCCAGCATTTGAGAGGCGAGCTGCAGTGAAACGGATAGGGAGGAAGGCAGAGAGATTGAGAGTGATGAGTTCGACTTCTTCTCGTGGGGTTCTAAGCAAGCTTCGCAGTGAAGATTTGGTTGCAGGGTGGCAAGGGCTTCGGATACTCCCTAATTAGCCCCACCAAAAGAAAGAGGGGTTCGAGAGCACTTGCGCATTCGGGCATCTGCATCTAGCTCCTAACTTCGAAACGATGCGGTCAGCATCTACCCTGTAAAGGATTATGTAAGGTACCCAGAATTCCCTTATTCCCCACTACAAGAGAACCGGTCAGCATCTACCCTGTAAGGGATCATGTATGGTACCCAGAATTTCCTCATTCCCCACTACAAGAGAACCAGTAGGATGAGCCTTTGCTCGCAAAGGATTGCAGAGCTGCGGTGTTCCCGTGCCACTGACGGAGGCCGCCCTCGATGGACAAGAGGCACCTGGAAGCAATGAAGTTATTTTTTTTTTGGGGGGGGGGGGGGGGGGGGGGGGGGGGGGGGTAGCAAGTCTTGAGCCCCTTTATGGGGGTTTACGAACATCAGGGACCCCCAATGTTGGAGTATAGGGTTCCCTTGTAAAAAGGACCTCAAGAAGGTACCCCGAATTTCAGAAACCCCCTTATACCCCATGCAAGTGTAGATGTTAGAGCATGTAAACTCAACTTAGGAAACCCTAAATGTTAAGGACCTAGACTTCCCGAAGGCCTGGAGCTTAAGGACCCTAGTTCGTTTGGAATCGGCACATCGGCACTCTCTGCTGATAGGCATGTTCCCGCGCCACCCTCAGAAGTAGGGGTTAGGTGGGGTTTACCGCCCTCACAAGTAGCGGTAGGCTTGTGAGTTCAGCGGTGCCAAGTTGCACACACACAAGACACACGTGGGCCCCGGGGCGAGTTCTTCCCTATAGACCCTATAAATCCTAAGCCCTAAACCCTAAACCCTAAACCCTAAACTCTAAACCCTATGATTTCGGGGGGGGTGCGTGCGTTTCAAATCCGGATGCCAGGTTGAGATGTTGGTCGAGCTACCAGAGGCCAAGAGAGTCAAAATCCGGCAAGCGTGGTAGTGGGGTTAGGGTTTAGGGTTTAGGGTTTAGCGTTTAGGGTTTAGGGTTTAGGGTTTAGGGGGTTTAGGGTTAGGGAGCAGCTCACTACTAGGGTTTCGGGTTTCGGCTTTAGGCAAGCACTCGGGTGGACAAGCATAGAAACAGTTGAAGCAGTTGCACATTTGAAAGAGTTGCGCATTTGTTTTACATTCTCTTTTTTCTCTTTCTCTGACTCTAGATCCGGCTCCTCTCTCTGCCTCTCTCCTTTTCATTCGCCTCCCCTCTCTCTCGCTCTCGCTCTCGCTCTGTCTCCCTCTATCCCTCTCTCTCTCTGCCTCTCTCTCTCTCTCTCTGATGGCGCTAGTCTTGGCAAGGAGGTCTCTCACAATAAAGCAAGCCTGTTTCCGAAAATAGGGGACCCTGAAATGGACTCCCAAATAGTAGGATTCCCTTATAGTGAGGACCCCAACAAGGTACCCCTAATTTCGAAAACCCCCGCCCGTCCTCCCTTCTTCTGGGTTGGCGACTGTATGCTACAGCTGTTCATGGCGCTTGGGCATCGCAGGCCGTCATTGACGAGCGGAGATGGGGCTCCCACCTTAAGCGATTGCAACCTGTGGAGAATCCTTTTCAGACATTGCGAGAAGAAGGTGCAGAGGGAGATGTCTCGCTGAGGATACGGAGACATAGCCCCCTTCCGCTGTGTGCGTTGGGGCCTCATTGTGCCTCACGCCGTGCGGGGTTATTGCCACTGGCGGATGGGGCTCTTGCTGCTAGCTTTCAGAATGTTTATGCCATGCATCCCGCCGGTCACCGATGAGGGATGGTCCTGATGTGCCAAGACCATAGGACCCGTAGGATGTGCGCATGTCTAGGAACGGGTCAGAGCCGTTTGAGTTTGACGATCAGGTTGGCTCTCGTCTGGCATCGGACGGCCTGGTATTTGGTCTGCAGAAGGCGACGGAACCATGGCGCCAATAGTCGCAGCGCAGGTAGGCCATCATTTTGCAACGTGGGCACAGGCTGCAAGCACGCCTACAGAGACCTGACCTCAGCGGGAATGTCAGCTTACAGATGACACTTCCTTGGGCACAACATGAACCCTAAAAGGGTTTATGGTTCATATACCTTAGTAAAGTAGGAATTATAGTAGTATAGGGTATATGACCCCAATTTTCAGGTTCATTTCGTCCCCAAGGTTCTGGTCTGACTTTCAAAATCACTACAGCACCATGTGAAGAGACTGAAGAGATGCCAGAGATACAAGGCCCAGGGAAATGCGGCCGTGGGTGACACCTCGGGCCTCGCCGAGGGCGTCCTGCGATGCAGGCGCGTTGCAGTAGGCAAACTTGGAGCCAGGCGAGACTCGGCAGTAGCGTCTGCAGCTTTACAATGAGCCATGACTCACGAACCTGCAACCCGAAATCATGAAGCCTGTTCGTAAACCCTGAACCCTACACCCAAAACCCTAAACCCTAAACCCTAAACCCTAAACCCTAAACCCTAAACCCTAAACCCTAAACCCAAAACTCTTAGGTGCACGTCCTTGATCCCGGGGACCTGGGCCGTGGAGATCGTGCTTGGCTCGTGATTCCTTGGCTCTGCCCGAGCCGCCGCATGGTTTTGATATACTAGGCTTTAGGGTTTAGAGTTAAGGGTTTACAGTTTAGGGTTTAGGGTTTAGGGTTTAGGGTTTAGGGTTTAGGGTTTAGGGTTTAGGGCAACGGGTTGACGGTCACACTCGGTTGACTTGGTAAGCTGGCTAGGTGTGTCAGTTACTGTGGCAGGGTCAGCGGCCTTCAGAGCCACCCCGGTCTTCATTGAATCCTGAACCCTAAACCCTAAACCCTAAACCCTGAACCCTTTGTTGAAGTTCACTCTGCTCCTGTCGCTCACGCCTTACTGATGCTCACCCTAGCCCCAACACCCTAGACCCCGAATTCCCACCTTAAGCGCCCGCAACCTACTTTTTTGTAGGTTACTGTTACCCAAGAATCCTAGAAGGGATGTTAGAACTGACAGGAAACTACAAAACAAGGTAGGTTTCGGGTTCTTAAGGTATACAAGGCCCTCAACTGCAGCGGCTCAAAGCCAGTAGAAGGCCCCGGTAGGCACGGAGTGCGCGGAGCCGCTGACCCTGTGGTGACCAGGCCCTGCAGGGTTTAGGGTTTAGGGTTTTGGGTTTGGGGTTTTGGGTTTAGGGCCGGTTTAGGGTTTAGGGTTTGTGCGCCACGGTCCTTGTTGTCGCTTCCCATATGGGGACCCATGAGCCCTAAAGGGGTCTAGGGTTCAGACTACCTTAAGAGGGGTCATAGTAGTAGAGGGCATCTGGCCCCCCATTTTAGGGTTCATCTGGTCCGCAAGGTCTCCTCCATTCACCTGGTTTTGGGCTTTCGGGTAGAGGGTTCCCTACATACCCTGCCACCCCTTTGTCCCATCTCCTTTGCTCATCTCCTCTGCCCCTACCAGTGCCATCCTGGGGCAGGGCATGGACCTTTGGGGGATTCCGCGAATAATTGCTGTAGGATTTTGGGGAAACTTGGGGGGGGGGGGGGGGGGGGAACCGACAATAAGGTTTGTATGTAGTATTTTGGGGTCTATTGGGGGGGGGGCGGGAAATGCCCAGAATGTCTAGACTTCTTGAGAGCTCATCTGCAGCCGGCCTCTTGATCCGGAGTCCGGCAAAGGCGGTTACGCCCGGTTGCCCGAGGTCACCGCGCAACCCAAAACCCTAAGCCTAAACCCGGTAAACCCTCAACCCTAAACCCTAAACATGGCATGCATCAGCTTATTGCCCATCAGCACACTTGCCTGGCAGGTTGTTCTGGTCCGTTCTTGTGTGGGCGCGGTCCACCTCCTGATTTCGCTGCTTGGCGTCTTATGGCATGTTGCCCAAAAGGTGAACCCTAAACCCTGATCCCTGAACCCTAAACCCTAAACTCTAAACCCTGAACCCTAAACCGCCTAAACCCTAAACCCTAAACCCTAAACCCCAAGCCAGAGCCTTCTTTCAGTCCTCTCGGAGGCAATCTTGGACAAGGACCTCGAAATGCCCCCTGACTGCCAGTGGAAAGCAGCGCTCTGCCTATGAAGTTCCTCGCTGTGTGTATGTGGGGCCTTCCGAAATTTGGGTACCGTATTGGGGGCCTTATGAGACGGGAATCCTACTATTTGGGACTTTTCGTAAACCCCCATATACTGTATACTTTTGTATAGGTGCCCTATCCTGCCAGAACCCTGCAATTCTGCTGTTTGTGTAGGGAGTCAGTACATTCAGTTTGGGACATTCCCCCCTTTTCCTAACAGTCCTTAGTCGGGATTAGACTAGGGGGTTATGAGAATCCCCATAATTAAGGACCATTCGAATAATTTAGGGGAACATCCCAACTCTCAGTACAAGCCCTACCGACAAACCCTAAACCCTAAACCCTTAACCCGAAACCCTAAACCGTGAAGGATAGGTAGAGACCTTCTTCCCCTCCGAATGCGCCAAAAACATCGAGCTAAGGAATGCCACAGGTGCCTCGGCTTCCCGAATCCTGAAACCCTAAAACCCTAAACCCTAAACCCCAAACCCTGAACCCTAAACCCTAAACCCTAAACTCTACGAACTGCTTATGAACCCCTAAAAAAGAAAATCTTCTCCCTCAGAAGGGTAATATGGGGAGTATGTTTGTTTTCATGTTCTTTTGGTGTATTTAAGCAAATGGTAGAACCCTAAACCCTAACCCTAGACCCTAAACCCCAAACCCACTCAAGTCTCGTTTTGACTCTCGTTCATTAGCAGGCTGTCAATTTGGGATGTGGGCATCAGCTTTGGCAAAGCAAGGTCTTAATGCTCGGGGTTTAGGTTTAGGGGGTTTTCAATTTTGAGGTTCTTTAGGGAAGATTTTGCGAAACGATCATAGAGGGTATCAAACTTGTTCGGGGACCTGCAACATTTAGCATCCTGGTTTACAAAAAGTACATAATGAGTAGAATATGTAGACAAACATATGCACAGACTTGTCATTCGTTTTGTGTGTGTGCGTGTGTGTGGCTTGTGGTGGGCTGTGAGGGAACGCCATTGCTTCACTGTCAACTTAGCGCCG
>CAJNDS010001591.1:377039-394539 GCA_905221605.1 Symbiodinium natans | reverse complement strand
CTAAACCCTACTCTAGTTTTTAGAGGGGCCCAAGCCGAGGTGCGATCCTCGGGCCGTCGGGCGCAGGAAAGACCAGCCTGATGTGCCGTGGCAAAAGTTTAGGGTTTAGGGTTTAGGGTTTAGGGTTTAGGGTTTAGGGTTTCGGGGGCTTAGGGCTTAGGATTGCAGATGCAGGCCCTTGGGATATGTACTATTTTCCCCTAGTGGCTGCCTAAGAGGACAACGCAGCGCAAGGACGACAGAGGTTGGCTTCACTGCCTTGTCTCATTTTCACGATGCGTGTTCTACCCTTATTCCCTTTTGGGGGGGGGGGGGGTTTAGGTTCCCTCATAAACCCCTTTAAGCAAAAAAGGGCACCCTTGTTAAGCCTAGGATACTACTTAGGGTTTATGGTTTCGGGTCTAGGCTTAGGCAACAAGGGGGTCTTGGTTGCAGAGGGTTTGTTGAGGGTTTTTGAGGGCATTTCCTGACTATAAGCAAGATAGCCGAAGACCCTGGTAAACCCTACGAACGAGGCAAGAGCCAACCTGCAGGTGGCTTACTTTCTCCTCCCGCTTCAGTCAGGAATGTGCTATGCGGCAAAGCCAACTATGCCTACGTCTCCGGGCGTGTCTGCTTCAACGGCCAGGAAGGCAAGCGCCTGCCCACCGTTAGGGCCTTCAGGGTTTAGGGTTTAGGGTTTAGGGTTTAGGGTTTAGGGTTTAGGGTTTAGGGTTTCATCCTCCATCTCAGCCTTTGGCAGGCAACTATGAGGACTACAAGACGGTTATGGGCTTCGTCCCGCAGGATGATATTGTGCACGAGGCGGAAGCAACAAGCTTCAGCAGAACTGAAAAGGTTTTGGTTGGCCCGTATACCTTTCGAGGGATCATAGCGCCATCTGCAGACTGCTATCATGAGCTGCGTCTCCTAAGATAGGAGTACCCCTCATACCCCCACAACATACTGGAATTCTTTTTGGAACCCCCCGAAAAGGGTACAACACTACCGGAAACCCCCTTTCCCCAAACCACAAAACCGGAAAACACTCAAGCCCAAAAAGACCCACCAACCATACAGCCCCAAAGCCCGAAAAACTCTAAACCCTAAGCCCTCAACCCCAAACCCAAAACCCTAAACCCTAACCCTGACCCTAAACCCATTTGAGCATTGATTGGTGGATCCTCCCCTGCTTGTTTCTTGCGCTTCGGCTCCAAGCCAGGGCTAAGCCCCAGGGCGCAAGTATCGGGAACAGGGTTTAGGGTTTAGGGTTTAGGGTTTAGGGTTTAGGGTTTAGGGTTTAGGGTTTAGGGTTTAGGGTTTAGGGTTTAGGGTTTAGGGTTTAGGTTTAGGGTTTATGAAAGGTGTAGGGTTTAAGGGTTTAGGGTTTAGGGCTTCTCGGCAACGCTTTTTAAGTGGACGAAGCCTCCGGTACCGCAGGCGCAGGCAGAATTTAGGATGGCGGAGTAGGTGATGCCATGGGGGCACAAGCCTGCCGGTGCTGCAATCATGAAGATGATTCCGGACGCCTGTCCTCAGAACAGACTGCCGAAGGATTCTTCGGCAACCTAGGGGGGGGGGGGGGGGGGTCAAGGGGGGTAGGTATGAAGCTTAGGGAGCTAGACGGAGTACGACGTAGTGGGGAGTATTAGGGAACCTTGGGTTACATACCCCCCCCTTAAGCCCTCCAAAGGAGGTAGGCCGGTTTGGGGTTCTTAAGGGGACCACAGACCAATCAGCTCCATCGCTTCTAGAACGCGCCCGTCAGATTCGCACAAAGAACACCTTTAATTCGGGTTCCCTGGGAACCCCATGAACGAACCCTAAAATTGGGGGGCTATATACCCTTTGTTTATGATAATCTTGTTCAGGTGTGCGAACCAGAAACCTAAACTTTGGCTATACACACTTTTCTATGACAATTCTTATTAACGCGTACGAACCATATAAACCCTTCTAGGGTTCATGTGGTCCCCAAGGATTCAGGGGTGCCAGAGTCTGCATGAGCCTCTGTCAAGTTTGGACTCCTGGCCTTCAGTTTAGGGTTTAGGGTTTAGGGTTTGGGGTTTAGGGTTTAGAGTTTGAGGTTTAGGGTTTAGAGTTTGGGGTTTAGGATTTAGGGTTTAGGGTTCAGTGTTCAGGGTTCAGACATGAGAGAATTCCGCCTGAGGGTTGGGTCCTGACCTGGACTCAGCTGGCGAAGAGTCATCGCCTTCTTTGCCAAAGGCCTCTTGGCATCAGAATGCTCATCAGAAGGCACCCTAAGCCCTTAGGGTTTAGGGTTTAGGGCTTATAGGGTTTAGGGTTTCGGGGCAGTTCGTAGCAGTCGCGCTTGCAGCTGGGTACCCTGGGAGCTCAAATCTGACCCACGCGAGGCAGCCAGCGAAGGGCAAGTGGTGCCAAAGAGCACTGAACAGGACGCTAGGGCTTGAGGCTTTCAACCCGAAGGAAATTCTTTGGGTTTAGGCTTTCGGGTTTCGGTTCAGGGGGTTTAGGGTTTAGGGGTTTAGGGTTGGGGGGGTTTTGGGGTTTACGGCAGCCAAATGACATACGCCCCCGCAGAAATTGCAGCAACAGTCGCTTCAAAGTCGACAGGTTTGGCCATCATGGCTCGACCCGGAGTTCCTCTCTCACAGATGTAGGCCGCAGTTAGGGTTTAGGGTTTAGGGTTTAGGGTTTAGGGTTTAGGGTTTAGGGTTTAGGGTTTAGGGTTTAGGGTTTAGGGTTTAGGGTTTAGGGCTACATGAGATTGCAGACTTCATCTTCCAATCTCTGCGATTCCACTAAAAACCTAAACCCTAAAACCCTAAATCCCCAAAACCCTAAAACCCGACAAGCCTAGAACCCTAAAACCCTAAAACCCTAAAACCCTAGAACCCTAAAACCCTAGAACCCGAAAACCCTAAAACCCTAAAACCCTAAAAACCCTAAAACCCTAAAACCCTAAAACCCTAAAACCCTAAACCCTAAACCCTAAACCCTATCTTCCAGACGGATTTTCGAGGAAGGCCCGGCATGCCTGGCCTGCGACGGTATGGGCTGCAGCCTGTGCCACGCAAGCAGAGGCGCGGGAGCGGAGGGCACATCGTTTCTGAGTGACCTCGCACGTGAAGTGGGGGTGTAGGGTTTAGGGTTTAGGGTTTAGGGTTTAGGGTTTAGGGTTTAGGGTTTAGGGTTTAGGGTTTAGGGTTTAGGGTTTAGGGTTTAGGGTTTGGGGCCGTTTAGGGTTTAGAGCTATATCATGTGAACGCCTGGAGGGGAACGGCCGCTGTCGGAGGGCCCGGAGAAGTTGGTCGTCTCCCAGGAGGCTCCGGCTTGAGGGGTAAAGGTTAGGATTTGGGGTTTAGGGTTTAGGGTTTAGGGTTTAGGGTTTAGGGTTTAGGGTTTAGGGTTTAGGGTTTAGGGTTGAGGGGTTTAAGGAGGGGCCGCTAGAAGGGATGCTTAATCTTCTTCCCCTATATGGCCCCTCTACGTGCCTTATACAGTCCCTAGGAACCTAGGACCTCAGTAGCCCCTAAATAACCCCTATAAGGCACCCTTATAATGCTAAGGTATAAAAACCTCAAAATTGGTATCATATACCCAAGATTAGTGAACCCTGAACCCATTTGAAGGTTCATTTGGTCCTCATGGGTGGGGTCGGGGGATTGGCGCCGGCCAGCATAAGCACACACCCAAACCCTAAACCCTTCACAACCCCTGAGCCCTAAACCCTAAACCCCGTACAACCATAAACCCTCACCCCTACACAACCCTAAACCCTGAACCCTGTAAGCCCTAAACCCTATAAACCCATAAATCCTATACACCCCAAACCCTATACACCCTAAACCCATAAGCCCCAAACCCGATACAACTCTAAATAATCCTAAACCCTAAACCCTAAACCCTGTAAGCCCTAAACCGCTGCAGGACCCGGGCACGAAAGGGCGCCGTGAGGCCTGCAAGGAATTCGTCCGCGAAGCACTGGTGCCGCCTGGTAGCAATGAGCCGAGATTTTGGGGTTTGTAGAGTTTTGCTTTTTGTTTCGAAGGTTTTGTTTAGGGTTTAGAGTTTCGGGTTTAGTTTCTGTTTGTTCCATGGTTCGGGGATGTGAGGTGCTGTTAGGGATGTGAGGTGCTGTTTGCTTGTGGTAAAGCTACCATCGTACGGATCACAAATTCGGCTTGCTGCATCATACTGTTGTGGCAACTTTATAGCTAGGGTTGGTGACGGGTGCTGTTTGCTTTTCTTCTGTTGTTGTTTCTCTTAGGGGAGGGCGGCTCATGCACTGGCCAATCCCCAATCCCTCAACCATACAAACCAAACTCTAAAACTTCAAGCCCATCAACCCCAAGCTCTACACCCTAAAACCCTAAACCGTTAACCCAAAGCCCTCAACCCTGAGCCCCTAAAAAAAGCCCTAAAGCCCTCGACCCTGCACCCTTACCAAGGCAGACCGTGAGTCCCTGCATGGCGTCACCCACAGGGCCGCTTGGCCTTGTCTTGGGCGGAGTGGAGGGTCTTTGCCTGTGGGGCGATGCCTTAAGAACCCCGAGCCTGCCTTTTTTTCAAAAGTAGGGCGCCTGAAATAAGAGAGAATCCTCTACGGTTTTTCAAATAGCAGCTTACAACCCTAGGCCCTGAACCCCAAACCCAAAACCTTCGGAACTAAGTAGGCTTTGGCTTGCAGAGCGTTCGTGGAAGGCCCTAGGGGCTTGAGAAGGCCAAGGACAGACCTGCGCTGAAAGTTTCAACTTAGGGTTTAGGGTTTAGGGTTTAGGGTTTAGGGTTTAGGGTTTAGGGTTTAGGGTTTAGGGTTTAGGATCAACCGAGGTGGCGCCTCGGGGATATCTTTCATCATCTGATGGAGTGTAAGCAGGCGGTCGGCGGCGCGTCCAAGGCCGTCATGTTTTAGCACTCAGGGCCCTAAACCTGCAACCAGAAATCGGGGAAGTCCAGTAACCCTAAGCACAAATAGGGGAGTCCAGTAACCCTACACCCCAAAACCCTGCACCCAAAAAACCCTATACCCGAAAACCCCTAAACCCCGAACGTCGGATCTCAAAGCTCATGTGCGAGCGGGCAGTGTGGGTGGAAGCCCCCCAACCCCGTTGGGTGTTGATTTGTTGGGGGCGGTGTTCGCGTTCCCCCCCCCCCAATTACCCACTATGTACTTTAGGACCCCCCCCCACCCCCACCCACCAGAAAATGAATAACACTTACAAGGGCAATATACGTATTATTCTTTTATGATTATTTTATTTATTCATTTTTTTTTTTGTTGGGGAGGGGGGGGGGGGTTGGCGGGGTTCTATGACTGTACACTTCGGCCCTTATTGAGGGTACTTGCTCATCTGTGCTCGGCTCCCTTGAACAGTTAAAGCAGATGAAGGCCATGTCGTTTGCATGGGGGGCGAAGCATGCGGCAAAATGCATGGTTGCGTACACAGACATCAATTTGGGGCTTCATTTGGTCCCCAAGGGTTCTCCAATCATGAGTCACGGTGCGCAGCTTGTGACAGCTCTGTCGCAGGCGAGCCAAAAGACCGCCCTGGAGTTTCTCTTTGGTGATACCAAGAGCTCACACACCCATCGCCAGTGCACAATTAACATGCACGACAGGCCTGGACACTGGGGAGCTGGGTGTGAGGGCTTCGGATTTAGGATTTTGGGTTTAGCGAGGCTACAGAGGCTGACTGTGGCTGGTTACAAGCAGGTCGACTAACGTACTGCTTCAGTGCTTGAGCATGCTCAAATTGTTCAAGTGAGCCGTTTGCAAGAGACGAAGTGGAGATGCCCCACCCCCCCCCCCCCCCCCCCCCCCAACCCAGCCCCCACAAAAGTATCCAAAGGCCCCAAAGCATGGTGGCACACGAGGCTCCCGATCTGGTTTATGGCGTAGGCCCGTAGGGCTTTAGGGTTTAGGGCGCTTTAGGGTTTAGGGCTTATAGGGTTTATAGGGCTAGGGTTTAGGGTTTAGGGCTAGGGTTAGGGTTTAGGGTTTAGGGTTTAGGGTTTAGGGCTTAGGGTTTAGGATTTAGGGTTTAGGGTGACGCAGGAAGTTTTCGATCTCCACGCAAGATCTTGCCTTGCCCCCAGCGGAGTCATGTCGGGTTGTCGTCCTTATCACTTGGGAGCTCTAGGGTTTAGGGTTTAGGGTTTTTAGGGTTTAGGGTTTAGGGTTTAGGGTTTAGGGTTTAGGGTTTAGGGTTTAGGGTTTAGGGTTTAGGGTTTAGGGTTTAGGGTTTAGGGTTTAGGGTTTAGGGTTTAGGGTTTAGGGTTTAGGGTTTAGGGTTTAGGGTTTAGGGTTTAGGGTTTAGGGTGGAAACCGACAATTCGTGTTCCTAGTTGGCCGGTCCGTTGAGAGGGTGCTACTACGTATGGGGTATATAAGGGGTGCAACTTGTTTTTCGGGAAGTGCCCACTCAATATCAGGTACAATTCTTGCCTTATTCTTGTGGGACCTGCTTAGTTGTGGGGCCCAACACATTCTAGTGCTAGGGATTAGATGGAGACCTTCCAAAATGAGGTCCCTCCCCCAAAAGAAACACAATGAAGGGTCCCACCCTACTCTTCAAGAAGCCCCAAACCTAAATCGAAGGGTGGAGCCATGGGCCCTTAGCATGGTCCCTTACCCTTGCTTACTGGGCCCTTAGAACCTCAATAGTCTTATTCCCCTATGGAACCCCTATTTCATACCTTATACGGTCTCTATATACCTAAGTCGGTCCCCCAAAAAAAGAACCCCAAGGTGCCTTTACAAGGGCCCTTATGGCTTAGAGTGTATATAAGGGTCATACAAGAAGGGGCGCGCAAGAAAAAGGCCCATACGTGGAACCTTAGACTCAACCCTAAACCCGAAACCCGACACCCTAAACCCTAAACCCTAAACCCCAAACCCTAAACCCTATAAACCCCAAACCCCAAACCCTAAACGTTTAAAGCCCGCGGCCCTAAGCTTTTGAGACCCCTCAACCCTGCCAGGACTTCGAGCAACTCCGCGAGGATTGGGCCAAAAAGACCCGCCCAGGGGCCGAGACCCGGCCGAAGTGGGCGCTAGGAGTTCGAGGATTTCAATCGGTTTCAAGGTTTAGGGTTCAGGGTTTTAGGGGAATCAAAGTGTAGGGTTTAGGGTTGAACAGTTTAGGGCTGAGGGTTTAGAAATTTAGATTGAAAAGTGTGTTTGGGGACGGGAGAATTGAGGTGTGCTGGATTCGGACTAGGCAATGCTTCCGTCCGCAGCAGCTGCTGCTGCTGCTGCTGCTGCTGCTGCTGCTGCTGCTGCTGCTGCTGCTGCTGCTGCTGCTGCTGCTGCTGCTGCTGCCGCTGCTGCTGCCGCTGCGGCTGCCGCTGCGGCTGCGGCTGCCGCTGCCGCTGCCGCTGCTGCTGCTGTGGTTGCTGTTGCCCTTCACCCTCAACCCCAAACCCTCAACCCCAAACCCTGAACCCTAAACCCTAAACCGTTGCTGTTGCTGTTGTTTCATGTTTCGCCAAATGGAGTGTGGGACATCGTCTAACGAGTCAAAAGGCATAACCATCACACCATCCCCGCAAGCCCTGTCTCTCAAGGATCCCCCAAGTCCCTCAAGTTTAGGGTTTAGGGTGTAGGGTTTCGGGTTTAGGGTTTAGGGTTTAGGGTTTAGGGTTTAGGGTTTAGGGTTTAGGGTAAGGACTAGAACCAGGGGAAGAGGCCTCGCCACGGTATTTTTGAGACCCTAAACCCTGAGTTCTAAACCCTAAACCCTAAACCCTAAACCCTAAAGGGCTGACCATATGAGGTTGATCAGGGAATCCGCTTCCGACCCGGAACATCTCTTCAGCGCCTGGCCGCGTTCATCCAATGCCCCCCCCCCCCCCCTTCAGGGTGTTTGAGGAGGGTTTAGGGTTTTGAGTTTTGGGTTTTGGATGCCGTAGCTTACTAGAGTCTTCTAAGGGATTGTAACTCGGGACCTAAGCCCTACAGCTATAAGTTCCTGATTCCCAATTATTAACGTGTACGTGAACGCGCCAGCGGCCTGGGCTGGTGTCGAGGCATCTCGAATCAGAGCCTGCGCCCCTAGCGCTCTTTCTGTTTTTGCCCTCTCTCTTTTGCTCTGTTTTGTCTTTATTTGTTCTCTCTCTCCCTCTCTCCCTCTCTCGCTCTCTCACCCTAAACCCTAAACCCTAAACCCTAGACCCTAGACCCTAAACCCTAAACCCTAAACCCTAAACCCTCTCTCTCTCTCTCTTTCTGCGTCTCTCTGGCTGAGGCATGTCTTGGTGGGCCCACACAAGGAGGAGGCAGGCGAGAGCCACAGCCTGGCCACTTTGAGCCATTTTCATCGTTTTGCGCACCCACGTCCTTTTTGTTCAACCAATCCCTCCCTCTGACCCCCTAAACCCCGAAACCCTAAACCCTTAAACCCTACACCCTAAACCCTAAACCCTAAACCCTGACTCTAAGCCCTAAAGAATTAAGAGTTCTTGCCTCCCTGCCAGCCCAGGCAACTGATGTGCACATGCACTTCCTGAATCCGAGCAACCCAGCGCTGCACACTTCGGTCTTCAAGTTCTTCCGCCTTTTCTTTCAGGACCGTGGCACGACTATGTGTAGTATATGTGTATATATATATATACATGTAAATGTAAATGTATATGTATATGTAGTATATATATATATATATATAACAGAACACAGTGTATGGATTTCAGTATGATCAGAACACGCCTAGTCGCCCCTCTCCCGCCCCCCATGGTTCCCCCCCACCCCCCCCCCCCCTGCCTGTGGTGTGGTGTGGCTGAGTTTTAAGTTTTTGGTTTCGGGTTAGGGTTTAGAGTGGGATTTTTTCTATTTTAATTTTCTTGGTTTATATACACGTATACATATGGCATGTGTATGTATACATATATAGTGCGTTCATGTAACCCTAAGCCCTCGAAGCCCTAAGAAGACTCTGGGATCAGTTCTTCGCCTTTCGCATGTTGCCTGGGTGCGCTCTCATGGCAGGCCGGGCACAAAGCCATGGCTTGGCTGGGCCAAGACACTGGGGAGGCGGATTCTCCGATTTGTGCTTGGTGGAGTTCTTGGGTCATGGTTGCTTTGATGCGCGTGTTGGCTTTGTGTGTGCAGTCCAGTCAAAAGAACATGCAGGAAAGCAAAATTCAGTCCAGCTTGAGCTTCATTGAGCACAAAACGCGGGAGATCCTCAGAAGAAGGGCCGAAACCCTACAAACCCTGCCCGAGACCCTCTAAACCTAAAAATCCTGCGGAAGAACGTCCCCTAAACCCCAAACCCCAAACCCCAAACCCTAAACCCTAAACCCTAAACCCTAAACCCTAAACCCTAAACCCTAAATGTGAGAGTTGCAGGTACTGCTGTCCGCTCTTTGCTCGCTTCTCCCGAAGGGCTGCCGAGCTCTCCAGGCAGGCAGTCGACGTTGTGAGTCATCACACAAAGCCTTTTCGTAGAATTTGGAGGTCAATTATACTGGGGGTTTATAAACTAGAATCCCCTAAAATTCAGAGTCCTTTCGTAAAAAATGTTGAGTTCAGTTAATACTAGCGTATACAAACTAGAAGCCCCTAAACTCTTACGAAAACAGGGTTGAGTAAAGGATAGGGGTTGCCGGTTTGGGGTTTAGGGATTGTTTAGCAAATTTTGGCACGTTTTTTTTTGCTGCTGTGCTTGTAGTGCCAGTACGAAGCAGAAGTAGCTTTGGAAGCCTCCTGCGCCGCTGACTTGTCTGTAGTGGCTCTGCCGGTGTGTGAAGAAATCACGCCATAGCTCTTTTCTAAATCATGGCCCCATCTCCGAGCGCCCCAAATCTGAACTCCCCGCAATGTGACTCATTTAGAGAGCCATAAACCCCAACACCCTGAATCCTAAACCCTAAATCCTAAACCCTAAATCCTAAACCCTAAACCCTAAATCCTAAGCCCTGAACCCTATAACTCCTAAACCTATACAAGCGCCTGGTGTCTTGGAAGGATGTGGTGCAGGGCAGTCGCTATGAGATATCCGAGGAGGCTTCGGCACCAGGACCTGCTGATCTTGTTAGGGTTTAAGGTTTAGGGTTTAGGGCTTAGGGCTTAGGGTTTCGGGTTTCTCTCTCTCTCTCTCTCTCTCTCTCTCTCTCTCTCTCTCTCTATGTCGATATATATATATATATATATGTATATATACATATACATATATATCCCCCCCCTCTCCCAGAACCCACCCTCAGAGACATAAAGCTTGATAATTTGGTTTTATGAGCCTGAGACAGTGTTCCGTAGGGGTAGCATACACATATATATATATATATAGAACAGTCTTTCTACATATGTTCTTTTGCTGGCGTCCCTCAGGCGCTTTGGACTTTAGGGGTGCAGTGTTGTGCTTTTGTGCCGCCCTCAGAAGTAGGGTCTGGATCTATCGTTTGTATACTATATATATATATATACATCTAGTTATGTATATATATATATACATATGCGCGCATATAGATATATATGTATATATATATAATCCCCTCGTAGGCGTTGTAGGGTGTGGGTGTTGGGGATCCACACCGTCGTGATGCGATGTGAGGTTGCTCATGTGCTTCTTTCTCTGCACTGCAAGAAGATGTGCACCCGGAAGGAGTCCTTTGCCATCGCTGGTCCTGTCTTGGGCTTACTTGAGCAACGTTTAGGGTTCAAGGTTTAGGGTTTAGGGTTCAGGGTTTAGGGTTTAGGGTTCGGGTTTAGGGTTTAAGCTTTCGACTGCTTCCGCGTTTGCGTTCCTAAGCCATGTGCGGCTAGGCCGATGGAACTTGAAGGCCATCCGGAAGCGGTTTGGCGAAAACCAGCCACTTGAATTGAAGCGGGACGGGTTTAGGGCTTAGGGTTTAGGGTTTAGGGTTTAGGGTGGAAGTGAAGGATGATTGAAGATTGCCCTGCGGCATTCCCCTAATTCCATGCTGAGGTATCACTTGTTCCGCGACCGTCCAATGTACGATTGGCGCTACTTGGCTGCAGTGCAGAAAAACACGCTGCAACGGGAACCTGTTCTAACTTACCAACCTGCGGTAGACGCGACAGGGTCCCAGCAAACCCGGAAATCATGCTGTGCCCAGTCCATCCTAATCAACACGTCCTTGCCCTGGCCTCATGTACTGCAGAATCTTTCCTAGTGCACCTGTAAGACAGATACCCTAGGCCCTAAACCCGGAATGCTTGAATCCTCAGCCCTACTCCCTAAACTTCCTAAACCCTAAGCCCTAAACCCTCATCCCAGCACCCCTAAACCCTAAACCCTAAACCCTAAACCCTAAACCCTAAACCCTAAACCCTAAACCCTAAACCCTAAACCCTAAACCCTAAACCCTAAACCCTAAACCCTAAACCCTAAACCGAAGCCCTGCAGACAAGAGTCTTCATGCGATCTCCAAGCCCAGGCTTAGAGACGGCGGACTCCCAATCACTGCTGCTCGGCTAAGCATGAACATGTCTGAAGTACACGCTACTATTTTCTTAACAGAACCCATCCCCAAAAAAACAAATCTTCCTTATAAGAGCAATATACGGATTGATGTTTTTGAGGGGGGGGGGAAGAATCGTAGCACAGGGTTCTTGCTCAAGCACCTGAATGTTGTAAGTGCTGTGTAGTGTTATGCAGTAGCCTTCTTATGGGAGCCTACTCGAAGATTCCTTGCCCTTGCGAGGCCGATTCATCCACCTTCTTTTTTGCTTACAGGCAGATGCCTGCAAGGGTCTCTTTATCGCAACAACCTACTGTACTACGGACAGTGAGGTCCAGGGTGAGGCACTAAACCCTAAACCCTAAACCCTAAACTCTAAACCCTAAACCCTAAACTTTATAAACCCTAAACCCTAAACCCTAAACCCCAAACCGAAGCTGCTGCCTCTCTCAGGGCCCTGCGCTTGCAGGAAGGTGAGGGACACCACGTGGAGGCACGCGTGGGTGCACGTTGACTCTTGGCTGTGGCGACCAGTTTGTGAGCGTTGCTCTTAACATTAGGGTTTAGGGTTTAGGGTTTAGGGTTATGCGGTCTTGGAGGAAGGTGCGTAGGAGGTCTGAAGTGCAGGTCACCTTCTTTGTGGCCCCGTCTGGCAAGCTGGTGCCAAGGCTGCACATGCTTTGCATATTCGTGCAGTTCATATTTGGCATTCAGACCGGGCGGTGGGCCTTGAACCGCAAATCAGCATGTACCCTAAAACCTAAAACCTAAACCCTAAACCCGAAACCCTAGTCCTTAAACCCTAAACCTGAACCCTGATACCTGCTGAGGTCTGGACAGATGCAAACGGTCGCCCGCGTCTGAGCGAGGGTCATCCGGAGGAGGCCGTCACAGGGGCTTTTCCTAAACCCTAAACCCTACAGTCTTGAACCACACACTGCCACCACGATGCGTGTTCCCATACTGAATCCGAACATTCCTGGCCGCTGTAAATGCACAGCTGCGCCAAGCCAGCTGTCCCTTCCTCCCTTCGGGTCTAGTCCGAAGTCGCATATTCAGAAACCATCGCGGCGTCTGGCTGAGCGGACACGCGGCTCTTGGCGTCGCGTGTGCAAGGTTAGGGTGTGTCTCCTGTTGTCTGCGGGCGCCCCCGTACGCGACATTTACACCCTAAACCCTAAACCCTAAACCTTAAACCCTAAACCCTAAACCCTAAACACCATGGCCTACTTTTCTCATGCACTGGAGAACTTTAAGTTCCCATTGCCGGCAGGTTCCCAGCTTCTGGGATGCATCTTTCAAAGTGAGAGTTGCCAGGCTGCAAGTTCTGATTCCATCTCGCTAGGGTTTAGGGTTTAGGATTTAGGGTTTAGGGTTTTGGGTTTTGGGTTTTGGGTTTAGGGTTTAGGGTTTAGGGTTTAGAGCGGGCAGAGAAGGAAGGGGTACGGGTCTCATCAGAACACGTTGTCACCCCCCCACAGGGTTCCCAGACTGCTGTTCCAAACAGCATGCCGATATGCCTGACAAGGGTTTGCAGGATTTACAGGGTTTTCGGGGTCTGGGGTTCAGGGTTTAGGATTCAGGGTTCAGGGTATAGGGTTTAGGGTTTAAAGTTTAGGGTTTAAAGTTTAGGGTTTAGGGTTTAGGGTTTAGGGTTTAGGGTTTCGGATGAGCAAGGTGATTGACATCCACCTGCCCCTGCGCTGCTGCGGTCGCTTGACTCAGCTTGAGGGACTGCAAAAAAAGTCAGCAGCCGGTTCGTAGAGATGTGGCCCTGACTGTCACGCAGAGCTGCGTGCGACTGTGTAGTAAGCCCTATGAAGCCCTTTAAAACCCTGTAAAGCCCTATAACACCCTATAATGACAACCCGAGAAAAATGTTCTAGGAAACCCTGCAAGCCCTGTAATCCCTACAAGCCCCATCAAACCCTAAACCCTATAACCCTAAACCCTAAACCCTAAACCCCCTAAACCCCCTAGGTTGTTTCGGCACCGCATCGTTTCCGCCCTTGACTTTTAACGTGGATGCCAGCCGCACCTCGGCAGAGTCCGTGGTACACACTGACAGGGTTTAGGGTTTAGGGGTTAGGGTTTAGGGTTTAGGGCTTAGGGCTTAGGGTTTAGGGTTTAGGGACACTGACAGAGGCCAGCTAAATGAGAAGACATCAAGAAGAAGGGACTCGCGGTTTGGGGTTTAGTGGTTGAAGCAGAAGACATATTACAAATGCATAGGATGATGACAAGGAACTATAAAGACATTCAGGCTTAAGGCCGGAAGGATTGGGATTCGGCGGGAGAGGGCGGGGAGGCGCCTGAGGGAAGCATAGGGATGCAAAAGGACTCAGTTCATGACGGCGGGACGAGATGGGGAAATCCACAAACGCAACGACCCTCAATTCGTTGAGAGTTTAGGCTAGCAGCGACAGGGGGATCCTGAGAAGGTTTGACAAGGGGAACTGAGCTTGAAGCGGCCCGCGGGTTTTTTCCAGGTTCAGGGTTTAGGGTTCCAAGGAAGGGCCCTAAACCCTAAACCCTAAACCCTAAACCCTAAACCCTAAACCCTAAACCCTAAACCCTAAACCCTAAACCCTAAACTAAAAAACCCTAAACCCTAAACCCTAAACCTTGGATCCCTCTAGAGCAGAACTTGGACCTAGGCGAGCCGTGTCCGACCTTTCGCGTGTCCTGTTCGGAGATGGGCCACTTCCCGATGGCAACCTGGCATCGAAAACTAAACCCTAAGGGTTTAGGGTTTAGGGTTTAGGGTTTAGGGTTTAGGGTTTATAAGGTTGGGGGTTCTGAGCTCAGAAGGATGGTGTGGGGAATCTCCTGGTCCCGTGACTCCGGCTGGAGAGAGACGCCTCCTACCCTAAACCTTCAAAAAACCCTACCAAAAAAACCCTCTTCAGGCTTGGGGTTTAGGATTTAGGGCACCTTACCGCGTCGGATATCGCGCAAGCACACTCACCACTCTTCGGCAAAACGGATCTTTGGCGAAACCTGCACCCCATTGCACAAAGTCGTAGGGAACGGCGTCACATAGAGTTTTTACGCTAACCCCAGCTGAAAGGGCTGCGGACGAGTAGTCAGACCTTTGACTTGCTCAGCGCTGTCGAGAGAGAGAGAGAGGCTTTGGGGTTTAGGATTTAGGGCATTTAAAAGGCCCGCAAAAAATCACCCCGCAGACTTCTTTTGCCAGGAGTGGTTCTACAGCCCTCTGTTCGACGTGACCCATATGCGGACACTCCTGGTGCGGCACCTCGAAGTGGAGTGCCGCTTCATAGGCCAGCCTTCAGGGTTTAGGGTTTAGGGTTTAGGGTTTAGGGTTGAGGGTTGAGGGTTTAGGGCCGGGAAAGGGCAGTTTCTCTAGTTGAGGGTTTACGAAAAACAGGGGTATCTGTTTTCAGGGGTCCCTTGAAGGGGATCCTATTCGATTTGGGGTGTAAAAGGGATACCTGTTGCTGGGAAATGCACAATTTGATTTTAAGATTTAGGGCCTTTGGGGTTGAGGGTTGGCAGGGTTTTGTAGGGTTGTAAGGCCTAGGGTTCAGGGGAACATCTACAAATTGCTTGAACCCCGCAGAAAAATGTGAATTATAGTTCCTTGCAAGGGCATCTCCGAGAGTTTTGTTGTTTTTGGGGGGGTCTTAAGCCAGCAAATAGTAGATTCTGGTCCTTTCCTGAAGGCTGCCCTAAGTACAGGCTTCGTAGGAGTATGATTTTGGAGGGTTGAGGGTTTAGGGTTTAGGGTTTCGGGTTTAGGGTTTAGGGTTTAGCTGCGGTTTCCTCCTGTCCCTAGCCGCGATGGCAACGGCTTACTGTAAAGAATGGACGTATCGTCCAAGCAACCGGATGTCGCCAGACGGGTTTAGGGTTCCGGGTTTTCGGGTTTAATTCGGCGTCATAAGAGCGTCTCAGTGTGGCCTGCGAAGGTGATGAGGTTCATTTGAATGTGCCGCTGGCTGAGATCTGTTGAGTGCTGTTACGCTGCTTCGAACCTGAATCGTCTCGATCCGATCTGTCTATCTTCATGGCGCGGTGTCTGAGTGCGTTGGTCTGCGTGATGCTTGCACTGAGGAGCACTTTTTTTTCAAGTCAAGTGCCAGACGGTCTAAGGCATTTTCAGATGCCCAAGTTTAGTTCGGTCCTCCGACGAGTGATGAAGGCCTTTTCGAACAAGCGCCCCAGCTGACTTATGCCCCTTGAGCCTCTGCTGCCCCTAAACCCTAAACCCTGAACCCCCTAAACCCCCTAAACCCCCTAAACCCTAAACCCTGAACCCTAAACCCTGTACTGTGAAGCACAGACCCAACTCATGATCTCAGCATCCCAGGATCTTGGACGTCATCTTTGGCGCAGCCCATGAGGTGCATGCAACGCAATTCACCGTACTGGGTTTAGGGTTTAGGGTTTAGGGTTTAGGGTTTAGGGTTTAGGGTTTAGGGTTTAGGGTTTAGGGTGTAGAGTGTAGAGTTTAGGGTCTAGGGTTTTGGGTTTAGGGTTTAGGGTTTAGGGTTTAGGGTTTAGGGTTTGGCCTGCTCTTGCTTCATGGCGATACTGGGAAGCTGCAACACGTCTTCCTCTTTGTGTGTGTGAGAGCGCTTTGAGATCAGGAAAACATGAAGCCTGGCAACTCTGCAACTTGGCAGGACCCGCCGCCGGTGATTCTCGCCGCCTTAGGTGACGATCTGAAATCGCTGGAAGCAGAGATGTCGTGAGAAAAGTCGGATGTCTTCTTGCAGATGTTTCCAAACCAGTGAAGTCTGTAGCACCGCAGAACCCTAAACTCATGGGTTCCCTACTACCGCTATACGACACCCTGGGTTCCCCCCTTAATTTCCTTTCTTAGGCTTGGTTATAAATAGCTTCAATTATGGGGGGGAACCTGGGGGGGCGGGCGGGGGGTAGTATAGAGGGGGGTGGTAGGGGAACCCATGAAAACACCTGAGCTGCAGTTCGTATGGTGTCAGTGATCAGGTCCCTGGAAGTATTTGGAAGGTCAGGAGACTAAGATCATGAGGCGCCCGAAACCGCCAGCCTTCAACCCTAAACCCTTAACCCGAGAACCCTTACCCCTTACTTAACCCTTAACCCTTAACCCTAACCCTTAACCCCAAACCCTATGCCCTGCACACTGTATAAGCCCTCAGCCGGAAACTTCGAACCTAGACGACTCGACGCCAGGGCTTGACCGTGGGCGAGCAAATCCGCTTCTCCGCCGACTTGCGAAACCCCAAGGCCGGCGTCCCCGCATTTTTTGTCATACTTGTGAATCCCTTCCCCTTGGGGAATGTTCCCCCATCTACTAGCAGTCCTTAAGAGGGATGATGATACGGGATACCATATATCCCTGTTCAGGACTGGTAGAAAACGGGGGACCATCCCAACCTAAACCCTAAAATTCTCAACCCCCCACGCCCCCCCCCCCTAATATTGCATACTCCCATTTACTTATCTTATAGTGTACTAGTTCAATATATAGTTAGGATACTTGTTCATATAAATACAACCGTATCGTTATGAACTATGATACAGTCACATTATGACTGTGTATATTTGTAAGATCTTATTGAAGGAAAAACCCCCAAAAAAAGGTTACCCCGAACGTTCGACAGCCACCAAACTCCAGCGAGGAGATGACGGCACATCGCCGAAAGCTCATCTACGAAGACGTGCTGAACGTCATGCAGCTGAGTCGGGGCCCAACTCTTCCAGAAAAAATGCCCGTAAACCCTAAACCCTAAACCCTAAACGCCAAACCCTAAACCCTAAACCCTAAACCCTAAACCCTAAACCCTAAACCCTAAACCCTAAACCCTAAACCCTAAACCCTAAACCCTAAACCCTAAACCCTAAACCCTAAACCTCCGAGCTTCGGACTCAAAGGCAACATCCAGAACTCCATCGTCGGTGGACTTGAGCAGCGGGGCATCTCCGGAGGCAGGAGCCCTCATACCGAGATACTCGAATCCTGAAATATAGGAACCCCCCCCAACAAGTTAGGGTTCAGGGTTTAGGGTTTAGGGTTCAGGGCTTAGGGTTTAGGGTTTAGGGTTTAGGGTTTGGGGTTTGGGGTTTGGGGTTTGCCCCAAAGAACCTAAACCCTAAACCATTT